>CAKOAT010366265.1:64126-156963 GCA_932364175.1 Eruca vesicaria subsp. sativa
TCTGGATACCCCAGAACATGTGAAGGGGGGGGGGGGGGTGAATCTTTGCTTACCACTAGTTATATTCTCAAAAAAATTCCATACAAAGTAACTGGAAAAACACTATATAAATTATGGAAATGTAATTTACCTTCGTATAAATACCTCAAAGTGTGGGGGTGCTTGGCATAAGTTGCGGTACCATCACCAAAAAAGTCACTATTGGACCTAAAACAATGGATTGCATCTTCATTTGATATGTACATAACAATAGTGCATAAGTCTGTCTAGTCTAGTCAAACACAATAATTTTTTTGCACTCTCTATAAATCTGTCTAATCTAGTCAGGATTAGCATAATTTTTTTTTTAGAGTCTATCGAATCTGCATATGTTTAGAGTCATTTCTATTCATATGGGGGATTGTTGGATCAACTAAAACCAATGGGTTTTAATAAAAAATGTGAAAAGGAAATTATTTGGGCCTGTATACTGAACATCCCAAATAACAATAATAAGGGAAGATGGGAAAGTCTCACATCGGCTATGAAACTTGATTTTGAGGAGTATTTACATGTACTCTTTTTATCATGGTTCAAACGGCCTTGAGAGAGAGAGAGGCAGGCTCCTACGCGCGCCCGCTGTCCGGCTTCGGTTCGGCTCAGCTTGGGTTTGGGCTTGGGTTTGGGTTTTCGTCTCATATAATCATTTATTTCCTTAACTTTGTCCTTCTAATATCGTTTATTTTGATCCGGGTTTCCGATTTCAACCATCAAAGCCATAACCAAATCTTACAAATTTTTGGTTTTGGTTTTTGGTTCGTTCTAGTTCACTGTTATGATTTTCTTATTATTATTAGTATTAAACCGGGGAATTAGATTTTGGTTTGATGTAAACTGGTTTGTTATGTAAACCGGTATAGTTGGAGTATAAATACATGTCGAGTATGTACAAAATTGTTAACAAGAATACATAGAATACTTTCAAATCTGTAACAATCTTTCTCTTTCAACTCTCTTATTCAACTTCTAATATGGTATCAGAGCAGTAAATTCCACATTTTCTCGTTCATTTTCCGGGAATCCGAGCTTCGATCTTTCCGATTTGAGCTCTAATTGTCTTCGTTTCAGGCTTCGATGTCATGAGTCTCGCCGTTCTCGTCATCGTCTTCACTGATCCGTTTTTTCTTGAAGTCTTTGAGATATATCACTTCATTTCAGTGGTCATCAAACTATCTCTTTTACGATCTTTCTTTGGTTAATCAGTTTCTGGTGATTGTTATCTCACCGTTGATTACGAGTTTCTCAGAATCTTGATTCATCGCCGTCTTCATTTTCCGTTATGCCGACTACATACGCCAATGCGGTTAATCCTAATTCAATTCCACAATTAACTACGGTGACTTCTAAAATGGATCCAATAGCTTGACTTTAAGATCCAAATTCAAATCCCATGTACGTCCATACTGCTGATCATGCTGGTATATCTCGTCTCTGAGAAATTAGCTGGCCTAGGGAACTTTAACACTTGACGTAGATCTATGCTTATGGCGTTAGAAGTTAGAAACAAAGCTGTGTTTGTTGATGGAACTTATCCGGTGGTCAAGATGCAACAATATTGTATGTACTTGGATTGTGAATACAGTGGAGAAGTCTATTGCCAAAATTATCATGTACTTAGATACTGCGCGTCAGATGTGGCTTGCTATACATGACTAATTTAAATAGAGTGATGGACCATGTAATGTTGAGACCAAGCAGCAAATATTTGTTGAAGTTCAAGATTCACAGAATGTGAGTGATTACTACACGAAACTAAAGCAAATCTGGGAAGAATCAAAGAATCATGAGAGTCCTTATACCTGCTGAGTGTCCTAGTCTCAAGAGGATTGTTCAACGAGAAAAACATGATAAGATACTGAAGTTCCTAACATGACTAAATGATACGTTTATAGCAACCAGAGGACAGTTTCTGATGATGGAACCAAGACCGAATATCTCTAAAGTCTTTAATCTTGTTTCACAGGAAGAGCGACAGAGATCTTTGAAAAGTACTACTGCTGTTGCTTTCAACATTTCTCAGAATGTTGCTCCTGAAGATGATTCTATTGTGGCTGCTTATACTAATGGCTACAGAAACAAGAATCGTCCCATCTGCTCACATTGTGGATTGGCTGGTCACACAGTAAACAGATGTTACAAACTTTATGCGTATCCTCAGGGTTATAAACCTCCGAATACCTACACCAAGTGTCAGAATCAATCTAGCTTCTAAATCTTCACAGACATGGCCATCGAAGAAAGAAAATGTGGCTAACTTGGTTGTTCAAGACACAAGTGGTATCTCTATGCATAATCAACAAAGTGTTTGCTTGGGGACGGTTACATCTGAACAAGTTCATTCGCTTCTAAGTGTCTTGGGAACTACCAATCTCAATGATAAGATTTCTCAGATTGCTGGCAGCAAAATTTGCCTCTGTGACGGAACAACTTCCACATCCAAACCGCAACCTCACATAATTCGACAAACATCGTATGATCAACCACCACCAGGTAACACATCTTCCACTCCTTTTATTTCTGTGGGATGAAGAATGGCCTTACTTTTACTAATGCTACTTGGATCTTTGATACTGGTGCTAGCTATCATGTTTGTGCTGACTTGACCTTGTTTCATAACACTAAGTGTGACACCCTCGATCTGGTCTAAGTACAAGTTGACTCAACCGGCTGTGCAACAATCAAACAAGAACATGCACAGCCAACTTAAACCAAACCATAGAAGCCACAATGTGCACATAAACGATTAACTCAAAGTTCCCGGAATAAATCCAAGTACCTTAAGCCAGTTGCCTAAGTACACATATCCTATTAGGTACAACCCAAGACTTTGCAACCCGACCGAGTAATACCCAATAGTTGGTTCGTCCGGAGAAGGACTAATATCATACGGAACCCATACTTAAAGAAACATTCTTTATACATTATATAATATTCTTTCAAATTATTTTACACAAATGTTATTGGTCGACCTTGAAGTTATCGGAAAACAATCGTTATACGTAAGGTTTTATAAAAGACCAATGCAAGGATAACAAAACTACCACTGGCTAAAGCTGTTCCTTTGCATCCTAGAGTAAGGTCTCCCGCCTACTGGTAACCTGCATCAAAAATGAGTCATGAGTAACTTGTTTACTCAGTGAGTCTAATCCCATACCCCCAACACATATTAATAATATCCCGAGCAATTAACTCCATTTGTATGCAGTGGAAATATATTCCATAACTATATATATATATATATAAGGCCTATCATTCAATCAATGTGAATGTAATCTTAAACATCACTTCCGTGTCACCCGCCATTCACTCATACATATAATATATAAATATATACTAAACCCGGAGAACCACAAAGGCTAACCGAGCCTAAAGGGAAAATAAATATAACTATATTCTCCATCAGATATTCTAAGATCGAATATCTAACGCTGCATGCAGTTACACGGCCTCCAGGGTGCGACCCCATCATCGTGTCTTCGTGACCTTGTTCCATATCGCAGGAACAATTCACGGTAATGCGGGACTTTCGGGAGAGTGAATGTGATAAGACTTCACATGAGTATTACTCATATACATAATTATATACTTATATATTAGTACTTGAGAACAAGTACTAAAGCTCATGATAAACCTCAAATAATATTTCATAATTATTCTTAAGTGTTTACATAAGTAAACACCTCACCATAATTATAGGTTAAGATACTTTGCTAATCAATCAATCAAATTCAGTAAATAAATTAAGCAACACTCTTTCATAATTAATCATTCATCTATCTAGACTCACCTTTAGATCCATGAGATTGGCTAAGGAAGACTAGACACGAGCTCACTAAACATTCTCCATTTCTCGATCACTCTCGATTTCAGAACAACCACAAGGATCCGGTTGATCCGACCACTCCCATTGACCATCTGAATTCAAAACAGAATAGTTGGAACATAAGTTTGATCAGTCTGGTTCAAGACGAAACACAACTCAGCGCAGATAGTTCGGTTAAGGAAAGCTTGGTTCAGACCATGATCAGCTCTATTAAATTTAGCTCAGATCAGTTAAGTTCAATGACGACTTCAGAACATGTTCAGCTCAGACTAAGTTTGGTTCATATCAGCTCTACTCAACTATACCAGTTAATCTAAGCAGTTTCAGAATATGAAGAGCAAAGCTATAAGATAACACAAATAGAACGGAACATGATCAGTCCAGTGGTTCAGTTCTGTTGAATCATTTCAGCTAAGTGATTTAGGTTCTAGGCGACCATGAACTAGACTGATATGAATCCACACAAGCCTTAATCAAAGTAATCCAGAGAGGTTATTCATCAACTATCAGCCGGCTCCAAACAGAACTGATCCAATAACCAGAATCTAAAGCTTACCGGTTTTTCTCAAGGTTTAAATAAATTCATTTGCTATAAGCTTCAAGCTGAACTCACGTCTCACCGATCAAAATCAAAGGCTGAAGAACATGGGTGATTCTCAACTTCAGGAGGCAAAATCTTCAGATCTTAAACACTCCAAAACTCACTGATTAAATTCACAGAAGGGTGAGAAAGGGTCGTCCATGCTCACTTCTCTTCTCTGATTTGTTTCTGAATTTTTGCATGAGTTTTTCTCACAAATTTTTCTCTTTTCTTTCTCTCTTTTTCTCTGAATTTTTCTCTGGTGTTTCTTGTGCAACAGAACGTCCAGAGTAGAGATGATGGTATTTTATAGCATAAGGGGTTGCTTTATATGAGGGTTTACTTAAACCAAAGCAAGTTGCTGTCCTTTCCCTCCTTTGAAGAAAGCTTATTTTGTTTTATTAAACAAGCAACCAGCTTGTGACTTTCATGTGATTTTAAGGAAGCAAGCAAGCAAGTAGGAGCAACTCATGTGACTGATTACTGAGGAAGCAAACAGACCAGCTGGTGAAGGTATTAGACTGGTCGGAATTTAGTTATGAAATTTATCGATAATTTCGGACAGTTTTCAACCCAACATTTCTTGTCCTTCAAATCTCGTCTTGATTTCAACTAAGCTTGCCTAGCTTCAATAAAATTCGACCTACATAATTAAAACTCGACCAGAACTATCAATGGGAGGCCTTTCGACCAAAAGACCGTCCCGTCGAGATATTAATTCACCGGGTCAACTTTATTTTAATTCTGATCGAACCAACTTCGATCTGGTCGAGAGGAGTTTTTCTTGACCAAAAATTAACTGGCTCGTGAGGGTTATTACATTCTTCCCCCCTTAAAAGAATTCGTCCCCGAATTCTCAAAACATAGATACGTTCTCTACTGCAACTGGAGTCTGTGTAAAGAGTGTAAATAATCAGCTCTGAAGTTATCGTCATATGCCCGTGTCAAAGCAACTGATGGTTGGTTCACCAAATACTTGAACCTAAAAACTTTTCTGATTCTCCAATCTTCTGATATGGTGCTCACCTATCCTTAACGGACCTTTAGGATAAGTGAGTTGAGGTTGAAGGCTTTCTGGTCTCACCAGTTCTATCATACTGGGTCTGATATAGGATTACGCAACACCGGCTCACTAACTGCATAACTGAAACAAGCTCCGGTCAGCAGATAACCTTTTCAACTCTTAAAAACTCGTTACAGACCAAATAACCGATCTGCGGATTTCCCAACCTTCCTAAAATAATTCTTTCTTTTCATCGCAGCCACTTTCAAGAATAACCAAATTCATTACTGCTACAAAACTCTTGTCAATTGTGGTTTACATACTTCTATTGACATCGTTGAATCTCTGAATACCATCCCTTCTGAAAAATTTCTATCTGCTTTGCTTCCAGATCAATGATCATGGAAATATGAGGTGATGTGCCATACGTGAAAGTAACATCTCCGGTCTGGTCAATGTCAACTTGATTAACCATGCAACAATCAAACAAGAACATGCACGATCAATCATGCTAACATGATTCAGACCAAGGGTTCTACTCTCAAATACACACACACACACACACACCCATTCCAAGAATGATTTCTCTTACAGTATTCCATACACTTCTGATCTAACTGAGACCCTCTTCATAATTTTCTGAACAACTCAATCTCTCTGATGTTTCTCATATCCAAGTCTGGTCCTATTGCTTTCTGATTTCCTTATTCTGTCCAACAACTGAGGAATCAACAAGTCCGCCTATACCAAACTTGATTTACCAACGAAGTACTCTTGTATGATGACTTCACACTTTCTCTGTTGATACATCCTCTGATCTCTTAACAACTTGGGCATTCCCATATGCCTTATGGTTATATATTTTTCCTTGCACTCTTCAATCTTCCTTGGGGTTCACATCATATCTGCTTACCTTTAGGTAGAATTTGGGTTCCTTCTCTCACGTCTCCGCTTTCTGATTCTCTGGAACATTAAGTTCTTTTGCATGACACTGTTCTTGTATTATTTGCTGATATTCTCTTCACCAAGTTCCTCCTATGATTTCCTTAAGTTCTCATCCTTCAACTGAGTTCCTCAAATACAAATGAATAAGCCATCCAGATCTACCACTTGCAATCTCGAAGGTTCTCTATCCTCTCCTTATAAGGCAGCCAAATAAACCACTCCCAATTCTGCTCCATGATTCTTGAGATCCTGCTCCATATCATTATCAATATCCATTCTTCTTAAAGCATAAGCAAAATCATTTGCTCTTTCTAAGTCTTCTTTGATCAGTGAACACTTGTATTCCTTCTCCATATTTAAATGATCACTAGATTTGATGTGCAACAGAACAACTGCCAACTTGAACTCGGCTAGAACAACTTGGCGAGATGCCTCGGCTATTGCAGCGAATCCATGCTCAACACGAATACTGAACGGTTTACTTCTAAGATGTCAAATCTTCATGTTCCCTAGTTATCCAACTGTCCTCAATACTCTGCTCCTTGTTATCTTCCCTCCGTCCAATGATGAAGATAATGGAATACGCCACTTCACCTTTTCCCAAAAGTTTTGTAAGTCTCCAGACTGATATGAGTGATGCTTCAACACTTAGTAGAATACCACTGCAGGCCAACGGTGACTGGTCTTCTCCGAAAGACTTCTTTCCTCAACAATATCCTAATTGAGCTCGGTAATTAGATAGCCAATCTCACTCTAGATAGAAACATACCGCTCTAATGGAAGTACTAAGGAATGGGGATGGCATACGAAGGCACACCATAACTCTAAATGGCAGCGAGTACTTCCACGAATAAGAACGGCATACTCGAATTCGCAAAAGTGAATCCTTCCTAAAACAATGACACTACTCGGGAACTACATCTATGTGTTGTTCCCGCATCAAACACAATATGGGCGGAAAATTCCGTCCATAGGCAAGGTCTCTTACGACACCTTGATCAAACATTCACTTATTTAATCAATCATTCATCATAATTTTTATTATTATTTTAAAATTCACACAACACGGAATTGGATTAGAAGCAAACCTGTGATTGGACCTTTCATGAGTTTTGATGGTCCAAGCAATTCTAAAGTGTAGGCTCTACCCAAATAGCCTAACACTTGGATCAGGACTAATGGTAAGGAAACACAAACAAGCTTAAGATTTGATACCCTAGGTATAGGTAATAGGATTGGGTTACTCATGGGCAAGAGATAACATGGCATCTTTAATCTTTACAAGGGAACCACCAAAGCGAATATGACGCAAACGATGCAGAATTTCCCACATTTGTATAATCACGGCCATTCTATCCTTGCTAGCCACAGCCACAACGACTCATAGTCCTCGGTCTTGATCTGATAAAACATCCAACCAAAATTATCTCCATCAGCTTACTTGACTCGCTACTTGAAAATGATCTTCGATCTGAACCTGATAAACTTTGGATATTTGAATAACAAGAAGAAGCTTCCTTGACAGTAACAACTTCCTTAGTATTCCCGTAATACTCCTCCATCTTCTCAAAGCTCTAGAATTCCACGGTCTTTCGTCTGCTCTAAGAATAATTGGCTAAGTCCCCATTGATATTCCCTTACGATCCTTAGTTCTTCCTCCAAACCATAATTGATGAATCAGATTCACTCAAACATAACCTCCTAGCGGAAACATCTCATTGTACCAACTCCAAAAGCTAAATCTTCAATCGGTCCCATGCTTCGTGTAGAAAATACTTCATCTTGAACTCTTGAAAGAAATCTAGCTGACTTGGACTAACATTCCCAAAATGATACTTGACGCTTAACAACTAACTCACTGCATCCTTCTTGATGTTGTATGCTTCCATACACTTTTTACAATCCTTGGAACAATAGCCCACCTCTGTTGTTCTACTCTAAGTTTTGCATCCAACTTTGCCTCCAGCAAAAGTATACCTCAAGTGGTTTAGTCCTTCCTTGTATCTTATGGTCACAACAGATTCTCTGCATCCTAAGCTTCAAGATATCTTGTTGCAAACGGAATGGTTCTGGTACAGCTCAGCATAAACGGAATAGACTTAAGCATCTTGAAGAATAAGTGCATCTAGGTCATCGTGTGTTATCGTATCGTCCTAAGCCAGATTGTTGCAATAACACCACCTTAACATTGATAACACATGGGGCGGTGATGTTTTTGATGTGTCAACTCCGTGCCACATATATCTCTAAAATATCGGTATCCATACTGAAACTCGAAAGCGCGTCAAGAAAGCATGAGAATTCCAAATCTGAGCATGGCGGTAGAAAACCCAAGCATGAAGACATCAAAATTGGTAAGTACGCTCCATCTCATCGAAGTTGTTTTGTTGCATCTGCTATGAAAGATAATGGTAAGGTAACTACCCATGACTATCTATCCTAAGGTGAAGGAACAAGCCAGCACATCCTAGTTATCCTTGCGACTCAATTTAACTCGAAAAACATTTGAAACAAGTCCCATTCCAGCATTGTATAACCATGCTCTGATACCACCTTTGTGACACCCTCGATCTGGTCTAAGTACAAGTTGACTCAACCGGCTGTGCAACAATCAAACAAGAACATGCACAACCAATCACTAGTAACTTAAACCAAACCATAGAAGCCACAATGTGCACATAAACGATTAACTCAAAGTTCCCGGAATAAATCCAAGTACCTTAAGCCAGTTGCCCAAGTACACATATCCTATTAGGTACAACCCAAGGCTTTGCAACCCGACCGAGTAATACCCAATAGTTGGTTCGTCCGGAGAAGGACTAATATCATACGGAACCCATACTTAAAGAAACATTCTTTATACATTATATAATATTCTTTCAAATTATTTTACACAAATGTTATTGGTCGACCTTGAAGTTATCGGAAAACAATCGTTATACGTAAGGTTTTATAAAAGACCAATGCAAGGATAACAAAACTACCACTGGCTAAAGCTGTTCCTTTGCATCCTAGAGTAAGGTCTCCTGCCTACTGGTAACCTGCATCAAAAATTAGTCATGAGTAACTTGTTTACTCAGTGAGTCTAATCCCATACCCCCAACACATATTAATAATATCCCGAGCAATTAACTCCATTTGTATGCAGTGGAAATATATTCCATAACTATATATATATATATAAGGCCTATCATTCAATCAATGTGAATGTAATCTTAAACATCACTTCCGTGTCACCCGCCATTCACTCATACATATAATATATAAATATATACTAAACCCGGAGAACCACAAAGGCTAACCGAGCCTAAAGGGAAAATAAATATAACTATATTCTCCATCAGATATTCTAAGATCGAATATCTAACGCTGCATGCAGTTACACGGCCTCCAGGGTGCGACCCCATCATCGTGTCTTCGTGACCTTGTTCCATATCGCAGGAACAATTCACGGTAATGCGGGACTTTCGGGAGAGTGAATGTGATAAGACTTCACATGAGTATTACTCATATACTTAATTATATACTTATATATTAGTACTTGAGAACAAGTACTAAAGCTCATGATAAACCTCAAATAATATTTCATAATTATTCTTAAGTGTTTACATAAGTAAACACCTCACCATAATTATAGGTTAAGATACTTTGCTAATCAATCAATCAAATTCAGTAAATAAATTAAGCAACACTCTTTCATAATTAATCATTCATCTATCTAGACTCACCTTTAGATCCATGAGATTGGCTAAGGAAGACTAGACACGAGCTCACTAAACATTCTCCATTTCTCGATCACTCTCGATTTCAGAACAACCACAAGGATCCGATTGATCCGACCACTCCCATTGACCATCTTAATTCAAAACAGAATAGTTGGAACATAAGTTTGATCAGTCTGGTTCAAGACGAAACACAACTCAGCGCAGATATTTCGGTTAAGGAAAGCTTGGTTCAGACCATGATCAGCTCTATTAAATTTAGCTCAGATCAGTTAAGTTCAATGACGACTTCAGAACATGTTCAGCTCAGACTAAGTTTGGTTCATATCAGCTCTACTCAACTATACCAGTTAATCTAAGCAGTTTCAGAATATGAAGAGCAAAGCTATAAGATAACACAAATAGAACGGAACATGATCAGTCCAGTGGTTCAGTTCTGTTGAATCATTTCAGCTAAGTGATTTAGGTTCCAGGCGACCATGAACTAGACTGATATGAATCCACACAACCCTTAATCAAACTAATCCAGAGAGGTTATTCATCAACTATCAGCCGGCTCCAAACAGAACTGATCCAATAACCAGAATCTAAAGCTTACTGGTTTTTCTCAAGGTTTAAATAAATTCATTTGCTATAAGCTTCAAGCTGAATTCACGTCTAACCGATCAAAATCAAAGGCTGAAGAACATGGGTGATTCTCAACTTCAGGAGGCCAAATCTTCAGATCTTAAACACTCCAAAACTCACTGATTAAATTCACAGAAGGGTGAGAAAGGGTCGTCCATGCTCACTTCTCTTCTCTGATTTTTTTCCGAATTTTTGTATGAGTTTTTCTCACAGATTTTTTCTCTTTTCTTTCTCTCTGAAATTTTCTCTGGTTTTTTTAGTGCAACAGGACGTCCAGAGGAGAGATGATGGTATTTTATATCATAAGGGGTTGCTTTAGATGAGGGTTTACTTAAACCAAAGCAAGTTGCTGTCCTTTCTCTCCTTTGAAGAAAGCTTATTTTGTTTAATTAAACAAGCAACCAGCTTGTGACTTTTATGTGATTTTAAGGAAGCAAGCAAGCAAGTAGGAGCAAATCATGTGACTGATTTACTGAGGAAGCAAACAGACCAGCTGGTGAAGGTATTAGACTGGTCGGAATTTAGGTATGAAATTTATCGATAATTTCGGACAGTTTTCGACCCAACATTTCTTGTCCTTCAAATCTCGTCTAGATTTCAACTAAGCTTGCCTAGCTTCAATAAAATTTGACCTACATAATTAAAACTCGACCAGAACTATCAATGTGAGGCCTTTCGACCACAAGACAGTCCCGTCGAGATATTAGTTCACCGGGTCGACTTTATTTTAATTCTGATCGAACCAACTTCGATCTGGTCGAGCGGAGTTTTTCTCGACCAAAAATTTACTGGCTCGTGAGGGTTATGACACTAAGTCTATTAGTGATACCACTGTGACTCTCCGTGATGGTACTTGCATTTCTGCGACTATGTCAGTATTATCATTTTGTCTTCCAAACTCACTCTTATGGATGTCTTATATATTCCTCAATTCAAGTTTCATATTCTTAGTATTAGTGCTTTGACTAGAAATAGTGTTATTTCTGTTTTGTTTTCCTCTAATGCGTGTTGCATATTCAGGAGGAATTCATGATTGGGAAGGGTAACCTCCTACGAAATCTATATATTCTGGACGCTCATCAATCTGAAAATGGTTCTTCTACAACTTATTTTGAAGCTCATTTTTTGTAAGTCTCTTCAAATGTGTGGCACCAAAGATTAGGACATCTGTCTTTCAACAAAATTCAAATCCTTTCAAACTTTTTACGGTTGTCTCCAAGTACTCCAAGTACTTATAATCATTCTAGACCTAAAAAATTATGAATATTCTAGGCAAGCAAATAATAAAACATTTAATAAATTATTAAGCAGTAAATATAGTAAGCAATAAATAAAACAGTAAACAAGATGAACAAGACAATTTTTAAGGTTGGCAGAGAGTTGTTTGATGGAAGGATGGTTGCTAGATCTAGGGTTTCTATTCATGGATTGGTGATCATAATCCAATAGGTTATGAGACCAAAATCGGGCCCATTATTTTCGATAATGCGAGATCGTTAAATGCTAAAGATAGGTGCCGAGCAAGCGAGCCCGCAAAGAGTTCATGGAGTAAGACGAGAACGAGTGCTGGATCTGATAACTGCAATAAGGCCTAGGCCCATGTCCCATCATCGTATCATGGTCAGTGAGCACGATGAGGTCGGGGTGAGACCCCAAAGATCGCGGAAGCAATTAAAAGAGGAGAAGGCTATAAAAGGAGACCTAGAACGGAGTGCGACGGACACGGAAAAAACCCTAGAGCATACTACTATTCATATCGACTTCACGCTATAAAATTCTAGTTCACTTATAACTTTTACTTTTTCATTGTTGTTCTCTATCTTGTTTACTACTTTGTATCGTATCCTATATTCAATAAAGTCCATTTTTGTGAACCGAATTCCGATTGTATCGTTGTGTTTAAGAGCATCGTTGCCCACATCATTTTCTTCCCCTGATTAAACTCTTGATCACTACAAAATACTTAGTGTGGATTCTAGGATCACTACAAGAAAAATGGGTATTGATAGCCCGAGGAAACCGCTATTATATGCAATTGATGGCGTATTATGAACTGCTATGTCTGCCCCAGCTATAATAGGTCCCCCCCCTTTTTATAGCAGTTTTTGACATGCTATTATTGGGACGCTATATGATAGCGGTATTTATTAATGCTGTTATATAGTTAACTTTATAATAGCGTTGAATTGTTTTGCTACAATTTATGTTTCAATAGCATAACTTGCAGGCTATAATGGTTTTTCATATTGCAATAGCAGCTGTATATTACAGCGGTTTATAGGTGCTATTACTTAATGGTCAGTTTTTCATTGCTTTTTGGATTTGTTGTTAGTAGTTCAATATACCATAACCTGCTCGATTTGCATTTAAAACAGACATACATATTCAAACACACAACCTGCAATATTCATTGAAAAACTACATGTCCCAATCCGACACAATAATAGTACAAAACATACATAAGTGCATCACTTAGTCTAAGTTATCCAAGCAGAGAGAGTTGTACATTAGACCTGATAATAGTTAACATAAGATAACTTTCTCCTTTGGCCATGCAATACATGTGCCAAGTGCATCTCCCAGAATCTCAATCTCAGTTGAAGGCCGCCAAACCTCTGCCTTATGCACCTTCACCACATCAATCCACACTTTAGCACCATTAGGTCCCAAGGGAACAAAGTGAACTGTAATCTCCGGGTTGTCTGAAGTCCAACGTCCTTCAGCAACCACTTGCTTCTTTCCTTTAATGGACATCAACTTGCATTTCTGATTCTCTTTAGCAGATTCATTTTGTATCTGACGCTACAATGTTTGCAAGACAAACCAATATATCTTAGTTAATAAAAAAGAAGGCAAACAACTACTTAATACTAGGGACATCAAATGTACCTGTGATCTTCGAAGGGGAGAATGTGCTTATGGTCTACTAAGGGTAGCTTTTGGAGAATGATTGCCTGATTTAGAACCTTGTGATGCAGAACAAGTAGCAGCTTTTGTAGGTTGTTCAATAGGAGAAGAAGCTTGATGCTGAAGAGGAGATCTACGGTCTGAAGACTCTGTGGTGTTATCGAACACACATTTATTGGCAGGCCATGCAACAAACTGCTTAACTGCGTCCCTAAGGTGAGTCATTTCAGTTTTTGGTCTCCACAGAAATGTATCAGGAACATGAACCACATCCACAAAAACTTTTACTGCATTTGGTCCAAGAGGCAGNTTTATTGGCAGGCCATGCAACAAACTGCTTAACTGCGTCCCTAAGGTGAGTCATTTCAGTTTTTGGTCTCCACAGAAATGTATCAGGAACATGAACCACATCCACAAAAACTTTTACTGCATTTGGTCCAAGAGGCAGATTATCCACCAAAGCTTTCGGTTCTTTACACTGCCAACGGCCTTCAGCAACAACTTCGTCACCAGTAGACCACGGTGATAAAAGTTTGCAGTTGTTCATAGAAGTTGAATTTGGACTCTACCATACAAAGATAACTTCGTTAATCAAAACAGTAACATAAACTGTAATACTAAGGTAGAACAATAAGAATTCTTACCCTTAGAGGAATATCTTCAGTAAATACCCCCTCGTTGAATATAACACAGTAACTGGAAGGCCATGCAATCATCTCCCCAACGGCGTGCTCAACAGTAAACATACCAGTAGCAGGTCTCCAAAGAAATGCATCAGATTTGATTGCAGTTTCTACCAATACCTTAACAGCAAGAGGGCCTAAGGGAATGTCATTCACAAAGTCCTCTGGTTCAGATGAAATTATACGTCCCTCAGCAACGTTTTCATCCAAACCAGACCAATCAACCAATACACACTTAGGTTGAGCTCTCTTGTTAACACTCTACATAAAAATATTATTTAGAACCATAATCAGATTCAAAGCAACAAACTTATAAAATGAACATAGATTACGTACCTTTCCTCTTGCAGTTGCTGAGTTTTCCCCTATTTCAGGTTCCTGTTGCAACAAAGATAAACAATTTCAGATTCATGACAGTGAGAAGATATATGTTTGAGTAAAGCTAACCTGTTTCTTAATTCTAGCAATCTCAGATTCCAACTCAAACACTTTGTTCTGCAATTTATATTGATTCTCTGCCATTTCAGCCATAAACTGTTTTTTCACTTGAAAACAAGCTAACTTCGTCTTCCCAATGTTTCTACCCATTGCCCTCAAATGACCAGGATGATCAGGTCCTAAAAGAGCTGTAACTAGATCTACACTTGGGTTTGTTGAATTACTATCATTACCAACCAGCTCTACTGCCTTTTTCTGGCAACATAAAACATGTTAATAGGCTAATATAGTAGACAACCATTTGAAGCTAAAACTTGAAAACTTACAAACTTCTCAGCTGCTATTGTATTGACTGGTGTACCATCCTTTTTTGTGTGTGACTTGACCCACACCTTTAGCCTGCTAACTTGAGATGGATCTCCACACTCTTTTTTCTGATGCAAACAACATAAACGATTAAAATGGAGAGACTTAAGTGATCCGACAATGTTAAGAGTTAAGGGAAGGAATAGCACCATATCTTCAGCCAGCCTAACCATTCCTCTACGGCTACAAGTATGAGGTATTTGTTTGCTCCTCCTCTCCTTGTATGTCTCACTAACAACCTAGCATACATATTGTGAATATTAGATATTGAATGCATAACAATCTTTTACATTCACTAGCTTTACCTTAAAGGCTGAGCTAGTTTTGCACTTCACAAATTTACTCCACTCAACAGGTGAAACATTCTTCGGTCTCAAAATCATCCTCTCTTGGTTTGTAGCTTTACTCTTAATCTGCGATACTAGTCTTGATTTTGAAGCTCTCCATAAACATCCCAACTGCTTCAACACAACATTCTTCTGGTAATCCTCGACAAGCTCGAATCTTGCCTACAGTCACATACAAATAATAAATATTTGAGACCTGAATCGGCTATGTAAATGTGATGTTCATGTTACCTGAACAGATTTCCATAGAACCATTTTGACTTCCTCAGTGACTTTCCTCCAATTTTTAACTGTGACAGGTACATGTTCCCGCACTAAAGGACCTAGGTATGAAGACAACTTCACCGAGCCTTGACCAATTGGTTCTCCCATATCATTAAACTCAACTCTTTCTCGTGCATTTGGATCCTTTGCGATGTGCTTCATCTTTGTTGGTCCTCTACGTTTCTGCCGCTTAGCTTGACCTGGAGCACCCTCTTCTTGGTTGTCTACATTTACACGATCTTCAGACTCTCCAGACTCTTCATGTTGTACGGCTTGACCTGGAGCAGCTTCTTCATCCTTTTCAGCTTCGTCCCCCTTTTCTGTTTCTTCATCCATTTCAGCTTCTTCTCCCTTTTCTGTTTCTTCATCCATTTAAGCTTCTTCTCCCTTTCTGTTTCTTCTCCCTTTTCAGATTCTTCTCCCTTATCAGCTTCTTCTCCAGTTTCATTTTCTTCAGATTTTTGAGGTTGCTCCTCCATGATAGCCTCTTTAGAATTTGCATTCTCTTTGTGGTGTGGTGGGCTATAGATTGTACCCACATATTCCACCGTGTCATCTTGCTTCTTAGTCACCTTACGGGTTGCTTTCTTGGTGACCTTCTTCGTGACCTTGTTCGTGACCTTCTTCGTGACCTTGTTCATGACCTTCTTCGTGACCTTGTTCAAGTCTGTAGCTGTTTCTCTCCTAGTGCGGGCCATATTTATTCACCTGAAACAAATAACACCTTCATTAAAAACCATATATGAAGTGGACATAGAAAAAAAATGCAATCACACAACATAAGAACACATAATGGACACAGAAAACATAAAAAGCCAATCACACAGCAGAGAACATAGATTTGACTCAGAAAACAGAGAATAAATGCAATCACACATATATGCCTTCACAATCAGTTCGAGCATTATGAGCTTCATCTATTTCAACTTCCATATCAACAGTTGATGGAAACAGTCCAATATCTGCTGTGCCTTCTTCTTCTTCTGCACTGTATCTTCTTGATGGACCTCGTAGAACCACATACCAGCTTGAAGCATCATCCTCTCTAGAATAAAAGACTTGTTTGGCCTGAGAAGCTAATATATATGGATCTCTATTAAATGAAACTTGAGACTGATTCAAGTTAACAAGCGTGTACCCATCTTCTTCCCTGACTCCATTACCTCTTACTGCCCATTGGCACCGAAAAAGAGGTACATAAAACACGTTGTAGTCGAGCAAGATTATTTCTGTAACCCTTCCATAGTATGTCACCAAATCCGCAACTTGTGATGTGTCTTTTGCACTAGCCATACACATTGCAGTTGCCTCATAAAAAACCCCACTATTTTGGCTTTGCCTATGAACGGAGTGTGTGTGAAACCGCTGTCCATTGACAATGTAGCCTGTATAAGACCTTGCACAACTTCGCGGTCCATATGCTAGCCATTTTAGTGTTTCCTCATGACTTTCAGAATCAATAGATACCTGCCATTAATGTTTACAAATAGTTAGGAGCTTTCAGAACAACTTAAACATACAAAAAATGGATACTTGCCTTTTCTTTTAACCAAGATGCAAAATTCATAGTATGTGTACTCCACAAATATGTTGCATCACGTCTACATCGGGCATTGGTATCTTGTAGATATTGTAAGTGCATGCTAAAATAAAGAAGTATATATCAGTGCACTATTTGAATTCAAACGATTAAAGTGAAAAAATATCATTTGACTTACTCAACAAAAGGCTCCACGACAGATGTATTC
Source organism: Eruca vesicaria subsp. sativa (assembly GCA_932364175.1). NCBI lineage: Eukaryota > Viridiplantae > Streptophyta > Magnoliopsida > Brassicales > Brassicaceae > Eruca > Eruca vesicaria. The sequence continues at coordinate 81,619 of CAKOAT010366265.1, forward strand.
TGAATGACAGCAAGGTGGGCTGTTCGCTTCTCCAATTCAGACAGATTAATTGAAGTGGATGCGGATATTGGACGTCCCTCTAGTATTGACTGGCTCTCATAATCAGTATTCCTATCTAATTTCTCCTCCACATTTGTTGTCTTTTTAAGAAACTCACTACAAAACCGCATGCACTCTTCTGCTAGGTATGACTCAGCAATACATCCTTCTGGCCTTGCGGTGTTTCTGACATATTCTTTCAGTATCTTCATGTACATACAGACAGTAAAAAAAAATTTAGTTCACTTTGCAAAAGACACCTAAATATGATAGGAACTAGCAGTTACCTCTCGAAAGGATACATCCAACGGAAGTGGACTGGGCAAATTCTAGCTTCCCTCCCTAGATGAACTGTCAGATGAACCATTATGTCAAAGAAACTTGGTGGAAAGAATCTCTCAAACATGCAAAGTGTTTCTACAATTTCAGCTTCCATTGCTGAAATCTGCTCAACATCAATAACACGCTGACAAAGGCTGTGAAGAAGGCACACATCCGTAGTATAGCTAATCTAGGGCCTTTTGGTAGTAACCCTTTAATTGCAACTGAGAGTAATTGTTGCATCAGAACATGGTAGTCATGTGATTTGAGGCCTGATACCTTGGAATCTTCTAATGAAACACCCCTTGATATATTGGAGCAATATCCGTCAGGTCCTTTGAAATCAAAAAGGCGCTTGCAGAAGACTTTTTTTTCAGTCTTTGACAAAGACCAAAGTGCTGCTGGCAGGTATGTTCTTTTTCCTTTGATGCTGGGGTGCAGATCCTTACTAATACCAAAGTGTTCCAGATCTTTACGGGTATTGAGTCCATCTTTTGATTTCCCACAGTGTAGCAACGTGGAGATAATGCTATTCGCCACATTTCGCTCTATATGCATCACGTCCAAGTTATGCCTCACCGGGAGTTCCTATTAAAATATAAAATCATAAGATAAATCATACTTTGTACTTCTTAAACATAATGTAAACTGTTTATAATATAACATTTACCTCCCAATATGGCAGTTCAAAGAAAATTGATCTTTTCTTCCATCTAGACAACTCCTCAACGTCAACTTCATCTTCTTCCTCTGCCTCAGATTCACTAGAAACATCTTGCACATCTCTTTCTTCATCAACAATGGCAGTCTTTTTTCTCTTCGTACCAGTTTCTTTGCCTTTCCCAAAATTGTTTTCAAAGTTTTTCAGATTATTGGATATGTCATGACCCGACTATATCCTAGACTTCCTCCCATGTTCAGCTTTTCCATCAAACCAAGTCTTCTTTACCCGATACCTATGCATTGGTGGGAGACCTTTTCTATGGGACATATAAACATGCTTCCTACAGAACTTCATCCACATACTATCTGTGTCCTTTCCGCATCAGGACATCCCATTTTCCCCTTCACTTTGCAACCAGCTAGATTCCCATAGGCAGGGAAATCACTTATCGTCCATAGAAGCATTGCCTTGAGAGTAAAAACAGACTTACTAAGGACATCATAAGTCGCCTCTCCTATGCTCCATAACTTGTTTAGATCCTCTACTAAGGGCTCTAAGTAGACATCAATGCTGTTACCAGGCTGCTGTGGACCAGGAATGAGCAAAGATAGCATGATATTCTCCTTCTTCATACACAGATTTGGAGGCAAGTTGTAGTTTACCAACAACACAGGCCAACAACTGTACTTACTGTTCTGCATGCTGAAAGGATTAAATCCATCCGTAGAAAGTCCCAGCCGAATGTTCCTTACCTCAGCAGCAAATAAGGGATATTTGTCATCCATTTGTTTCCATGTCACTGAGTCTACAAGGTGCCTGAGTTTCCCATCAGTGCTACGGTTACTAGAATGCCACCTTAAGTTTTTTGCCATTTCCTCAGACCTAAACATCCTCTTGAGCCTCAGAATGATTGGAAAGTATCTTAAAACTTTCTGAGGGACACCTTTCTTCACCTCACCAGTGTGCATGTTTATCTTCCACCTTGAAGCCTTGCACTTCGGACAATTATCAAGGTTCTTCAACTGTCTTCTGAATAGGCAGCAATCGTTGACACATGCATGGATTTTTTCATAGCCGATATCGAAAGTCTTCAAGAATTTCTTCACATCGTTCAGTGATGAATGAAGTACGTTCTCCTCTGGTAACATCTCCGGCAGTGTCTCGAGTAGATCATTGAAGCTCTTGTCAGTCCAGCCATTCTGAGTCTTCAGCCTAAATAATGACACAATGGCAGATAGCTTGCTATGGTTTGTATAGTGTGGATATAATGGTGTTTCAGCGTCTGCTATCTTGGCCAAGAACTCATCTTCTTCCCTATCCTCTACATCTTCCATCTCGCATAAGTCAGAACAACCATATTTAGTCTCAGCAGCTCTGTATAACCCAACAATCTCTTCATTCATCTGATTTTTGTTCATCCCCTGTGATGCCGCCACTGAGCTCAATTCTCCATGATGATACCAGTCATTACGCCGCTTGTAATCCTCATCCATTCCCCGTCTGACAAGGTGATCAACTACATCAGTGGCTGAATGACGATCTACGTTGCGACAGTCTTTACACGGACAAATGATCAACTGGCTATCTTCTTTACCCGCAGAAACAGCTCGGACAAAGCACCAAGCACCCTTTTCATAAGCAGGATCAACTCTGAAGTTAAAATAAAAGAAAGAAATCATTCAAGTGTCCAATGTCAACAGAAACTTTACATATATATATATATATATGTTAAGAAATTTCATACCTAGATAGATTAACCCACGCCTTCTCCAACATTGTATGATCTTTCCTTTAATAAAGCCGATAATTACAAACACAAGAAGAGTCACACATAACACAAATTCTGAATACTAGTCAAACAAAGCATAAAAACACATCACTTAAAGATAAATCAGTAACAAGCAAACCACACGAATCAAACATATACCATTGACAAGCAAACCACACGAATCAAACATATATAGCTCAATTATCACCAAAGTAATCTAATAACTACTTACAACAACTAGATTGAACGAAGGTAACAACCTGTCTTTTGGGAATGAGATAACGATGTCCTGTGGTTAAAGAGCTAACTATGTCTTGCGGTGCTTGATTGACCCGGTAGAGAAGAGAGATCTGTTAAGAATATGAAAGAAATTAAAATTAATAACTCAAAACTGAAACAGTGCTTAAAATAGAGGAAACCCTAAAAATACTAATCTTAATGTCAGATTTCAGCAAACCCTAGAACCGAAGCTTGATTTTAACCACAAACTGAAACAAAGCTTCAAACAAACCCTAAATCTCTAAGAATAAACACCAATCAGGATGAGAATCAAACCCAACTCGGGATGAGAATCAAACCCCAAAGCGAGATGAGAAAAGGGAGTTGATATCGAAATCTAAATAGAGATGAGAAGGGATTAGACCTTGAAATCAATATGAGAAGGGGAAAATCAAGTTCCTCTTTGAGCCAAATCGAGTTGAGATGCTCGAGAGAGAGTGTTTGGTTTTTTTTCTTTTCAGATTCCTTTTTTTTGTCGGTTTTTTTTTCACAACCTTACTTAAAGAAAATGAGTTTTGTTAAGAGGGAAAACCGAAGTAACATTGGCGCTTATGTTTTTTTCACTAAGTATGCGCGGTATAAGTAATTTTCGATTGCCGCTCACTAATTTTCGACAAATAGCGTTTTTTCACTTCTATTAACATAAACCAAAAACACAAATTTGAGTCTCCATAGCACTTTAGAAAACACTGCTATCATCTTCTGCTATCAATACACGTTTTTTTTGTAGTGGATCTACATTTTGGCGCCGACTGTGGGGAGGATAAACGAAAAACGACCTTTCTAAGAACCTGATCTAGGGTTTCTAAGCACGACTATGGATCCGAACCGAACTCGATCCGGATATCCCAAAAGAAAAGCAGCCGAACACGATTCATCGAGAGCCGACACCATGGTGTTGCTAGAGAAAACGCGACCATCTAATGGTGATACTGGTGGCCCATCGAAAAGGAGAGCTCCGCACTGAGAAACGATTCCCTCTCCATAAACTCAACAGCCAACAAAAACTGAAAGAGGAACCACCATCACTAAGGAGACCCCGATCCGAAAAGAAACTCTGATCTTCTACGAGCACGAAACAATTAAGCTCGATATGCTACATGATGATGCCCTAGTCATCGCTATCGACCTTGCCGGAGTCACTATAACAAGAGTCTTCATAGATATGGGCAGTGCCGGTAATATCATCCTGCGAGACTCGCTTCGATTGATAGACCAATGCAGCCACACCGTCAACCAAGAGATGGATCTCCACATCAACTTTTACGGCAGAAAAATACAATTCTCGGAGACCGTATCTATCACAACCAAGGCCCACGATTCAGAATTTAAGACCAAGTTTGCTGTTTCCGAACATCCCATGCACTTCGACGTCATCATGGGAAGATCGTGGCTGCATAAAATGAGGGTGGTCCTTTCGATCTCTCACCAATGTGTGAAATTCATGTTACTTAGCAGAGTTTCGAAAATATATCCACGAGAGAAGAAAATCCCATCCATTCATGACCTCGCGATCAAGAAAAATGAAGAAGGTCTTTCGAGCTCCATCCCACTCGACAAACAGTTCCCCAATAAATGCGTCGAAATCGAAAACGATATCTCTTTGGAGATAAGGCATAACTTATTGTAATTTGCGAAACAAAACATCAAGACATTAATATTTGCTTGGACGTCTGCCGATATGCCTGGGATAGACATCGCAATAGCGTCTCACCATTTAAATGTCGATCTCACACACAGACTAGTCAAGCAGAAGCGAAGGAAATAAAACCCTAAACGTTCGAAAGCCGTGAACAATGAAGTCGATAAGCTTCTGAAGATTGGCTTCATCCGCGAAGTCCAATACCCTGACTTTCTTACCAACCCCGTCGTAGTAAAAAAGAAAAATGGGAAGTGGAGAATCTTCATCGATTTCAGCGATCTCAATAAAGCCTGTCCAAAAGATAGCTTCCCGCTACCACATATCGACCGTCTTGTAGAAGCCACAGCCGGACATGAATAACTATCATTCATGGACGCTTTCTCCGGTTACAACCAGATCGTGATGGACCCAGAGGACCAAGAGAAAATGAGTTTCAACACCAACGTGGCACCTATTGTTATAAGGTGATGCCTTTCAGACAAAAAAACACATGAGCCACCTACCAACGACTGGTGAACAAAATGTTCGCCTGTCAACTCGGTAGAACAATGGAGATCTACATCAAGGACATGCTCGTCAGGTCATCAAAAGCGAACAACCATGTCCTCCAACTCCAGGAATGCTTCCAAATCCTCAATACATTTAGAATGAAACTAAACCCGACCAAATGCACCTTTGTGGTAGCTTCAAGAGAATTCCTTGGATATCTGGTGACAGAAAGAGGAATCAAAGCTAATCCTAAACAGATCACAACGCTCGTAGACACTCTACCGCCAAAATCCATCTGAGAAGTGCAACGACTAACCGAAAATATCGCTGCGCTGAATCATTTTATCTCAAAATCAACCGATAGGTGTCTTCCATTCTATAAGCTCCTGAAAGGAAAGTTCGAATGGAACGAAGAATGCGATGTCGCACTAAAAGAACTCAAAGAATATATAAGCCAGCCTCCAGTGTTGTCGAAACTGTTCCTATACGTGGCCACTTCGGAACACGCAGTCAGAAGTGTGCTAATCCAAGAAGAAAGCGGCGAGAAAAAACCGATATACTATACCAGCAGATCCCTGATTGATGCCGAAACTAGATATCCCACAATGAAAAAGTTGGCCCTAGCAGTCGTCAAAGCTGCGAGAAATTCAATGCCATATTTCCAATCACACTCGATCATAGTAATAACATCTCAACCTTTACGAACCATTCTTCATTGCCCGAGCCAATCAGGGAGATTGGCTAAGTGGGCAATCGAACTCAGCCGTTGAAAGCCCTAGTTTTGGCCAACTCATTATCGAGCTTGCTCCCAAAGAGGTCGACTCAAACTTCAACTCAAAAAGATGGAAATTATACGTCGATGGCGCATCTTCAAAGCACAGATAAGGAATCCAGATACAGCTCGAATCCCCAACCGGGGAAATGATCGAACAATCATTCTGCTTAGGATTCAGCGCCTTCAATAACGAAGCCGAGTACGAATCTCTAATTGCCGGATTACGACTTGCTCGAATAATCGGAGCCTAAGAAATAAATACCTTCAGCGATTCATAATTAGTCACGAGCCAATTCCACGGGGAATAAGCATACCTCGAAGTCTTGCGGGAAATTATGGGGAATTGCCTCGAGGCAAAAACACATCGGCAGATGCCCTCGCCGCGCTGACATCAACCTCGAATCCCGAAATAAAATGAGTGATACCAGTCGAAGGGATAGAAAAGACGAGCATCGATATACCATGCAAAGGGCCTAACTCATCGAAAAATAGCCACCATCAGATAGGGACGATCTTGACGAGAAGCAAAGCGAGGGGTGAAATCCCGGACGTAATCGATGAAACGCTTTGGGACAAAGAAATCTTCAGAGACCCCCACGACGAGGACGTTGGAATGTTACGAAGGCCCGAGAGGAGTTACGCATGGCGCTCCCGAGCTAGAAAGGTAGGGAAATCATTAACTCCCCTCAAAGTAGCAGACCACGAGCCTGACGCAACAGCACACAAAGCATTCCAAGAAGAACTCGAAGGTAGAGCCGACTGGAGAATCCCAATCTATAATTACATCAGCAACGGCGAACTTCCCGACGAAAGAGGAGAGGCTAGGAAAATAAAGGCCCGTAGCTCGCGTTATTGCATCATGGAAGAAAAGCTATACAAATGAAGCCTAGGCGAACCCTACCTCCTATGTATATCTCCTACAGATTTTTTCACGATATTAAAGCAGACCCACGATGGATCGTGTGGAAGCCAATCGGGTGGCAGATCCCTGGCTATCAGAATCAAGAAATGCAGATATTTTTGGCTGACGATTGCCGATGATGGCAAGTAATTTTCATTAAAATGCGATAAATGCAAATGACACGCCCCCATGATACACCAGCCCACTCAAAAGCTCTCGTCTATATCTTCGCCATACCCTTTCATGAAGTGGTCCAAGGACATAGTCGGACCGTTGGTACCTTCGGGACCAACAAGATTACGTTTTCTTCTAGTACTAACAGATTCCTTCACCAAATAGATCGAGGCCGAAGCGTATCAAAAGGTAAAAACCAAAATGGTGATCAAGTTCGTTTAGAGGAACATCATATGCCGATATGGATTGCCACACGAAATAATCACCGACAACGGCTCCCAATTCATATCCAAAGCACTCACAAAATTCTGCAAGAAGTGGAAATTAAAGATAAAAACGGTGAGCCCGTGGAACCCGAAATACAACGGGCACGCCGAAGCTGCGAACAAAACCATAATGAAAAACCTCAAGAAGAGGCTCTATCTTAAAAAAGAGAAGTGGGGATAAGAATTACACGGCGTCCTTTGGGCGTGCCGAACAACACCGCATACCGCAACACAAGAAACTCTTTTCTCTCTCTCCTATGGAGTCGGGGCAGTAATCCCGACCAAAATCAAAGTCCAAGCCAACAGCACAGGCTATGTCCTGAAAATGTCGAGCTCAATGAAGAGCTACTAATCGACCAGCTCGACATGATCGAAGAACGAAGAGAAAAAGCGTCAATTCGAGTACAAAACTATTAACATGCCGCGTCCCGATACTATGACTCTAATGTAAGAATTCGCTCCTTCTGCTTCGGAGATTAGTATTACGAAAAGTGTTCAATGGAACAAAGGAGGAGGGGGCAGGAAAACTAGGAACAAGATGGGAAGGACCCTATAAAATAACCAAGGAAATAAGAGCCGAAGTTTAGGACCTCGAAAAATGTAGAACTGGCAAACCCGAAATGCAACCATGGAACGCTTACAACCACAAGAAAAACTACAGATAAAAAAGTCCAATACTTAATCTACGTCTAAACATCGAACTTGGAGAGCATCAAACTAGGCCAAAACGAAAAAAATATGAACCACAACAGGCTTGATCCCTGACACGGGTATGTAGGCAGCTTGACATCGAGCGCAGCCAAAACAAAACAAAACAAAAATCTATGTTAATGAACAAAATACATACCTCGACCTCATGAAGGTCCCAAAACAGACTCCTGATCAGTAGTCTCTGTCTCCCTTTTGAACCAATACATGGATAATATTATCAAAAATATCATTACTAATACAGAGGTACTTACCTAAAAAGTTCATTAACCCATAAAAATATTCAAATGTTTCAACAGAAAACCAAAATATAACAAAAACAACAAAAGAAACAAAAACCGTCGCCACAATCATCCTGCTTGGTTGACCGAATCTGGAGTCACTTTAGGAAGCTCGAGACGCTCCAAAGACGGGTCAGACACTTTGACCTTGCCACTCTCGATCAAGCAATCGAGCTCCTTATCCCTGAGACTCTCCAACTTAGCCTCGATCTCAAATCCGCCTTCCAGATACTCCGGCAACACGTCAATACGTGCCCTTACGTTCTCCAGATGGATCTCAACCTCCTTCTCCACCTTCATTTCCTGCAACTTCCCTTTTACCACTTTTATAACTCCTCGTATTCCTGAACGAGAGACCAAAGAGCACGGCGGGACTCTCTCTTAACCACAGCCTCTCGATTCTCGAACTCCCTCTTGATTTTATCTTTCATCGATTGAATATCTCCTCGGAGATCGATCTTTGCTTGCTCAACCGCCAACAAACTATTCTCAAGATCGACCTTTTCCTTCTTAAGCTAGATCGACCTATCTTTCAGTTCCTGAATCTCCTTAACACGCTTCAAATCCTTCTCCTCCGCCTTCGATGCAGAAATTCACAACAGTTGGATTACAGTCAAATATCATTGATGTCTTCCTTGCCAAGAAATTCAGCCAGGTGTTTCTCCATCAACACAACATACTCGTTACTCGTTTCTGTTGCCTGCCAACATATAAACTATTAGAGCCCAAAGGGAAAAGAACTCAAAGGTAAAGCAGGTCGCTCACTTTGGCGTTCGCAACTGCCATACGAATGCACTCCTCCCGAGTACACATGTCAGCTAACAGACCTAATTCCATGCCACACCTGGGACAGATGCTCTGGATCATCAAGAAGACTCCCTCCCGCCTCAGAACGGACAGCCAGAGGAGCTATCGCCTCCGGCCTCGGCAAGGATCGTTCGGGGTCAACCCTCGTTTGACCTCCTCCAGACGCTCTTCTAGCAGAAGAACCCTCGAGAGAAAGAAGAATCCGTACTAGCAGAAATTAAAGTCTCAAAACGTCAACGCCGAGCTTGGGCAGCTGCTACGTCGACACGACTACCACCGGGACGATTACCCACTGATTCAGCCGAGCGAGTTGGGGAGATTTGTTTCCCAGCTGTCGGAAGGGCGATCGCCAGCGGCTGAGCCAAGATCCCAGGAGATTGAATTTGTGATCTCGAACGAAGTGTACGTCCTCGAGGAGACTTTCAAACTCTCTCCGACGGCCTGACCTCGGGAGCCGCATCCGAACCATCATGGGAGGGACTTCTCCTCCTCACCCCTAAAAATCACAAAATAACATATATAGTCAAAAAAAGAAAGTTATATGAATGTAAGAATTAACTCTCAAAAGAACGAGAAAACAAGCCTATATCCCGTGTCAAATCTTGAGGAATTCGACTAAAGTCGAAATCGCCAACCAAGGCCAAGTTTATCTTAAACACAAAGAATTTTTCTCTCCATCTGTCATCACAATTGGGAATTCCCTCAATGATGGTACGAAAGAAGCATGGTACTAGGAAAGAGCATATTATACTTGACTGCGCAAAGCCGCCTCAACTCCTCTAAACTGAACTCGAGACCTTCTTCTTGAGCTCGAACCCATAAACCCATAAAGTAGCGAAGGAAGTTAGGGCATATACGAGTGAAAGCCATCTCCATCTTGGCAAGCGCTCCGAGGAGAAACGAAGGGAGCGGGAACAATAGACCAAAATCTCAGAAATGCGTCAGATAAGCCCCGAAATATCCATCCCGAACATTCTCTGGAGTCTCGTCGGGTTCCGCGATGTCGAGTTCCACACTATAGGGAACTCCCCAGAGATGGTAACCTTCGAGATGCTTTCCCTCGAGAATAGTAAGAAGATGAAGACCAAATCTCTCGTTTGCCACGGTGTATCGAGAACTAAAATCAGAGAAAGGAAAAGAAAGGATCTGTAGAAATTGTGGAAACTAATCTTCTCGACGTAGAAGATGACCTACTTAATAAGATCTGAAAGCGGTTCCCGAAGCAGATGACATCGACAATTGATTTTAGCCACACGAAGAGAGGAAGTGGCTGACAAGAGCAATACACGTGGCACCACGCTCTCCGAGATACGCGACGACGATGGACGGTTTATTAAAGCGGCTCACCTCTTAAGCCTCTTCAAACTAAAATTGCTGGGAGGCAAATTTTGGGCCCAAAATTGGGCCTATTAATTTCGATAATGTGAGATCCGTTAAATGCTAAAGATAGGTGCCGAGCAAGCGAGCCCGCAAAGAGTTCATGGAGTAAGATGAGAACGAGTGCTGGATCCGATGGTCGCAATAAGGCCCAGGCCCATGTCTTGTCATCATATCGTGGTCAGCGAGCACGATGAGGTCGGGGTGAGACCCCGAAGATTGCGGAAGAAATTAGAAGAGGAGTAAGCTATAAAAGGAGAGCTAAAACGAAGTGTGACAGACACATAAAAAACCTTTGAGCAGACTACTATTCATAGACCTCACGTTATAAACTTATAGTTCGCTTATAACTTTTACTTTTCATTGTTGTTCTCGATCTTGTTTATTACTTTGTATCGAATCCCATATTCAATAAAATCCATTTTTTTCAACCAAATTCTGATTGTATCATTGTGTTTAAGAGCATCATTGCCCACATCATTTTCTTCCCTTGATTAAACTCTTGATCACTACAAAATATTTAGTGTGGATTCTAGGATCTACAATAGGTGCTATATAGTTGTTTGCATGGTATTAAAGAGCTTAACTATCTTAATAACAGATTTCTAAACTGTCGCTTAATAAATAAGTCTACTAACTAGAGTGTTATCGACCCAAACAAGAATATCCGATCAATAAAACTGTTGATCGATACACTTTACACGACGTCGATCGATTTTCGATGGGAATATCAACAGATGCGGTTAGTCAAGCGTTACACGCGAGCTAATCTACATTCACTATGGACCCCTAGATCAAGCTCTCGCCATATCTCTAGTAAAATCCTAGTTTAATCATGATGTTTTAAAGACTATTAGAGTTATTCAAGGATGCTTAAATAACCTAACAATCCAAGATTCAGGTTTCTCGTTAGCAAGTCTAGAACATAAGCATTAAGAACTTTCTATTTAATGAAGACCAAAACAAGCGATCCTATATTTGGGGATAATATCTCTAACCTATTTGAACCCTAAACCTAACAGGTGTATCTATCCAGACATGAAGTTTTTCACATAAATCATAGATATAATAGATGAATAGAATAGATAAAATATGAAAAACCAAAAAAAAGGAGTTCCAGGAGGATTCTGATGGAGTTCCTCCCTTCTTTCCTAGAACTTAGAACAATGAAAACAAAGAAAGCTTAGCTGTCAACAATGGCTTACAAAACATATAAATAGGTTTTCTGGTCATCCAAGGGCATACTTGTAATTAGTGGTAACTACTGGGCCTAAATCATTCATAAAATATGCTCGGCCCGCGTTCTGGAATCCCCATCTATCGACACAAGTAGTGTTGCATCAATCGACTTCCTTTATCTTCTCGACAACTTTCTCTCTTGAGGCAGGCTGACTACGCTTCAGTAAAACCGGCATAACTTCTGCTACAGAATGATGATTGACCTCAAACTGGTGGCATTAGAAATCTAACTCAAATATATATCTTCTGTCAAAAGATGGGCGCAATCTCACGGTGGGAAGGTCTCCATCCATAACAAAACATCTGACGCGTCTGTGCAGTTCTGCACTCAAAGGGCTCCGAAAGACACCAAAATCACTATATTTCTCGAGAATGTACCTGAACCTGTAAATACTATAAAAAGACTCCAAAACATAATAAATACATCTTAAAACACTTACATACCATGATTAAAAGTGGGTCAAAATCATGGTATATCAAACTCCCCTTTTTGTTTGTCAGCAAAAAAAACAAACAAGCAGTCTCTTTGAAAGAGGTTTGGAAACAGCACGGACTCACAAATTTTAAAACTTTGCAATCATCACCTCTACAATATTGCAATCCACATCTAAGAAGTCTTAATCACATAAGCTCATTATGCCATATCCTAGCTTAGCAACCAAATTCATCTAGCCATCAACTTAGTAAATACTATCTGACATTCCCCTTAACTAACCTCATTTCTTAACATAAATAAAAGTGCATGCTTACCTTGAAAGTATTGTGGGAACCAAAATTCACACCGTCGATTTCCGTGAATAAAGGAACTTAGGGAAAACCTTAATTTTCCAGAGGTCTCGGATATATGCTTAACCACACGCAAGCAATCAGAATATGAGAAAGATAGTAAAATAATATGAGAATCGAAAAGAGAGCAAAGAGGTTTCATATTCTGATTTTGCATAAGAACGGTACAACGAGGTAAAAGCCTTGGCCACAAGAGATGACAGAGAGTTTCCTAGCTCTAGCAACCTAAGACTAAAACCCTAGTTGAGACGCAGCTCGATATCAAAAACGGAATATTGCCTAAACGGTCAAGCATGGCAAGCTTGCCTGTTGGTGAGCTGGAGGGGACGGTTCAACTCGCCACAGGCGAGCAGGACAAGTCTGCCCAGCTCGCCTGTTGGCGAGCTGGATTGTACAGTTCAGCTCGCCTGTTGGCGAGGTGGACTAGTTGGTTCAGGTCGCAAACAGGCGAGCTGGTCAAGCACAGCCAGCTCGCCTGTTAGCGAGCTGGTCGGTCATTCGGTTTCGATCGTTTCTCGTTTACTCGACCCGAGATTCTCTCGGAGAATATAAGGAGAAATAATCGTAGATGTTGATCTCGAGTTCGGCAAGTTTAGACGTTACGGCCGTATTTTGCCAATTTGGCCATTTTGGACGATTGCAGATTATTTTATTCGTTTTTCCGATGATTTCCAAGATGACGATTGTTAAATTTACGGATTCCTTTGTTCGGAAAGTCCTTAGATTTCTTCTCGAAGCTTTTTTGTATTTCTAAAACCTATTCTTAACTTTGCGGAAATTTTTTGTCTTTGATTTTGTCGTAACCGATTTTGACCCCAACAGTTAGCCCCCCAGACCGTAAGAATCGTAGAGTTCTCGCGAGCGGTTTGAACTTGTATGGCAAGTTTGGTAGAATTAGGCAGAACTTTAACGACCAAAAGTCCGAAGGTGATCAATAGTAGAATCTTGCCTATAAGTGGAGAAAGTTTTCAAACTCTTTACTCACTTGTTTCCTCATAATTTTTCCTAAAGTAAAGAAAGTTTCTCCTTTTATTTCCCTTCCAACTTTTATTTTCACCCTTGACCATGTTTTCAAAGAGGAGAACTCGCTCCAAGACCAGCTCTGATCATTACGGTTCCGATGGGGCTAATTCGCAATATCATGTCGTAGAGCCAAAGGAAGAGTTTGTGCTACCATGAGTTAATCCGGAGGATATCGAGGCATATCGAGCTTCCGTGGGTGAAACAAGGTCTGCTAAGCGCGGGACCTGGATTCCGCCTCCGTTGTACGCCAACCGTGTCATTGGATGCCCGAGTCTGCTCTACCCCAAAGGTCTTGACGCCATTCTGCGTTTCTGTCATGTCCCGGATGTAGTGGAGTTTCATCTTCCGACGGCTGGAGAGGACGATGAGACTACGCATGATGGCTGTTTCATATGCTATGAAGCGTTCTTGATGCAATGTCATTTGTGGTTTCCGATTCCAGAGATCGTTGTTCGGTTCCTCCATCGTCTTGGGCTGTCGATAAGTCAAATGACTCCGGGCAGCTTAACAACTTGTTTGGATTTTGGTGCTGAGTTACGAGCGAGGATAGTGCATCGGTTGAGGAGAACTGCATTCCTCTTTTCAGGACCAGATGGGGCCGGAAAGGTATCGTGATTCGATTTCATGTGTTTTTTGTCTAGAATTTTGATCTCCTTCATTTGCTTTTGTTTCTCCAGAGACCAACCCTCTCCCTTTGTTTCTGGGGTCTGCTAACGGTTATGAATTTTCTTTGGGACGAGGAATGCCATTGGAATAGCTTTACCCTGAAGCGCATACGCCATGCAGTCGCTCTTTATCGATCTCGGTTTCTTCCAGCCTCGCCGATTCCCAAGGAGATCTGTGTAAGGAAGGCTTTGTTCCATACGTGTCTCCAACGAGGAGGGATAGGTAAAAGTTCTGCAAAGATAGTCATGTGGTTGTTGACGATGATGCATCTGATGATGCTGATTCCACTCCCGACAACATACTCAAGTATTTTCTTTATAGTCAGGCAGATGGGGGTGTTTGGACATGTGCCAGCGGATCTTCAACTTCTAATTTTTCAGATGGCGATTCTTGCCATGTTTCGGAATATATCAAAGCGTCTGAGCAATTTAATCAGATTAGGTTTACGTTTACCGATACATGACCGGAAAGTTTTGCTTAACTCTTATCGTTCTCTCTTTTTTTTTGTAGGGCCTACTTAATATTAGCCGAGCTCTTAATACGAGCAACACCGAGGCCGTCTTGCCGAGTTTCGTGCGGATTTGGCGGAGAAGAAGGCCACTTCTTTTAAAGAGGAGATTGATGCCGCTTCTTTTAAAGAGGAGATCGATGCTAACTCCTTTCATGCTCTAGAGTGGGCCTAAAGGGAGGCTGGTCGTGTGAAGGAGGAGTATGTGGCTTTCTGATAAGAGAGTTCGTCGTGCTCGTCCAGAGGGCAAGAGAGAAATTTCTGAGGAGATGAAGATTCGTCGTGAACGGTTTGCGACCCAATACTCGAGGATTAATGAGGAGCAAAGAACCAATGGCGACTATCGTGAGTGTCGCGGTGTGGTTGGCTAGTTACACCTTACTCAACTCGCGGACTACTCGTACGAGAGGGAGTATGCTAAGCAAAAGGCGCGCTTGGATAGGAAGGAGAAGAAGCAATCCGAACTCCTTGACCTTGAGGCGCGAATGTGGGCGCAGTGGGATCCCATTGTGGTGTCGCCAGACTCGGTTGAGGTTGGCGCAGAAATCCTGGCCGAATATGGCAAGGTCGATCAGCCGGGGGCTGATGCAAATGCTGGCCAATACTCGGCGTCTGGGTTTTATGATTTTGATGATTGATGTTTTCGTTGTCTATTGTATTGTAATTGTTTGTAGTATTTTTATCGAGACTGGCGTTGGTGGCTTTGAATCCCAGCCGCTAGGCGGCGTGTATTGGACGATGTTTATATCAGTGAAATTTTTCTAAGTATGAAATCTGTTTTTTTGTTTAAGTGTAGAGGGAAGAATGTGAGTTGTCGTCTCGTATCTAACTCTTTGCGTAGCTCATCCTATTCGTTTGCTCGTATCAGAATGTTTTGATTTTTTCATGAGCGCTTAGATGTGGACGAAGAGACATGCCTTTAGGATCTCAATTCATGCCTTGAGACGTTACAGACCAGTGTGCTGGGTTTAGGGCAAGACCTAGGTTTACTTGGTTTTAAGACTATGCGGTGACTAGTCGGCTTTCGTTTTGTCTGTTACGATTTAACCTGATTTCGTACCGATTTAAAGTCTGCAATAGGTTCTCAGCTTATACGACTTTTCTTGTCGAAATTGAGCATCCCGAAGGTGCTGACCAATATTTTGGAATATTTTATAGCGCAATATTTTATCGTAGTCGAATGTATAAGGACTAGTGGGTCGTATACGTGTGTTTAAGACGGCAGATGTGCTCAGCGGGGCCATTTAACGAGCGTTTGTGATTTTATAATCGCGGATGGACTTGTGAATAATTCTCTAAGACTTTAGGCGACGTCTCGCCGATTCTTTTCGAAAAATTCATATTGATATGATGTATAAGTTTTTGGTCGAAATCGACCAAGTGTTCTTTTTTATAACTCACTGTGGCAATAATTTCCGAAAGTGTTCGGAATTCGAGTTTGTTTTCAGATTATGTTTTTCGATAAAGGAGAGATTTTGCGATATTCTAACTTTGTCTTTATTGAAATGTTTCGAAAAGCTCCATTACAAAGCGAATAAATTTTGTTTTTAAAAATATGGGAGTATACGAATACTCGTATACGCACCCACTTCTTCCCATTTTTAGAGAGGGGGATAGCTGAACTCGTCTTTAGGTGTGCTGCCTACGTATCCCTTTCGGGAATCAAGCCATCTAGTAGTTCTAGTTGTTGGTGCGAGTATGTTTACTCGGCTACTGTAGATGCGTCGATCAATTTAGTCGCTGGATCATTCTGGGTTTTTCTCCTCCGGTTGGACAAAAGCAATGGGTTCGGAAGCTTGTTGCTTCTCGACCGTTTCCGATTCCGGGTCGTTTTCCGCGGTTGGTGGAGTTGATTTCACCCGTTTTGGTTTTACGATGGCGATAGCCATTTGCCTTAGCTTATGTTCCGCTAAAAATCAGGGTCGCGACTGTCTTTGGCATTCCCAAATTTCTGCAACTCCCGTAGGAGTCGGGAACTTGATGCCTAAGTGGTACGTCGACGGGACTGCCTTCATAGCGTTTATCCAAGTCGTGCCCACGATTACGTTATAGATGGCCGGTTTATCGATGACTGCGGAGGTAACGATTTTGGTCACTTCTTTTGCGGCCACTGGGAGTCGAATTGATCCTAGACTCATAGCCGTTTCGCCGAAGAAACTGGTCAACGACTTTGGAATTAGTTCGATCTCCGTTAATCTGATTCCCATTTGTGTTAAAGTGTCGAGGAAGATCACGTTGACGGTGTTTCCGGTATCAACGAGTACTCGAGAGATCTCTAAATCGCTTATGACTAGGTCGATGATGAGAGGGTCAGCGTGTGGATGGTCAATGCCGGAAGTTTTGGCTTCTTTGAAGGCAATTATATCTCTTGGAGCATCATCCGAGTGTTTCGGCCAGGTTGAACCCGTCTCGGCTTTTCGTCGGTAGGACTTGATGGACGAGATGGTATCGTAGTAGTCTTGTGATTCACAGATAATCATATTGACCCTTCGGCGGTTAACATCGTTCCCTCTCTCGTCTTGTCTTCGTCCACGTTTCTCGCTTGTTTTGTCCCTTGAGGCGAATTATCTGTCTGCGAGTTCCTATCGGTTTTCGGGGGGGGGGGGTGCAGTCTGAATCGCGGATGAGGTCTTTTACGCTGGATATTTCGAAGAGTTCTCCCACGAGCACTTTTGCGGCCAGCCTTGCGCCAAGAACTTTACAATTTACGGTTGAATGGCCGCGTGTCTGGTGGAAGTCATAGAAGGCGTTCTCGTCGTAGCTCGAGTTCCTGGTCCACGTTTTCCCCGTAGTTTACCCTTGCTCTGATCCAGAGTTGATGGCGTGATGGAAGTACTTGTCATTAGGAGGGTTTTTCTTTTTAGGCTTTTGCTCAAACGAGGCGTCTTTTCCAGACGTATTCGTCAGTTTGTGCTGCTCCGCCAGGATCTTAGTTTCCTCTTCGATGACGATGAAATCGAAAGCTTTGTGGAGCGCGTCCTGGATCGTACACGGTTTCTCGAGAGTTATCCATTTTCTGAACCTTCACTTGAACCAGAGCGACTTTCTTATTGCGTCGATGGATGCTCTGTCGCTTATTCCGCTAAACCTAGCCATGATAAGTTGGAACTTACTAATGAAGTCGCGGAGAGGTTCGTTTTCTTTCTGGGGTAGTCTCCAGAGGTCGGCATCAGAAGTCTCTCGGTTTATGAACATCGAGTACTGCTTCAGAAACTCCAAGGCAAGCTGGCGGAAACTCCCGATCGAATTCCGCTTAAGTCAAGTGAACCATTTGAGTGCTGGCCCTTACAGATTTTTGACAAAGAGACGGCAGTAGCCTGCATTCTTTTCGCTTTCCTTGAGCTTGGATTTCCCCATAGCGATCTGAAATGCTTGCAGGTACGCTTTGGGATCAGTCGTCCCATCGTAAGTCGGCACTTTGAGCTTTCCAGGATCAGGTAGCTTGATCTCGGTGATACGAGCCGTAAAAGGCGTTTTCAAAGATTCGTATAGCAATCGATCTATTTCAGGAGCGGTGCTAGTGGCATGGTGAATTCAAGACTCCACTGCTTTTACCGCTGCGGCCGTTTTAGTGATATAATTGCGGAGATCGTGAATGTTAGTTGGGTCGCCAGTAGTTTTCCGACCGCGTCGGCGTTTTCTGCGAGTAACCTGAGATCGCTCCTCGACCGTTTTTGCGTATTCCATGCAATAGAGCTCCTCCTCTTCCTCGGTGGGAGAATGTTCGAGAGAGGATTCGGGCTGAGGACTGTGATCTTTCCTTCTTCTTGGATGAACGTCAGCGTCGTCCTCCGACAGGTCGGATTGGTCGCTTGTTTCCGGATTAACCCTTTCGACACCGTCGTCCTCGGCCTCTTGTTCGCAAGAAGGAGATTTTTCCGAGTCCTTTTGTGTCGCGTCAGGGTTATCTTTTTCGGAGGTTTCTCCCAGTTGATTACGCTGCTCGGTTCTGGGACGATCCGTTGGAGTCGCGAAAATCGAGTCTTCTTCCACGGATTCTTGTGGTTCCTCGGGGGCAGATAGCTTTGGTCTTTGCGGTTAGGGTTTCGACCTGTTTTGCGAGAGATCCGATTAGCTTGTCCTGCTCGTCCATCCTCTTCTAATAGGCGGAGAGTACCTCCTTCAGCGATGTAGTGTTAGCCGCAGCGTTAACTGTGGTTGCGTCCAGAGTTAGAGTTTCAACGTTTTCGTTTTCACGAGTTGGTTGTTCTGCTGTCATCGTAGTTGATCGAGCGTAATTCGGTCTGAGAGTTAGATAGATCCATACCCGCCGTCCTTCTAGCGCCAAACTGTGGGAACATAAATTCACACCGTCGATTTCTGCGAAGTAAAGGAACTTAGGGAAAACCATAATTTCCCAGAGGTCCCGGATATTTTCTTAACCACACTCAAGCAATCAGAATACGAGAAAGATAGTAAAATAGTTTGAGAATCGAAAGGAGAGCAAAGAGGTTTCTTATTCCGATTTTGCGTAAGCACGGTACAACGAAGTAAAAGCCTTGGCCACAAGAGCTGACAGTGAGTTTCCTAGTTTTAACAACCTAAGACTAAAACCTTAGTTGAGACGCAGCTCGATAACAAAAACGGATAGTTACCTAAATGCTCTAAGTGCTAAGTTTTTCCGTGACATGAGAGCTCTGGAAATTGTCCTCTTGTTCTTGTCCTCGACCATCTGCTTATATACTCCTTCTCTAGGCGGTTGGTATTTCTTTTTCCGCCCCGATTTGCGCTTATCGGAAATCTTCCATTTTTCTCGATCTTTCCATTCTTCTTCGGAAAACTTCTATTTTATCTTCAAACTTGACATTTTCCCACTACTGCGAAAAATGGGTAAGTCGTAATCATATCTTTCGGCTGGATCACTTCTAAAGTGGTGAGTGGGCTTTTATTGCGTTTTAGGACTTTCCGAGCCGTTTTGTGATTTAGCCGTTTGACGACTTTAGTTGAGATCGTTTCCTGATACGATGCCATTTTTATAAAACATCTTGAGTTAATCGTACAGTTTGGCAATGTTCCGTGTTTTGTTTAACCGTTGCCGTTTTATACGATTTACTCGAGGTTTTCCGAGAAAACTAGTCTTTAGTGGTTTTTTATAAAATATCTTGAGTTAATCGTATAGTTTGTCAATGTTTGGTGTTTCGTTTAACTGTTGTCATTTTATACGAGTTACTCAAGGTTTTACGAGAAAACAAGTCTTTTATGGTTTTATCGTAAAACTCCAACGGTAAGACGGATCGAGACAATACGAGAGATGTTATGATCGAGTCGAGGGGCATGGATGGTTTAGTTCAGTTCGCCAACAGGCGACCTGGTCAAGCACGGCCAGCTAGCTTGTTGTTCAGCTTGCCAAAAAGCGAGCTGGTCAGGGATGGCCAGCTCGCTTGTTGGCGATCTGGACTGGACGGTTCAGCTCGCAACCAGACGAGCTGGTCAAGCACGGTCAGCTCGCCTGTTGGCGAGCTGGTCGGTTGTTTGGTTTCGATTGTTTCTCGTTTTCTCGACTCGAGATCCTCTCGGAGAATATAAGGAGAAATAATCGTAGACATTGATCTTGAGGTTATCATTTTTGACCTTAATAACCGCTTTACCATTTTAGGGAGTTTAGACGTTACGGCCGTGTTTTGCTAATTTGGCCAATTTGGACAATTGCGGATTGTTTTATTTGGTTTTACAATGATTTCCAGATGATGATTGTTAAGTCTACGGAATTCTTGTGTTCGGAATGTCCTTAGATTTCTTCTCGAAGCTTTTTTCGTATTTCTAAAACCTATTCTTAACTTTGCGGAAAGTTTTGGTCGTTGATTCTGTCGTAACCGATTTTGACCCCAACAAGTATCGATCACAAGATGCAAGGATTCTCAAACAAGTATCTGGATCTGAAAGTAAAAGTTAGTTCCTATCTTTTCTCTCTTCTAATTTCTCTCTTGAGTTAAAATCTGCTTCTAAAGCATGATTGTTGACCATGATTGGACATACTTCCATGAAACAAGCCTTAATGGTGGTTGCCACCAAGTCCTAATCACTTCTTTTTGACCTATATCCAAGAATTCATATGAAGTGAGCCTTAATGGTTGTAGCCACCAAGTCACATTCGAATCCTTTTTGTTAGAATCATTATGAATCAAGTCTCAATGGTTGTAGCCACCAAGTCACATTCAAAACCTTTTTGTTGTAGATGATGTGTGTCGATCGATATCGACTGGGCCTCGTCGGTCGATAAGACGATAATCTTTCTCGTTGGATATATATTTTTTTAATTTTTATAATAGGAATAAAACTCAAAATAAAACATAATATCAGTAAACCTCCCCCAGACTTAAACAACACTGTAACCATCGTTATATAGTCTAAGATCGGTGGGATAATAAATCATAAATACTAAAGTAACAAGGAAGACGGTGTACCTGATTTGGATATGAGTATTGATCAACAGAGTTAAGTGGCGACCAATACTCATGATGCTTTGTCGATCAATGCTAGCTAGCCATTGTCGATTCGTGTTGAGACTCATTCTTCCTTGGATCTGAAATAAATAAAACACAAATAGAAAATAATAAAATGTAATAATATTTTTTTCCGATGAACACTATCTGCTACAGTAATGTTGCTACAGTAACATAGCTACATTGTCACTCGCCAGGGCAGCTACAGTGTCGATCGATGAGTCTGCTATAGTGTCGATTGACGGGAATTTTACAGTGTCGATCGCTGCTACAGTGCCTTTGCTAAAGTAACTTTACCGTTCACGTTTTTTTCTGAAATCAATGAAAAACAAAAGATGAGTAACAAATGAAAATAAAATCAAATTTAAAACAAACCTAACGGTGAGTTGCCTCCCACTCAGCACTTATTTTTAGTCATAAGCTTGACTGCTAGAGATATCTGATTCAGACCGGATGATAGTGAGAACATGCTCCAAAATAAGTCTCAATGTCTACTCTCTGAAGCTTTATCATTCAATAAACTATAAATGTTGCTAATACTCTTTTACCCAGAATGTTGAATTAAGATTTTCTCTTCTAGTTGTTTCCTCCAGCTGAACTTATGGAAATAGTTGAAGCCTTTGAAAAGCAACACCCAAATTCTACCCGGACAAACACACTTAAAGGTGAACCTTAAAGGTGAACTTGGTTGAGCTTTCTGAGTTATAGCTTGTTTTTTTTTTTGAGTTTACAAGACTAATTAATAAACATGGTTTTAAGAATAATTGTATATGTATTGTTTTAAGGTTCTGGTGATGTTTAATGATTGTTTTTAATCGCAGGGGTTGTATGTGAACATCGGTTGGCCTTTGTACCCAGAGCCAGTCCTAGAATATTTAAGACTAGAAGAAAAAAAAATGTGGCTGGATCTGTAATCACTGATGATCGAACCGTGACCTGAAGAAGGTGACTTTTGTGCGGATTGCCACTAGACCAAAGGGACAATACAAATTTTGTAGCCGGAACTTACTGATAATATAAACGTTCGCAAGCAGTTACTTCACTCGTTTGGTGCCAGGACCGGCTCTGTGTGTACCACAACATGAGTTCAAAAAGATTGGGCTTATGGTCAGAAGGTAATTCAGTTCTCTGGTTTGTTTTGATTGTTAGTGCAAACTTCCGTTGGTGCTGTTTTTTTCTTCTTCCTCCATTGCTGAGTACTCTATTCACAATATGTATGTCCACATGTTTTAATATTTTAGTATATGTCCACATTTTTTCTCTATCCACAACATATAAATCTACAAAATTTTTTATCCACAATATGTATGTCCACATTTTTTTTTAATATTTCATTATATGTCCACATTTTTTATCTATCCACAACATATAAGTCTACATTTTTTTTTGAGAGAATTGGAAAAATGAGACACTTTGAACTTTTATTTGTCATTCTAGGACTTTTCATACTTTGGTATGTTTTGGACAGGTTTTGCCCTTGTGTAGTGAAAAAAATAGTAAACAAACTTTTTAAAATAGAGAAAAATATCCAAACTATAGTAAACACAAGGATAAGTATTTATATGTTTAATTTTTTTTTTAAAGAAAATTGTGAAAACATGTTTTACTTTATGTTCTAGCTACGAACAAAATACATATTCTTGCCATCTACTTTGTCTATAGTTCGGATTCAAAGTATTACACGTAGAACTAGCCAAGGCATATAACGCAAACAAAACTTCCTTGTAAATTCTGACCAAGTTATAATAAGTTTGGCTATAGTCTAGCTAGATGTCATTAAAATACCTCGAGTTTGATTTCAATTTATACTCACCACTCTACGATGTACCTTTAAATATTTGTGTCATAACGTGTTCTACCTTTTAACTTATGTTACGAATAAAGAAGGATGTACTTCCCACCCACACCACATTATTCTGCCCAGTGTATGACCCATATCATAGCCTGGTCACGAGAAATACAAGGAAGTTTCCATTTTCGGTTATTTTGTTACCTATATCTATGCTAAATCTTTGTGTAAATATTCCCTAAATCTTTCACAATATCTCACAAGTATCTTCTCCCACGTTCTTCTCCTCCTCCCACGATCCTTCTTTCACCATTCTCTGTTCCAATCTTTTCTTCATCAACAAGAAATCTATTCTCTCTTTCATAAGAACATGGTTCTAATCTATGTTAAATCCGGTTCATGGACGTCTAGTTGGAGTGACCAGTGGAGTTTTGCAGTAGAGAACGGAAGGGGGGGGGGGTCGAATGGTAACATTAGGAACATGTTTTCATTTACTATAAACGTTTAAATGCTTCGTCGTAATGGATTTGTAATTTTACTTCTACTTTACGATGAAACTTCCTTTTCCTAGTACACTTGTCGTAAAATAACATGTGAGATACGACAAATGATTTTCACTGTAACGTTACTAGTTCTATACGATGAATTTTAATTTCCTCGTAACCTAGTAATTAATTACTCGTAAAATTACGAGGAAATTTTTTCCTCGTAATTCTTTGTCGTTAAAGGTGTGTTTTCTTGTAGTGTTACTTTGAAAGATCATTTTAATAGTATTAACTCCATTGTTTTTGTTACAATATTTTAATTTTAGTCGCATTGTAGACACTAATTCTCTTTATTTTATTACATTAACATTGTTACAATTTAGATCTATACATATTTTCTTTATAAAATACAAATTAATTCAACCATAAAAAATAAATATTAGATAGATCAGTTTTCAATGAATATACAAATATCGTTATAGAACAAAGAGTGATCATCCATTTCGTATTGTTGCCTTCTTCTTGATGTATTCTATGATTTCAGTAAATATATTAGATACCAAAATATACTGTATCAAAATATAAATTCTGAAAAGATCTTCTTTGATTGATAATAAGTTTTTCGTTTAATTTCAAAATTCTCTTCCTCATGTTGAATCCATTGTGTTTTTTTTGTGTGTACTTTATTTATATAAAGAGTCTATTAAGATTTGTTTCAACCCTTGAAAAATTAACACATAATCATGATATCGAACGCACTTGCATATGGATTCAATTCTACTTGATTATCTTTTGTGTAGTTGATCATGGTCAAACGTCCATGCACGAAGATTGTAACATAAATCAACCTGCAATAAGTAAGACCGAAAAACTTTACAGAAAATAACGAATATTAGAAGCAAAAGAGAAAGACACAAAAACCATGTCAATCGGCTACCAACTAACCCATTTATACAAGCCTTGATTAGAATGATATTGGACTATTAACAGAAGAAGCAATTGTCGTCTCAATCGCCACTAACTGCCACTTTGTTATCAATTTTGTCTTTTTTGTTTTCTTTTTTTTTTGACATCAAAAGGCTGATGTATTACTTAAGCTTAAGGTGGTCTAGAATCCAGACTGGAATAAAACAACCAACATACAAGAGTTTTCGATAAAAGGATCGAGCATTTTTTGCTAAAGAATCAGAAATAGCATTCTGTGTCCTAGGCACATAGAAGATCTTGAAGTCTGGAAAGCAAATCCGCAGCGTCATGAGCTTTTCCAACTCCGTGGAGAAGCTTGGCCAGTTATGGGGGGTTTCTAAGCATTGCTATCATCTGTTTACAATCCGTCCTAAAGCTCTGACATGGTGAATGTTGAAGCATGTTCTCCATTGCCCATCGCAGAGCTTCTAGCTCCGAATGTAATGCTGACTCCACCCTGCTGAAATTACCCATACCCATTAACTGACTATTTCCCATACTATCATTCCAAACCCAACCACAGCCACTAAATGATATGTAGAGGTCCAAGAACCGTCTAAAATACAAATATCTCCTAGGCTTAAGGCCTGGCTTGCACCATCTATGATTCCTTGAGATGGCGCTATATCCTGTTCATTAGCTTGGAACCAGGCTTGACACTCTCTCTCCGCATAGCGGGCCAATTCCAAAAGATCTCTATCAATTCCTCTGAACAGTTTGTCATTCCGAGCTTTCCAAATATACCATATTAGCCAAGGATAAGGATCCCTGTCCAATTCCGGTTTCATTATCACATTTTTCCTCCATAAGAGTTAATCCAGATTAGCATATGTGCTCTGTAGTGGGAAAAGTGTTGGATTAGTAGGAGTATATTATAATGCCTAAAGTTGCATTGCACGTGGACACTGAAAGATCGCATGTGTAATTGTTTCTTCTGGTTCTCCGCATCGGGGACAATGGTTATCACATCTCAAATGTCTATAGTTTAAAGTGCTTGTGACAGCCATATGATATGTTATTATTTGCCACATAAGATGGCATATCTTCTAGGGTGCCTTAACCTTCCAAGCATATGCTTGGAGTTTTGTGATGCTAGGTTCTCCCACTATGCATTCCTCCTCCTTCATCAGTATATTCCGTGCAACCCAATAGCCAGATTTAACTGTGGATTGTCCATTCCTCGTATAACTCCAACAGTATGTGTCCCTACGATGTGTAGAACTACTAGCCATACTCATTATTAGTGGAATATCAGTAGCTTCCACGTAATCCGCTAACAGGCTCAAATCCCAAGCCTTTGTTTCTTGATTAATAAGGTCGTATCCTGAATGTATTTTTTGTCTAACACCCAGCAACAGTAATTCCCGTGCTGCCGATATACTAGTCCACACATACGATGGGCTACTGACAGTTAGCTGAAGCAAAGGCGTACTCAATCTGTAATACTGACCTCTCATAACTCGGGCTACCAAAGAATATGGGTATTGAACCAGCCTCCATAACTACTTAGCTAACAGCGCCAGCTTGAACTCATGAATCATTCTAAAACTAATCCCTCCTTCCTCTCTAGATAAGCATAGCGTATCCCATGTTGACCAATGTATGCCTATTTTTGGTGGGTTCGAACTCCACCAGAACTGTGCAATGACACTAGCTAAGGCGTCACAGATCTACAGCGGAAGTAAAAAGCAAGACATTACATAGGTTGGAAGTGCTAGGAGAATTGAATTAATCATAACTTCCTTCCCACCTTTTGATAACCATCTACCCATTCATCCATTTACTCTATTCCTCAGCTTGTCCTTTAAGAAGGCAAAGAGCTTGCATTGGATCCACTGATATCCTCTGGGACTCCTAAGTAATTTCCCATTCCTCCTTCGTTCTGAATCCCAAGTGTGTCTTTAATCTCTTGCCTCACATCTAGTCCAATTCTCTTACCAAAGAGTAGATATGATTTGTCAAAATTAATACATTCTCCTGAAGCTTGTCCATATTTCCTGACCACTTTCATAACTTCTTCACATTCACGGGGCTCCGCCTTGCAAAACAACAGGATATCATCATCAAAGAGAAGGTGAGATACTAAAGGACACGCACGCGTGATGCGCATCCCCGTTATCTTTCCTTGATTCTCTGCGTGATTTAGAAGGCTAACGAGCGCTTCCGTGTATAGAATAAAAATGAAAGGGGACAGGGGATCCCCCTGCCTTAGACCTCTCTCCGGAACAATATTACCTCTTGGTTGGCCATTTATAAGGACCTTATACTTTACTGATGTTATACATCGCATTATCCAGGTTATCCATATTTCCGAAAAACCATCTTTCTCATGGTAGCCTTGGTGAAGGACCACTCCATGCGATCATACGCTTTACTCATGTCCAATTTAATGGCCATCCTCTTATTAAGTCCACTTGGTTTGGTCTGTAGAGCATGAAACAACTCCTGAGCAATCATAATGTTGTCAGATATCTGTCTCCCAGCAACAAAGGCAGACTGGGTTTCAGAAATCCGGTCAGGTAAAACCTTCTTTAACCTCTGGCCTAGGACCTTAGAGATTATATTGTAGCAAACATTGCAAAGGCTGATGGGTCGTAGCTGAGACATTTGATTCGGCTTATCTACTTTCGGAATGAGACATATATTGGTATCATTTAGACCAGTAGGTATTGTACCTTCAAACAGGAACTCATTTACCATATGAGTTAAATCATCCTTTACAATATCCCAAAATTTCTTGATTAACTCGAGAAATGTTATAAAAACCGGCATTGTATCAGGAAACGATCTCATATAAAATCGTAAAACGGTTTTTATCGCAAAACGGCTCGGACAACCCAAAAGCGCGATAAAAGTCCACTTGCGTCTTTAAAAGAAATCCAGCCCAAAGATACAATGTCGGTTTGAAGATTTACTCGCAGAAAGAAGATAAATGTCAAGTTTGAAGATAAATGTCAAGTTTGAAGATAAATAGAAGATTTCCGCAAAGAAAATGGAAATACTGAGAAAAATGGAAAATTCCCGATAAACTCGAATCTGAGCGAAAAGGAAGGACTAAACCGCCTAAGGAGGGAGTATATAAGCAGAAGGCCAAGGACAGAGCACGGGGACGAATTCTAGACCTAGAAAAACGGCTGTTAGCTGAGGCGAATTTAGGACTTAGGTGGCTAGACTAGCAAGTCGGATCCTTAGACCGTTTTGTCGTCTAAGTTCCACGATTCTCTTTGTAACAGCATTCAATCTATTTATCAATAAAAGCTTTTACGCAAATTCTTCATCTGTGTTTTGTTTATCTTTTTCGTTTTAGTGATTTCCACAAAGATCCAGGACCTAGGGAGAATTAGGGTTTTTCCTAAGTTTCCATATTTGCCGGAAAATTGACAGTGCAAATTTCGATTCCCAAATCAGTACTCGTTGCAGGTCATCATATCAATGAAAATCTCGGTTGGATTTTTTCGATCATTAGAAACCGAGTTCTTTTATTTGAGCTCACGGGGTTTTCCTTATATAAATATCTCCTCATCATCATCAGAACCATAATCAACTTTCATCAAATTCCCTGACTTCCAAAGCCCACGTTGTATGAGCACCATCTCTACTTGTGGGTTTTGCACCATCACGATATACATGAACATCATTCTCTTTTTCCGTTGTTTCTTTTGTTGATCAAATATCATCTTCTTCAAATCTGCAAATGTTCTACATCTTATTCTTCCTCCATTGGATCCCTTAGGATTTAGGACCATGTAACAGCAAAACTCAAGATCAATATAGAACTCCTTAAAACTCGATTCAGTGTTTGAATTACAAAGAATCGAATTCACCACACCAAGAGCTTACAAGTAGAAAAAGCTCAAAAGTAATGATGAAACGAAATCACACAACTCAGAAAGATTCAAGAGAAGTTCATAAAAATTTTCTGGATAAAAACTACAAAATGATCTTCTTCCTCCTTTTAAAAGACTTTGTTTTCTCCCGCTTAACAACTTTTGTAACTTCCCGTTGATGAGCTGACACGTGTTCGGCTAATTTCGAACTTCAGTGACTCCCTCTCCTGCCAACACGTGTCTAATCTCTTTTCCTATAGCAGACCACCATGTTCTTGCATAATGGAGAAAAAACCATTGAATAACTGGAAGAAACACAACGATAAACACAGAGATGGTCGTGCCTTTGGAACCTCAGAAATAAGGAAAAGTCATTCATGTGGTGGCTGCTATAATGCTACATAGTCAAGTATATAAAAGTAATCTTAATTTATAGATAACACGCATATAATCATTACAGTGGTTTAACACCATCACTCTTTATGTGTTAACATCACTAATCAAGATCAATAAAAGGGTATACGCCTCTGGAAAACCCTCAGCTTCTGGAGAGCCTCTTCAGAACTATCGACAAGATGATCAAAACCAGGATTATGTCTCATAAGAACCAAGAGAAGAGACTGGAAAAAGCCTTTCAAGTCTAGATTGCATCTGTGGGAACATAGTGTAATCATTTGTTTTTTTTTTCCTCTGAAAAAGTAAAAATCAAAGTAACACATGCTGTACCAAAGTATATCATTCAAAAAATAAAATAAAAGGAGTATACGCTAACACTGTAAAACTAACTCTGCGATCTACCAAATTCTAAGGGTACTAACAAATTGATGAACTAAAATTAAAATGACGTGATGGAAACATAGGAAAACAGAAAAAAAATTTGTGATTAAGTGATTGTGGACAAGTAAAATGTAGACATATGTTGTGAAAGAAAAAAAAAAAGGAAAATTGGAAAAAAGAGACACTTTGAACTAAAATTTGGGCAAATAGGATTTGTAGAGCATTTTTTAGTCAAATAGGATTTTGAACTTCTTTAATACCATAATACCCCTCAAATTTACAAACTTTAAAAATAGATTTATATATATGTATTTTCGTAAATGATTTATTAACATAAAAGGAAAATTAAAAAAATTAAGTTAAAGTTAAAAACTCTTTTGCCCAATTTCCCAAGAAAACACTCGTCTCTCTTTTACTCTCTTCTCTGCCGAACCTTAGTCGAAGCCTTCAATGGCGATTTAGGGTTCATCTTCGAAATTTTTCTCCTCCGTTGGTCCTCGTCGGAGATAGAGCCATAGTCAAAGCCTTCTCTCTTTCTCTTCATCTTCCTCTTTATTCTCAAGGAAATCGAACACAAGAACCTGTTTCACCGGAGTCTAAAATCGAAGTCTTCTTCCTTCAATTCCAGCAGCTCGGTGACGTTTAAATATCAAAGTAAGTGATTCGAGTTCTAAACCTAGATTATCCTAAAAAATCCAATTTTTCATCTTTCTTAATACTAAATTAGTTGTTTGGGTTCCTTAATCATCTAATTAACAAAATCGAGCATTGCATGTTATCGATTTGATTTTTATGTTTATTAGTATCGATTTAGTTTTTGTTTGAATGGGTTCAAGTTCTAACCCTAGATTATCCTAAAAACCCAATTTTTCAACTTTCTTAAACCTAAATTAGTTGTTTGGGTTCCTTAATCATCTGATTAACAAAATCGACAATTGCATGTTATTGAATTGATTTTTATGTTTATGAGGATCGATTTAGAATTTGTTTGAATGGGTTAGAGCTCGGGTCTTGCAGTACTTTAGTAGTTGGTGTCGGTAAGTTTTGTTTAGGGATTAGGATGTAGCTTGTGAATTGTGAGAGATCGATTTTGTTGTGGTGTGAAATCATAACATAAGTTTATGTTCTTTCTTTGTTTGTGTTCTCATCATAGGCTTTTGTCTTCACTTGCAGGTATGTCAGAGGAGTTACCAAAGCGGCTTTTTAAGGAGGGTGAGGAGACCCAAGTGACTCAGATCAATAACAACTGCAGGTTGGAGTACATCATGAGAATGCTGAAGGAGTGGCTGCCAAAGGAATTCGAGGTCGTGAAGAAAGATTGGGTTTTCGCTCAGATTTTTAAGCTGCACGAGAATGGTTTGGGATACTCCGAGAGAATGATACACAGCTTCTTGTGTAGGGAGCTGTTGACCTACCGTATAAAGGAGCTTTGGTTTACCTTTGCGAGGAGGCCACTCAGATTCTCACTGATAGAGTTCCACGCAATAACGGGACTTCAGTGCAAAACCAGTATCTCAATGAAGGAGTTTGATGACTACAAAGATGATGGTGGTTTCTGGAGCAAAGTGCTGAAGAAAAAAGAGGGAATGAGTATGTTGAAGTTGTGGAAGCAACACAGGGAATATGTGAAGAAGTGGCGTAAAGTAGATCGCATTAGGCTGGTGTATTTATGCATCATTGTTTATGTGGTTTGCGCCAGAGGTGAGAAGGCAAATATCCCTCTGAAATACACCAAGGTGGTCATGGATCTCGAGAAGCTTCGTAGGTATCCTTGGGGAGTTGCTGCATTTGATCTTCTCTGCGAATCAGTAGCCAAGACGCGTGATAAACTGAAGACGAAGACCTTAAATCATGTGTTAGATGGCTTCTCCTACGCCTTGCAGATTTGGGCAATGGAAGCAGTGCCAAAGATTGGAAAGCTTTGTGGAAAAAAACTTGACAAAAGTTTTCGTGATGGTCCTAGATGCATTAACTGGATGGGAGCTGAAAAAGTCTCATACGAGGAGATCATTCAGTTGGAGAATATCTTTACAGCAAAGGTTAGTATTTCATTTCGACAAATTGAATTCATAGGTTTTAAAATAGTTATAAGTATCTAACTTTGTCAACCTTTCTTTTGTACGATGTCGTTTATCCATACATCTCTTGGGGAGGGGATTATGTTGTTGTTGAGCAAGCTGAATTTATAAGAGAAGATGAGGTAGAGGATGATAGAATCAATGTTCTGAAGCGGATGATAATGAATAACCACGACTTCAGTGGTCATATTTGGGAGTTCGAAGAAGACACAATAGAGCTTACTTTAGAGCTAGATGACAAAGAAGGAGAGGATGATGAAGTTACTCAGTCTGAAAAAGTAACAGAGAATGGTGAAGAAGCTGAGACTGATGAGGACTTTCAAACTCCAAAACAGTCAAGAGACAGTGACTCTTCGGCTAGGAAAGGGAAGAAGAGGCTCTTGGATCGTGGTATGGAAAAAATGAAGCATAAGGTACTCTCTGCTAGACCACAGCAAGCTCCCCTTGGTGAAGATATGAAGACTTGGATGGCGCAGTTATTTCAGCAAAATATTGAAGCAATGGAAGATAGGCTTCAGAAACAGATGGCTGAGAGATTTGAGAAGATGCAGTCTGAGCTAAAAGGTCACTTAAGGTTGGAGGAGGTCAACTTGATCATGGAGAGGCCTCCCCGAGGAAGTCATTCCCAAGCAAGCCATCGGCAAGCAAGGCGACCACAAGCATGCCATCACCTAGCAAGCCAACTCTAAGGAGATCCGAGCGTGTGGTAAAGACACACTAGTCTTACCACTCTAAAATGTTTATTTTGCTTGTTTATTGTATGATTTTGCAACTTTGTTTGTGTTAGTGTCATCTATGTATTGTCATGAACTATCTTGTGTTTGATATTGTCTTCTTTTGGGTTTGTTTTTAAGTGTGCTTTGTTTGTAAGTTTGTGAACTTATAACTTATCTAATCGATGCTTTTGTGCTTATTTTTGTGAACTTATAAATTATATAATTGATGCTTTTGTGTTTATGGTTGTGAACATATAACTTATTTAATTGATCATTTTGTATTTTGAATGAGCAGGATGGCAGTTTGAGTGACGGAGTATATATGGACTTCGATGCAGAGATAGGTACCCAAGGCGTAGAAGGGCTTTGTCAGGCATCATTTGTGCCCGGATTTGATCCATCGCAGACCAATAGGGAAGACGGGACACGTGATTTTTGGACTCCATTGACTTCACTTCGATCTCCAGTAACTGTGGCAAAGGAAGGAAGTTCAGCTCCACCGCCTACAAGGTGGGAGAAGTGGTACAAAGGAGGAGTTAAAACACTCCAGCTCAGTGATTCACCACTTCCTCAAGATGCTTCTCCGGAGTCCCTGTTGTATTATGTTGCAGAAGACACATGGACCAGATTCAGTGAATGGTCTATGAATCCAAAAACTTTACGGATTGGTCCTACAGCCTTCAACATGACCATAGCTACACGGATTATTGCAGCTGGAAAATGGCTTGGAAATGAGGTATTAATTGTTGTTTTGTTGAGTGGTATAATAGGATTTTGAAGATGTATTTGATTGATGTTCTTGTGTTGCTTTCAGGAAATGGATGCGTTTATGTATATGTGGCGAGAGAAGACATCTCTGCGGCGTTGGAACGTAGACCGCATTGCTTTCATGACAGCTACGTTCTGCCTCCAAATCGACACAGCATATCGCAAGTTTACTTGTAACAAAAGAAGTATCAGTTGCCCGATTTTCTTCTTGCTTACGATAGAGGAGAGCTTCCAGCTTATGGGCGGACTAACAAAACTTGGGGTGTTGATGTTGATAAAGTGTACTTCCCATTGTTTGTGAATGGTAAACACTTCGTCCTCATCATGTATCTATTTCTGCCTCTCATTTTTAACAACTTTATCAATGTCATGTGTAGGTAACCATTGGATTGCAGTGTGCGTGAACATCATTGAGAAAAGAGTGGATGTTTATGATTGCTTTCAAGGAAGAATAGACAACACGTTGAGAAGTTTTCTGTGATGATTCCATGCATAGTGAAAGCTGTTGCTCCTCCTGAAGAGAAGAAGCACCTTCTGCTGGAAAAATACACCATCCACGACATTCCTTTGAAGTCTAGGTTGAACAAGTCTTGTGCGGATTGTGGGGCGTATGCACTCAAACACTTGGAATGCCTCTTGCTTGGTCTAGATCTCGGTCTTGTTGATGATGAAATCATCATGGGTTGTCGACAGAAGATTGCTGTGGATATATGGGAGGCTACTCAAGATCCCATTTTAATTCAGCTTATGCTGCAGCATGTGCCTTCGGAATTTGAGACTTCTGAAGTCTATGACATTGAAGACGATTGATTATGAGTATGCTCCTATGTGATTGGTTTGCTAGGATTTTGGAATATGTATTTTTAGAACAAGTGTTGTTTGGTTTTCTAGGATAATCTCAAGGTTTTTTTGGTTTGAGACTTTGGATGATTTATGTAACCAATGTTGTTTGGTTATCTAGGAATTGAAGGTTATTTTGAACATTTTTTTGAACCTAAGTAACTCTAATTTAACCCTATTTAAACCCTAAACCCTAAGCAAAACCCCAAACCAACTCTAAGAATGTTTATGTATGTTTGGGGTTTAATTACTCTAATCTAACCCTATTAAAACCTTAAACCCTAAGGAAACCCCAAACCAACTCTAAGTATGTTGTTTAATTACTCTAATCTAACCCTATTTAAACCCTAAACCCTAAGGAAACCCCAAACCAACTCTAAGTATGTTTATGTATGTCTGGGGTTTAATTACTCTAATTAAACCCTAAAAACCCTACCGCCTCCTATGTAAACCCCAAATGGGGTCCAAGTATACCCCAAAAATACATAAAGGACCCTACTATATACTATACATTTTAAAAGTATTTTCTAAACTATACAGATTTATGCTCGTTTTCTATGTATTCCCTCTAATACATAGGATTTCCCTTCAAAATGCTCAACTTTAGTAGTATGACGAAGTTGTTCAAGTCTAATAAAATCGTTGATCTGCCTTAGGTAGAATATGTGTTCTAACTTTACGAGAACGACGTCGTATTGAAATTTTTTTAGACCTAATCCCATCTTCTTCCTCATTCTTTCACGACAAGAGAGATCATACGGCGAAGAGTTGGAGATCGACACAGCCATGTCTTCGTGTTTATCGTCGTCCAACTCAAGAGATCGAATCACCAAACAACATGGAATCCCAACAAAATGTAATTGCGGTGAGAAAGTGGATCTCTTGACGTCGAAAACTCTCAAAAATCCCGGGAGATTATTTCATCGTTGTCCATTGGGATCCGACGAGGTATCCTTGTATAATCAGTTTTCAATTACAGAATGTTTGTTCGATGTGATTTTCTAATAGCTTGTTTGATGTGATACATGAAGGACAAAACACACTTGTTCAAATGGACTGATAAGTCGGTTGTTGAAGAAATTGATGATTTCCAGGATGTATTTGACGTTCTGCTCGCTTACAATTGCATGTTTCAGAGTTCACTTACAACTTGTGAATCATTGCTGAAACGCCATGTGAGTAAAATTGAAGAGCTTGAAGATGCAATTGCAAGTTGTCAAGAGAAGAACATGGACTTCATTAGGCAATTAAGTGTCATAAAATCTATGTTTGTGTGCTGTTTCGTGATGGTTTTTATGTACCTCATCTATGCATGATGGTTCTCATGAACCTTTTCGATCCTTTGTTGCTTTGTTATTCAAATAAGACCATGTTTGAGCATTCAAATAAGACTTTGTTTCAGTCAGTAAAGTGTTGCAAAGATCATTTTTTCAAATTCCAATGTCAAAAAACCAAAAAACAAAGAACCAAATTCAAGTCTGAGCAAAAAAACAGAGAACAAAAAACGAAAAAGTGCAAACTAAATAGGTAAATCACATGTTCCTCTCTTATGTCCGTCGAGACCACACCGACTACACTTGTGCTTTTTATTCTTTTGCTGTGAAGCTTTAGACTTGTCTTCGGCTGATTCATACCGTCTCTTAACTGGCCTACCACCACCCTTTCTTGAATCTGGTGGTAAAACATTCACAAGTCTCAACTCATCTGGGACATTCCATTCAGACTCTGGAATGAAAATTGGATTAATGGATTCCGCATAGGAAGCTCTCCATGTTGCAGTGGTGTAAAGAGGATCAGTAAAGCTGTGTACTTCCAGTCCTGCCTCCAAAAAATATAAACCGAGTCATGTCTACAATCTGCGAAAAACCGAAACAAATATAGGTCTCAAAAGAATGTGTTTATACCTCGTGAATATATAGCATGAATGGCATGTCTGCAAGGAATTTTTCCTATATCATACTTTCCACATGTGCATGTTCTATTCTCCAAATCAACATAACAATCATATTGGTCTCCTTTAACAAGTGATCTGAAATCGTCAACCTTTTCAACACTAAATCCTCTTGCCTTCACAATCCTCCTATCAATCTTCTTCTCCACCTTTTCGGTTAAGGGGTCAAGATGTTTGCAGCTAAACATTCGACGCTCATAGAACCATCGGGTCAGAAACTCTCTTATGATATCTAGCAAAGGAATAACAGGAAATTCTCTAGGTATTCTGAGCACTGAATTTATTGACTCAGCAGCGTTAGTGGTTCTAATGTCGTATCTCTCAACAGGGAAGACAGAACGAGCCCATTTCCTCACATCATCCTCCTGTAGATATCTTCCGAGTGTAGGACTAATACCAAAAAGTTCAGTGAAGCGTTCTTGAAATTCACAGATCCCATATGCTCGTGAAGCCTGCTCGACCAATCCAGTCAAACCCCCTTGCCTTGAAATTAGTAACCACATTGGTCAACAAGTGGTGGATACAAATTCCATGTGTTGATTGTGGGTAGACGGTCGCAATGCGTTTAGCAATTGACGGGTTTCTGTCTGACACAAAAGCTAAGTCTTTACTATCAGCAATAACAACATTCAGCTGTCTAAAGAACCACTCCAGTGAATCGTCGTTCTCAGAATCAACAACTCCAAATGCAATGGGATACAAATTAGAGTTACCATCTACAGCTGTATCAACTAGTAGAACTCCTTTGTATTTATTTTTCAGAAAAGTTTCATCAACAACAATCACCCTCCGCATTATTCTGTGGTATCCTCTAACTGATTGCCCAAGCGACAAAAAAAAGATACAAGAATCTGCCATCCTCTTTTGTTTGATAGCCAGTGTGCGTTCTAGGATTTGCTTCTTTCATCATATGCAAATATTTTGGTATTTTAGCATAACTTTCATCTGGTATACCTCTAGCAGCAGCAATGGCATACTCACGAGCTTCCCAAGCGTGCCAATAACTAATCTCGCAGCTATACTCCATTCTCATAAACTGGATAATCTCATTTGCTCTTGGGCCATCATTGCCATCATCAAAACGATGTTGTATCAGAGTGCCAATCGTTCTTGCTGAGGTTTTTCTTCCAAAATTGCTCTTCTTTGAAGGAGCACATGAATGATTTGTCACACACTTATTGATCATGAAATATGTAGACCCATCTAGACATTTTGCACGCACAGTCCACTTGCACTGCTTATCCTTACATCGTATATACAACCATTTTGTTGTGGATTTGACAACAATGTAATCAAAGTGTTTCTGCATAGCCCATATTTCCATCGTTGCCTTCAGAACAGCTTTGTTTCTAAAAATCTGGTCCTTCTTCACGTAATCTGATCTCCAAATTCGGCCAGCCTTTTCACTATGTCCATTGTTTTCTATCCCAAAACCAGGTTCTGAAGAACCATACTCCTCGGCATGATCCTTACTTTTCTTAGAAGCCTCCTTCGATGGTTTGACAAATTCAGTTCGATTTCTTTCATGAACTTTGTCATCCTCAACATTACTTTCATCACAAGGCTCTTTATTCAAATCGATATTGACTCGTTCCTTAACACCAACGGAAAACGTGACACACAAGGTGGTAGAGGCACCCTTCTTCACATAGCACACAAAATTAGACACTTGTCGATCATTGGTGATAATAATGGGAGGATTTCCTCTCTGATTGACCATCTCATAACTAAACTCGACAGTAACAACATTAGGGTCCACCCCAA
Organism: Eruca vesicaria subsp. sativa; assembly: GCA_932364175.1. Taxonomy (NCBI): domain Eukaryota; kingdom Viridiplantae; phylum Streptophyta; class Magnoliopsida; order Brassicales; family Brassicaceae; genus Eruca; species Eruca vesicaria. Next base: position 118,736 of record CAKOAT010366265.1, read on the forward strand.
TATCGTTACAGACCATGATCTTGAGCTGCTCCAACAGTGTACTTGTTTCTAAGTTACTAATTTCGTTGTAACATGGTTGTAAAGCATGTACAAAGGACTTGTAAAATCCAAGTTAATTATTTCCTTGCAAATTCGTTGTTAAATCTTTACCAACCAAGCTCGAAAATTTCATATATATATATATATATATATATGTCATTCCTAATCAATTCTAACAACACCACAAACAAAAACATAAAAAATGAAAGAAAAAAAAAATCCGACGACTTATGTATCAATTTTTCAAGAAATTAAAAGGCGTGGAAAGTCAGCAGAACAGTTCTAATCAACTCCTCATAGCTTTTCCTCGAGAAGACGATGAATACATATTTAATGTGTGGTTGACCTAACTTAAATCGTTGTAACCTATATGTTAGGGACATGTAATATTATAGTACATAATTCCTTGTAAATACGTTGTAAAATTTCACCTACCAATATTCGTGGGTTTCCTATATATATGAGCATTTCTCATTTCATACCACCACACAAAAAACAAAACAAAAACAACTCAAAAAAATGTCTGATGGAAGAAATATTTTTGAATTGCGGAGTTGGATGTATACGCATAAAGATTATGGCGGTAGAGTGACGAATGCATTTCTTAGCGGGCTAGAGACGTTCATAAACTAGGCAGCCTGTACACCGCTCACGCAGGAAAGTGGTAAGATGTTCTATCCTTGTCAGAAATGCAAGAATTCAAAATTTACCCATACTGAAATTGTGTGGAAACATTTAGTATACAGAAGTTTTACACCACATTACTATATTTGGTTTCAACATGGAAAGGGTTATGGAGGAAATGAAGCTAGTAGTAGTAATAGTAATTGATATGTCATGGATTTTACCCTCTTTCAACCACGATTTATATATGTTTATTGGAAACAAAAGGATACTTCTAGTGTCTTTTTAGAGCTTTTAGAGGTTTAGGTACTCAATGGTGTAAACAAGCCATTATAGAGCTAAAATGGAGACTTTATGAAGATATGAGCAAAATGATGTTAAAGCTATCGACCGACGTACGTTGAGAACAATCGACCGATGAGATATTACACATATCGATCGACTGAAGACAATCTACATCGATCGATACAGAAGTCGTCCAAAGCGATTAAATAAAGATTATCAGCCCTAATTGCTTCACAAAAGTTTTAATAATTACACTTTTAGCCCCTGGCCGCCTGTAGGCTATATTATGAGGGTTTTGTACTAATTTAGACAGACTGGAAAAAGAGAGATCTTTTGAGACCTAAAATTGAGAGAAGCATCTAGCTAAACTTTGAGAAGAGCTTAGGAGTAGAGAGGGAGAGATCTGAACTACAAATCCAGAGAAGATCTTGAACTCTTTTGCTTTACTTATTACTTTACTGTTTCTCTTACCATTAATATCTTTAAAGCATTATTCAAACCATTATGACTTTGTCTCACATGAATATGTTTGAGTAGTATCTCCTGTAGGATTTAGGTTTCTCATGAAGGTTGACTCATGCATTGAATGAACCATTACTAGGGTGTATAAAATATAGTTCTTCTTCTAGTCTTCATAAATGCTAAAGTTAAGGATTGATCACCCTTATCTGTGATATTAGGATCAATATGGACAAGTTAGAACTTGACAATTACCTAAAATCTAAGTTAATTTAGTGATGGCTAGAGATCCGTTCAAACCCGTTACTAGAACTCGCTGGGAGCAATATGGATCGACGGGATGACCATCTTGTCGACCGATATGGCAAAGAGTCATCGATCGATAATTATATCGAACATCGATCAATACCTTCTCATGGTCATCGAACGATAGTTGTTGACCTGAGGCTAGTGGAGGTTAATCATTTAGGTTTAAAACCTTAAAAGTTTGAATCCTGAACTATGAATAATAAAACCCCTTTATAACTTGCATGTTTGTCATACCTGAGAAAACACCTAAGTCTAACTACCTTCTTTCTCTTAGCAAACCAATCAATCAATTGAGTAATAACTGCTCACCTTTTAAGTTATTGTTTAATATTTGCTATCTAGCTTTATTTCTAAAACTAAATAATCTGTTGTGTAATCCTAGAGTCTCTGTGGATTCGATCACTAAGTACTACAATTGAACCTCTTTTGATGAGAGTAATTCACTCTTTAGGATAATTTGAGTGATATCAAATATGGCGCCGTTGCCGGGGACTCTTTTTCATTACCATTAGATTTAGTTTAGAATATAGTCTAGGTTTTGTTTTTTGTTTACTTAATTCTTTTTCCTCTTTCTCTGCTATCACAGGGAACTCAATATGGAAAAGACAGACTTCGGCCTAGCATCGACCGATGACTTAACTCCTACATCGAGCGATATGTGGAGCAAAGAATCGATCGACATCGTCCAACAAGCATCGATCGACGCCACCCAGCCGGAAGCAGGTAAGTCTTTACTTACCAACCTAGCTAATGAGGAAGTAGTCCAAAACGAACCATTAGGTCAGTTAAGCAATGACACCAATAACTTAACCATTAAACAGGGGACTGCAATCCCTGTTAAATGCTATCTATCTTCAACTGAAGATGAAGAAAAGTTGCAAGACAACTTAGACCCCATTAAGACCTATTCAAATAGGTCAGCCATTAAGCTACCAGAGGATGATGCAAATAGATCTATGCTTCATCTTGACTACATCCATCTGGTACAAAAGAATCCCTTTCGTGGTTCTGCCTTAGAACATCCCCACGAGCACTTCGATTTTCTGGAAGAGCTGACAATCGATGATAATAATCGTTGTAGACTTTTCCCTTTCTCCTTAGGGAGAGATGCCAGAAATTGGTTAAATCAGATACCAGCAAGATCTCTAACTTGCTGGAAAGATATCCGCAATGCATTCATAAACCATTTTTTTCGATGAATCCCAATATTGGGACACAAGGCATAAACTCTCCACATTCCTTCAAGGCCCACGAGAATCTTTCAGAAATGCTTGGATCAGATTTAAGAATCACCAGCGAGATTGTACCCACAATGGTTATTCAGAACAACAACTCCTTAAACTCTTTTACGGAGGCCTCGAGCTAGATTATCAGATCACGCTAGATAATGCAAGTGACGGAAATTTTAGCTCCAGGAACCCTGAAAAAGCAAATCGCCTGATTGAAAACATAGAAATGGGTAAATCTTATGAAAATAAAGATAAAAAAAGAGAAGCTAGATCTCGAAACAATCTTCAAATAGATGAAATTAAGCAATCTTTGGATCTACTTTATTCTTTTATAAAGGAAAAGAAACCTGGTCCTATCCAAAGCAATAAGAATGTCCAGTCCATTGAGAAAACATTCCTTAGACATAGAAACCATCAGGAGCACCTTATCAACATAGATAATTTTACCCAAAACTACGACACCCTCATTGGATCACACCGAGGAAGAGCCCAAGCTAGATTAAACCATGCTCTCACAGGAAACCGGAGGTTAAGCAATGACCTAGACACCAAGCGGAATGATGCTTACTGCGAAATTTCAAAGAAATTTGACGCCTTGCATGAGCAAATTAGAGGTTTAGAAAGCGATATCGCCAATTATGCTACCGCTATCAAGAGGGAAGCAGGACGTCTACCGGGGAAGACTGATGCAAACCCGAGACGTCACGTAAGTGCTGTGATCTTGAGAAATGGGAAGCAGCTAACTCCAATTACTAGGAAAAGCACTCCCTCGGAAGAAAATGCTGAAATTCCAGAAACGGATAAACCCATTCTGAACCCCGTGATTCTCCGCTATTCGAAATCTGAACCCCCTCAGAACAAAGAAACGAATAAAAATTCTAAGTAAACTGAGGAGCAGGTGATCGTTCTCGATGAAGAGGAATCTGTTGATGTCGATCGATACAAAAAGGACGTTATCGATCGACAAACCCCCCCACGAATTTGGAAGAGAATTCAACGCCCACTGGACCAACTATAGAATGGGTGTACAACACTTTACCTCCCTACCCTTCCAAGTCTAATACTAAGCGCAACATAGACAATGAAATCTGTAGACGAACTTTCGAACGAGTTAAAGTGGAGATACCACTTATTGACGCCCTCAGAATTTCATCAACAATAAGACAATATGTCAAGGGAATGACAACCAAGGGTTTTTCAACAGAGAAACGCACTTTCTGCAGAGGTTAGTGCAATAATTCAGAGCAAAACCCCACAAAAAAGACCCGATCCAGGTAATTTCGTTCTCAGATGCACAATTCGAGATCAGCTATTTCCGAGAGCACTCTATGATCTAGGCTCTAGCATTAATCTAATGCCGCATTCCGTGGCAACATTCCTTGGGTACACTGAATTTACACCTGCCAACATCCAATTAGTCATCGCCGATAGATCTGTTAAGATCCCGGAAGGGGTACTTGAAGATGTACCTGTAATGATCGATGGATGCGTTGTCCCAACAGATTTAGTTGTGCTGCATTACAAGAACGAACCAAGGGGTCCGATTTTATTAGGTAGACCATTCCTTGCTACTGCAAACGCCATTATCGATGTCAAAGAAGGACGTATAAATCTTAACATAGGCAACATTCCTATGAGATTTGATATGGAAAAGATCATCACACTTCCTTTGATAGATAAGCAATCATCCTATGTAGATGAGATTGATGAGCTAACCCAAGAATCTTTTGAGAAATCGTACTTGGATGATCATCTGGAAAATGAGCTTGTACTCGCTCAGAACGAAGTTTTAAACATAGATAACAGAGCAGACGAGTGCGATTGTCTCATGGAGAATGGTCAAGGGACTTCAGGTGTCGAGAAAAAGGCGACAACGAATCTAAGATTGATATCGATCGATATCCGAATACTGATATCGATCGACACCCGCCGTCAGTTGAAAATCTCATGAAAGAAAAAGTACCAAATGTGGAGCTTAAGCCGTTACCCCATGGGCTCAAGTATGATTTTCTTATGGACAATTCCTATCCAGTGATAGTTAACGCGAACCTCACTAATGAGGAACTAACTCTATTACTGAACAAACTTCGTAAGCATAGGAAAGCACTTGGATACTCTTTGGATGACATCCCAGGCATCTCTCCTGGCCTTTGTATGCACCGGATCCATCTGGAAGACAAATCCAAGTCATCCATAGAGCTTGATGCAGGAATAATCTATCCAATTTAAGATAGCAATGGGGTAAGTCCGATCCACGTAGTACTCAGAAAGGGAGGTATTACAGTCGTTAAGAACGGAAAAGATGAGCTGATCCCACCGAGGACTGTGACAGGACACCGAATGTGTATCGATTACAGGAAGTTGAATTCCGCAACCCGAAAAGATCACTTTCCTCTACCTTTTATTGACCAAATGTTGGAAAGATTCGCCAATGACCAATATTATTGTTTTCTTGATGGATATTCCGGATTTTTTCAGATTTCAATACATCTGGACGATCAAGAAAAGACAACGTTCACATGTCCCTATGGAACCTTCGCATATCGAAGGATGCCATTTCGTCTGTGTAACGTGCCAGCTACTTTCCAACGCTGCATGATGTCAATCTTCACTGATATGATAGAAGACTTCATGGAAGTATTTCATGGATGATTTCTCAGTTCATGGATCGAGTTTTGAAAACTGTCTCGACAACCTATGTAAGGTCTTGGAGAGATGTGAGGAAAAGAATCTAGTCCTAAACTGGGAAAAATGTCATTTTATGGTTAATGACGGAATTGTACTCGGACACAAAGTATCCGCAGCCGGAATTGAAGTAGACAGAGCAAAGATAGAGGTGATGACAAGTCTACCACCCCCAACTACATAAGAGACATCAGAAGTTTTCTTGGACATGCTGAATTTTATAGAAGATTTATAGAGGATTTCAGCAAGATAGCCAGACCCCTGACTATCCTTCTTTTGCAAGGACACTAAAGCACTGATAACTGCCCCCGTCATACAAGCACCTGACTGGAATCTCCCATTCGAAATAATGTGCGATGCGAGTGATTTTGCTGTAGGAGCGGTTTTAGGGCAACAAAAAGATAATAAGCTACATGCTATCTATTACGCCAGCCGGACTCTGGACGAAGCTCAGAGAAATTACGGAACAACTGAGAAAGAACTACTTGCAGTAGTATTCGCTTTCAAAAAATTCCGTAACTATCTAGTGGGCTCAAAGGTCATTGTTCACACTGATCATGCAGCTATTAAATATCTTATGCAAAAGAAAGATGCAAAACCAAGGCTTATCCGATGGATACTCCTTCTCCACGAATTTGATATGGGAATAAAAGATAAGAGGGGAGTAGGCAATGGTGTCGCAGATCATCTTTCCCGGTTAAGAGTAGACGAAGAAGTCCTCATCAATGATTTCATACCGACTGGAAATGTGTACTTCACAGATTCATCACTTATCGGTCAGATACAACTCTTATCCGAGCTTGCATCGACCGTTAATACTGAAAGCATTAACTTCGGAGATCAGATGTCGATCGATGAACAATCCATCCAATCGATCGATACTAGTGATTCCACGTCGATCGATGGAACTGACGACATTGACATACAGAACATCTCATTTAAGATCACCATCGATACGACCCCAACTGTGGCCTGCGAAGAAATCAAAAACATACATAATATCTCCCAGAATGGAGATACTACTCACGAGACGCGCGCTGTGGATAAGCGATTTAGTGAAAGACCTTGGTACGCTGACATAGTGAACTACCTTGCCTCAAACATCGAACGTGAAGAGCTTAAAAACTACGACAGAAAGAAGTTCTTCAGAGAAGTAAGAAGGTACCATTGGGACGAACCTTACCTTTTCAAACAATGCGCCGACGGCATATTTCGACGATGCGTAGCTGAAACTGAGATTTCTGATATTATTTATCACTGCCATGGATCCGATTACGCTGGACATTTTGCAACCTTTAAAACGGTTTCCAAAATTCTCCAAGCTGGATTTTGGTGGCCTACAATGTTCCGCGACGTTTATGTCTTTATCGTCAAGTGCGATAGATGCCAACGTCGAGGAAAAATCAGCAAACGACACGAAATGGAATAAAAGTTCATTCTTGAAGTAGAAGTATTTGACTGCTGGGGGATTGACTTCATTGGTCCTTCCCCACTTCTTACGGAAACAAATACATTCTGGTTGCTGTCGATTACGTTTCCAAATGGGTTGAAGCAGAGCCTTCACCAACAAATGATGCTTCTGTTGTTATCAAACTTTTCAAGAGCATCATTTTCCGAGATTTGGAGTCCCTCGCGTAGTTATAAGCGATGGTGGAACTCATTTCATCAACAAAATTTTTGAGAATCTACTAAAAAAAACGGAGTTCACCATAGAGTAGCTACACCTTACTATCAACAAACAAGTGGACAAGTCAAAGTTTCTAACAGACAAATAAAAGAAATTTCGGAAAAGACTATAGGAGCCACGAGGAAGGACTGGTCTAGGAAATTAGATAATGCACTCTGGGCTTACCGAACCGCCTTTAAGACGCCGCTAGGAACAACTCCATTTCACTTACTCTACAGCAAATCTTGCCACTTACCTGTCGAGTTAGAGCATAAAGCAGCCTGGGGTACTAAATTGCTAAACTTTGACATCAAGACAGCTGCAGAACGGAGACTCATCCAGCTTAATGAACTGGATGAATAAGGCATCTGGCCTATGAGAACTCTAAGTTATATAAAGAGAGGACCAAAGCTTATCATGACAAACATATCATTTCTCGACATTTCGTCCCAAATGATCATGTTCTCTTATATAACTCCCGTTTGACCTTATTTCCCGGAAAGCTTCGATCTCGTTGGTCTGGCCCTTTTACTGTCACAGCGGTCCAACCCAATGGAACCATTACCCTTATAAACGAGAAAGGAGAAGAATTCACAGTAAATGGCCAACGAGTAAAACATTATTGGGTTAAGCCCCCAAATGTCAAACCCCTAAAGTTAGGCATGCCTAACTCCACCTAGGGTAAGAAATCGCTGAGTCAAGCTAAATGACTTAAAATCAGCGCTAAGGAGGAGGCAACCCACTATTAGGATTTAATTATTCCAAATCATCATTTATTAAAAATTCAAACTTTCCGCAAACTAGTTAGCATAATAGCCTATTTAGTTCATATCGATCGATATCAGCGTATCTATATCGATCGATACGGACTTATCGAGGGTGAACCCCTTTAAAGTCGACACACTCCGTTTTCTCCCCCACAAATCGTAAACCGCCCCCGAAACTCTAAAACCGCTCTTTCTCTCTCGATTCTTCATGGAATCTCACCGTTTTTTACCTCAATCGACTCAAAATTCATCTCCCATCTTGGTTTTGCTCTTCAATCCACAATCCTTCAAGGTATAATCTCTTGATTATTAGATTTCATTGAGAACAAAGTTTAAAACAAACCTTGCATAGAAACCGGTAGACTTGCTTGTTTTTCTTCGATTAAAGTTGCTAGGATTGATATATTAGAAGTTTAGGAGTGTCAGAACTAAGAATTACACTGTGAAACTGCGGTTTGGATTACTGAGATTTTTGTAGGTTTCGGGACTAGATATTGATCGACATCGAGCATGCTCTGTCGATCGATATGCACATCTGGTCGGGTTCCACGGACACGAAATCGATCGATATACATCGGTTTACATCGATAGATATCGATCGAATGTGCAATCTGCTGACTCTCTCGTTTTTCGATTTTTGCAGATGGTATCTGGCGACGCACGACGTGAGAGGAGAACAAAGAGGAGACTCGATTTACCTGGGACCTTCAGAGGAAACCCTTCATCATCTTCTTCCTCGGACAGAGAAGATGAGCGCGACCCTTGGCCACGTGAGGATGGGACGCCCATTCCGATATACCAAAAGTTTCCCGACCCACGGGCCACATCCAGGAGCAACGAATGCCTGCACCGTCCAGTGAGCGATGATTGGGACACCTATGAATGCTTGTTCTACAACGCATGGCTTAATGTGGAGGTGGCACCCACGCGATTCCTCGACCTTGCTACTATCCGGCGCTTAGGGATCGATGGTGACCTGCACGAGATGCTCGTTCAGTTAGGATTTGGGACCATGGGTGCCCAAACCTACGACCTCTACCCTTCACTCGTCCGGCAGTTCATGGCCACTGTTCGCTTTGAGTACAAGAACCAGCCATCGAGTGTTGCTTGTGATGGTGTTCTCTCTTTCTTTGCTACGGGCATCCGGTACTACGTTACTGTCCCCGAGCTCTACACGATTTACGGCTTTGAGCACTCCACGGCCACACGCAGCAATCTCTCCGAATTCCCGAAGGTTCAGGAGTTCTGGGAGATCTTTGGCACATGTCCCTGGAGTTCAGCCACGGTAATTCGCCACCCCACTCCTCGGTACTTCATGCGGATCCTTACCGCCACTCTGCTTTGCAAGATGGAACCGAACAAGGTGAGGATCCACGAGGTTACACTTCTCTGCCATGCACTTGACGGACTGGTAGACCTTTCTTGGACCCGGACCGCGAGTTGACCATGCCTAACCTGGGTGCCGTCTTCGCTGAGCATCTAGTCAGCCTGAAGACGAAGCCTTTCACCGGTACAACTGGTCGAAAAAAGAGGAGTGTAGGGAGTCTTCTGACACCGATCTTCCAGTACCTCGGGATCCGCTTCGACGAGGGCAGCGCAGACACTTCTCGTGCTTACTTGGACGCAGCTCTTCTGCGTAACAGCCATTGGATGGACAGGGATTTGTTCTGGAATTTCAGGACTACAGCTGGTACACACCGGTTCCTTCTGCCTCACCGGGAGACGACTGACTTCGTGTCGGCCATCGACATGCTTAGGTTCCAGCCAGACGCACGCCTCGTCCTTGACCCACCTGCATCACGCCGAGATACAGAAGTCCGCAGCGCCGCTACCTCTCGAGCTTCATCATCAGCACCTCCGATCCAGTTCCCAGATCTCTCAGGGATAGAGACAGGAGATGAGAGAGTTTTCAGGAGAGGAGTGTTGGATGCTCTTCATGTCATCTGGTCCCGCGTCTCAAGATGCCGCTGTTCGAGCAAAGCGAGTACTTCCGCCTTTGACCCATCGGCACCAGGTCCATCTCACCAGTACCGTCAGGACAATGAAGATGATGATGAGAGCAGTGACGACTGATTCACTTGCCTTTTTCTAACCCTTATCTCATACTATTATGTGTTTACTTTTATTTTCAGACTTGTAGGATTTCTATTCGTACTCCTTTATAACTATGCTTGCTTTTACTATTTTCTAACTATTCGTGTGTTGAGAATGTCTAACAAAGCTAACATAGAGATACATAACTCATGAAAATTGAGTTCGATGGATTGACAGCATACTAGGCGAAGGCACTCTGTATCGATTGACACACACCACTTACTGTCGATCGATTCAGCTAACTTCACATCGCTCGATGTCATACTAAACCTATCGATCGATATGTAAGGGGTAGAGGTACGGTTTTCGTACTCACATGAATATATTTGCTATATCAAAATTTTGTATTTCCTCTTAGACAAAATAACACTGGGGATAGTGTTGTTTAAGTGTGGGGGGTATCTATTAACATTTTCATTTCATTTTTAAACCAAAAAAAAAAAATATAATGTGTTTTACTATGAAGGGAGCAATGATTATATTTATTCAGACTTGTTACCTAACCACTTCTTAGCACCACTCTTAGATTTGTTAGTTACAGAAGGTATTAAAGATGCTAAAGAGGATCACCAGTCAGCTATGACAACATATTTCATGATTGTTTGGAAGAACCAAAGCTGATTTCCAACCTAACCTGACATCTATTGCTTGTCTTGGGGCTTGGTATATAAGGGATCAGAATCCTTCTGCAAGTCTGGAAGGTAAAAGTCTTGACAAATTTGGTTTCTGTAACGACCCGATTCCGATCGCAATATTTGTTAGCACGCTAAGAGCCATCCCCGCAGGCCCAGTCCAATTCCGAAGGCCCATTATCTTGATTTTAAAACCCATGTCCAGCATTTTATTATTTCTGCAACCAAAGAAAAAGAATTGGAGAGAGAGAGAGAGAGAGAGAGAGGGAGAGAGAGAAAGAGAGAGAGTGTGAATGAGAGGAAGAGATTGGGATCCTTTGTAGCTGAGCCACCAGGAGTTCGCCGGAGCCTTTGCACGCCAAGCCACCATCAAGCTCATCACTACCATTCGCCACAGTGAGAAATCGCCGGAAACCACTAGTGACTGGAGTGAGTTCAAGCTTTGTTTTGTCCGTTTAGTAAATCGTCGATAACTTATGAACCGTTTAGAATCTCGTGCATGTAAGGCCACCACCGTGTTCTACTCATCGAGACGAAGCCGTAGACACCAAAAACGCCACGATTCAACCTTAGACGAAGCCGAACACGCCCGTCAAAGTTTCATCGTCTGAGTGAGTAGAGTGCACGCGCCGCCGGATAGCCGCCGCCATGTCTCCGCCGCAGGACCGCCGTGTCTCCGCTGCCAGACCGCCGTGTCTCCGCCTCCGGACCACCGCCGCTCCTCCACCGGACCACCGTCGCCGCCGGTGACTGTCGCCGGTGACTCGGTCAACTCAGCCGAGTCAACTCAGTCGACTCGGTCAACCGGTTGGTTGACTGGTTTGACCCGGTTCAATCCGATTGCGATTTGGATAAGGTAAACCGGTGGTTAAAATCTATTGAATTTTGGTTAGGAGTAAACCGATTTGTAATTGATTAGGATCCGGTTAAGGAAAACCGGTTGGTCCAATTCGATTCCAATTTGGTCAAGGGTTGACCGGCTTGGGTCAGAGTTGACCGGGTTGACCTTTGACCTCCGTAATGGCCCGTTTTCGACCGTTCGAAGGTCATTTTGACTCGGAATTTCGATCTGATTTCATATTTGGGATCTATTTGAGCAGCTGGAAATCATAGATACCATTTTTCTCAATTGCTAAGGTGAGGGTCTACTTCCGAACGATTCATACGCGACTTAGAACTTTAAATAAATATAATTTATTTCTAATGTGTTCCATCTTTGTGAATTAAGTCTAATTTAGGGTCTGATTGGTGTCTGCTTGTTTAGGATTAAAATTGTTTGCATAAACCGGAATTAGGGTGTCAGATGGTTCAATTGCTTCGCTTAATGTAAATTAGTTAACTAGAGTTGTTTGGCGGGATATAGAGACGGACTTCTGCATGTCGGATTGTATGTGGGGACTACGGACGGCTTCAGTCGACCGGCCGGGTCGTAGTCTAGTGCGGTCGATAAATCGTCTTCGGGCGGTGTCACTGGGCACTATCCCAGCATTGTAGTCCCGCTAGCGGTTAGCGGGCAGCGAGTGCGCGACTCGCTAGGACCATTGTTTGTTTGCTTGGGTGCTTTAGGTGCCGTTTTTGTACATATTAGATTTAATTTATATTTATTTGGAGTGCTATGTCCGGGTCTACAGACTTCGGGGTAGCATTCCATACCTTACTGAGTGACTCCCAGTCGCTCACCCCTCTTTCTTCCCATTTCAGGTGAGACAAGCAATAAGGTGATATTTGGATGGATTTGGTGCTACTGGACTTTTTATTCGGATTTTTATTTGGGCTAGGCCGAGTGTAGTTGGGCTTTTGGATTTATATGTTACGAGATATTATTGGTGGCCCGTTGTCTCTGGAGAGAGGGAGACGGGTGTCACATTGTAATTTGATGACGCGTCGGGGATGACATGCTGTACTCCACGTAGGAGGTGACGGGTGTTACAGTTTCTTTTCCCCCTCCTTTGGCATCCAATAAAAATAAAACAAAAGATTGAGATGATTTCCTGAGAGACAGAGGGAGAGGTAAATTACCCATGACCCCACTATTCTAATTCAAAGGAATGATCACACATTGTGGAAGCGAGGGAAAGGTAAATTATCCATGACCCCACTATTCGCCAACACTTTGTCAGAAAAGACTACAAATAGTAGAAAGATCAATAAGATGAACATTTGTTGTTCATTGGGATTGATATAAAAGAAAAAGAAAAATTTGGGATTTAGAGAAGGGAGATGTAGGGAGAAAAGAAACCACAATGAGAATGCCTGAAACTTGCTTGAGTTGAATCCAAGTGTTCCTTGATCGATACTCCCAAGGTAAAGCCTTCACTTTAATTTTATGCATAAATGTAATCAGTAGAGGGGATAGACAAGCAGGATTGCTAAGTTGATTGGCTAGATGAATTTAGTTGCTAAGCTAGGATATTGCATAGTGTACACCTGAGATTGATGGATATCTGAAGTGGCTTGCAGTAAGTAAAGAGGTGATGGTTCTAAGTTTAGAATTATAACAGCTTCCGCCTTTCAAACATTTTCTCGACCAATGTTCTATTATTTGCTTGAGGACAAGCAAAAGGATAAGTCTGGGGGAGTTGATATGTCATGGATTTTACCCGCTTTCAACCACGATTTATATATGTTTTCGGAAACAAAAGGATACTTCTAGTGTCTTTTTAGAGCTTTTACAGCTTCAGGTACTCATTGGTGTAAACTAGCCATTATAGAGCTAAAATGAGACTTTATGAAGATATGAGAAAAACGATGTTAAAGCTATCGACCGACGTACGTTTAGAACAATCGACCGATGAGATATTACACATATCGATCGATTGAAGACAATCTACATCGATCAATACATAAGTCCTCCAAAGCGATTAAATAAAGATTAGAACCCCTAATTGCTTCACAAGAGTTTTAATAATTATACTTTAAGTCCCTGGCCGCCTGTAGGCTATATTATGAGGGTTTTGTACTAATTTAGACAGACTAAAAAAAGAGAGATCTTTTGAGACCTAAAATTGAGAGAAGCATCTAGCTACACTTTGAGAAGAGCTTAGGAGTAGAGAGGGAGAGATCTGAATTACAAATCCAGAGAAGATCTTCTCTTTTGCTTTACTTATTACTTTACTGTTTCTCTTGCCATTAATATCTTTAAAGCATTATTCAAACCATTATGACTTTGTCTCTCATGAATATGTTTGAGTAGTCTCTCCTGTTAGATTTAGGTTTCTCATTAAGATTGACTCATGCATTGAATGAACCATTATTAGGGTGTTTAAAATATAGTTCTTCTTCCAGTCTTCATAATTGCTAATGTTAAGGATTGATCACCCTTATCTATGATATTATGACCAATATGGACAAGTGAGAACTTGACAATTACCTAAAATCTAAGTTAATTTAGTGAAGGTTAGAGAACCGTTTCAAACCCGTTACTAGAACTCGCTGGGAGCAATATTTATCGACGGGATGACCATCTTGTCGACCGATATGGAAAAGAGTCATCATTCGATAATTCTATCGAACATCGATCGATACCTTCTCATGGTCATCGAACGATAGTTGTTGACCTGAGGCCAGTGGAGGTTAATCCTTTAGGTTTAAAACCTTAAAAGTTTGAATCCTGAACTATGAATAATAAAAATCCTTTATAACTTGCATGTTTGTCATACCTAAGAAAACACCTAAGTCTAACTACCATCTTTCTCTTAGCAAGCCAATCAATCAATTGAGTAATCACTGCTCACCTTTTAAGTTATTGTTTAATACTTGCTATCTAGCTTTATTTCGAAAACTAAATAATCTGTTGTGTAATCCTAGAGTCTCTCTGTGATTTGATCCCTAACTACTACAATTGAACCTCTTTTGATAAGAGTAAATTCACTCTTTAGGGTAATTTGGGTGATATCAGTAATTTTTAGAATGTCAGTAATAATGGCGAACCAAATCATTTGCATAGCGAATATAATCAGGGTGCTGAACTGATGGTAGATCATAATAGGGTTCACGACATGATTACTGATGTATTTTTAGAAACTACTACAACAATAGCTGATGAAACTGGAAATATTGAAGAACCTAATTTGGTTGCAAAAAGGTTTTATGAAATGCTAGATTCTGCAAATCAACCAATCTACACTGGTTGTAGAGAAGGTCACTCTAAATTGTCTCTAGCAGCTAGAATGATGAATATTAAAACGGATCATAATTTACCTGAGAACTGCATGAATGCATGGGCCGAATTGTTTAAAGAGTCTTTGCCAGAAGACAGCGTGTCAGCTGAATCTTATTACGAGATTCAGAAATTGGTTTATAGTCTTGGGTTGCCATCAGATATGATAGATGTTTGCATCGACAACTGCATGATCTACTGGAGAGATGATGAGAAGCTGGAAGAGTGTCGATTCTGCAAGAAGCCATGATTCAAACCGCAAGGACGTGGAAGGAATAGGGATTGTACCAAAGGATTTGACACTTACCAATTACAGATAGGCTGAAAAGATTATATCAATTTGAGAGGACTGCCGCAGCGATGAGGTGGCATGCTGAAATGTTCAATGGGATAGCGAGATTGCTCATCCATCATATGCAAGAGCCTGGAAACATTTCAACAAGGTACACCCAGATTTTCCAAGAAATATTAGAAATGTCTATCTTGGATTATGCACAGACGGATTTATTCCATTTGGCTAGTCATTCTTACGCCGTACAACCTGCCTCCGGAGATGTGCATGGAAAAAGAATTTATATTCTTGACCATATTAGTCCCTGGTCTGAAGCATCCAAAGTGGTCGCTAGATGTTTTTCTTCAACCAGTGATACAAGAGCTGAAGGATTTGTGGTCCTCAGGGGTGAGCACGTATGATTGTTCTCTGAGAAACAATTTTACGATTCGAGCAGTTCTGTTGTGGACGATTAGTGACTTTCCTACCTATTGGATGATGTCTGGATGGACTACACATGGAAGTTTATCTTGTCCACATTTTCTTGGATCAACGGATGCTTTTCAATTGAAGAATGGTAGGAAGAGTTGTTTGTTTGATTGTCATCATCAATTTTCTTCCCCTTACCCATCCGTACCGAAGAAATAAGACATTGTTTAGGTACAAAAAACTGTCAGAGATAGTCCTCCTCCATATCTCACCGGAGAACAGATCTTAGCACAAATCGATTACTACGGAGCTCAAGAAACGGTTCAACGGGGAGGAAACTGGCATGTTCCTGGAAATATGCCTGATGGATATGGGGTCAGTCACAATTGGCACAAGAAGCGTATATTTTGGCAGTTGCCTTATTGGAAGGATCTTCTTTTACGCCACAATCTCGATGTTATGCATATAGAGATGAACTTCTTTGACAACATCATGAATACAATACCGAACGTCCCAGGAAAGACAAAATATAGCAAAAAGTCAAAGATAGACATACCTGATATTTTCTCAAGAAGTGAGTTACATATCAAAAGCAATTGAAACATTCCAGTTCCTATCTTCTGATTGTCATCAGAAGCGAAGACAACTTTGTTTAAATGGGTTACATCAGAAGTTAAGTTTCCTGATGGATATGTTTTTAATCTCTCAAGATGTGTTCAATAAGGTCAAAATTTCTCAGAAATGAAGAGTCATGACTGTCATGTGTTTATGCAACGACTATTTCCATTTGCTTTTGCTGAGTTGCTTCCAACAAAGATACATGAAGCACTTGCAGGAAAATATAGTTGATTAGTTAATATTATATATACATATGTTATGAAATGTTATTTACTGGATTAATTTTGCAATGTGCAGCCATTGGAGCATTCTTCAGAGACCTAAGCACACGTACACTCAAGGAAAAAGTTATAGAACAACTTCATGAGAACATTTCGATCATATTGTGCAACTTAGAGAAAATTATGCCTTCAGCATTTTTTGGCATCATGGAACATCTTGTTGTTCACCTCGCATACGAGGCACTGCTTCGTGGTCCTGTTCACCATGGATGGATGTATTCGTATGAGTGCGCCATGAAACATTTGTAGGGGAAGGAAAAAAATCTTGCAAATGTGGAAGGTTCAATAATTGTTGGGAGTTTGACAGCGGAAATATCTCACTTCACATCATACTACTTTTCACCAACAATACGTACAAGAAAAAGAGTTCCTTGAAGATATGATGATGGTGGGAGTTGTCCCCACATATTCAATAAGCAATGTTCTTGACATTTTCTGCCAAATTGGACGGTTTGGTGGTAGATTGCAAAAATATGGTGGTCTAGTGACAAGGATAAGCATAATGCCCACACTTATATTCTGCTCAACTGCGAGCATTTAGTGACACGTACATTTAAAAGGTAAATAGTTATGTGAAATTAAATTATATGAAGTACGATGTTATATTGATGTGAATACATTCATTTAATTTGCAGTTCCTTTGTAACGCAAGTTGAAACAGCAATACCTGGAGTAGCCATAACTAAAGTGGACCGACGAAAAGATCAACACTATGTCACGTTGTTAAAATCTCAGGTAATATTACGTAAGTAATGAACACTATAATATAATATAAATTGTTAACATATAATTTTTTGTAGGTTGAAGATGATGATCCATATTACCCCCCCCCCCATGGTTTCACGATTTGATCCGAGGTCCATTAGCAAAAGTCACCACATCACCTATGTATTTTACACGCGGTTTTACGTTTCATACATACGACTATGGGAGTCGTCGGACAACAAGTAACTATGGAATATGTGTGTAAGGCGAAACATACTTTTATGGGATTTTTCAGAAGATTATTGAAGTGGAATTTGTGAGATTATTGAAGCTCAAATGTGTTCTCTTCAAATGTGAGTGGTTCGACCCTGTTGTGAACAGGGGTGTTCGCTTTAACAAATTTGGTGTTGTCGTTGTCAATTCTACAAGAAGATACAACAAATTCAAAAGTTTCATCTCAGCTTCTCAAGCCGAGCAAGTTAGCTTCATTCCATACCCTCGCTTTAGAAGTTCAGGAATAAATTTGTTAGTTGTTATCAAGATTACACCTCGTGGACAAATAATTGCTAGAGAAAAACCACCTTTGCAAGAAGAAGCGTGTGTCACTGAAGTAGAAGTACTTGATCAACAAACTGATGATATCTTTTTTATTGATCCGCATAACCATCAATACGAAGATCTTCCCGATGATGTGATGGATGAAACATGTGAAGACGAGTTCGATGGTAGCGATGATGATTCTCCTGATGTTGATGAGTACTCGAATGATTCCGAATGATGTAAAATATGTATCAAATGTTGGTAAAAGCCTTGTAATTGTACGAAGAACTTATGAGGAATATAATTATCTATATAAACACACTAGCATACAAGGCTATTCGCCTCGTTCATTCCTCACAACCTCCACTCCCTCTCAAGGTAACCCCCTCTCTCCTTTTTTTAGTTTAGTTTAGGTAGTTAATTAGGTAAATAGTTTAGGTGGTTAGTTTGGATGATTAAGTTATATAATTAAGTTACGTATTAATTAGTTTAGGTAATAAGTTTAAGATAAACAGATGACGACATTTATTTTTTTCATTTAGATGGCTCCTAGACTGAAACCGACTAGACCACCTCCTACGTATAGTGAGCTGTTTGGTATTGATGGTATCGGGTCTTCTGGACCGTCATCTTCTGAGCATGTGCCGGATTCTCAGGCGTATTATCCCGCCAATGATATACCATATAATGAGATGCCTCCACCTCCCGCTCTTGCTCCCGCTCCCGCTCCTGCAGGTGGTGATCAGGTTCATCCAGATTTACGGGTTCCTCTGACTGCACCATATGCTGCCTATACTGTGGAGAATCTTTTTGTCCAACCGGGGCGAGAAGGTTTAGAAATTCTGGACTCCGATCGTCCGTGGGGTACTTATTGGTATGTTTTTTTTTAAAAAAAATTATTATTTTTTTGTTCTAACAAAGTTGATATTATTTTTCAGGTTTAGAGCAAACAACCCCATTAGCCGGAGTGTTTTAGACACGATAAAGGGGTATTTTTTCGAGCCTCATCCGAACTGGAGTATAACTCCAGACCATGTGAAGATAACGTGGTTTAAAAGTGGCACTGGTCATTATCGATCAACAAGAAGGTGAAGGAGGCTTTTGTAGCAAAAGCCAAGACTCGTCTTTGCAACACCGTCTCCGATTGGAAGAACAAATGGGAACTCTACTATTATGTAGGGAAGCCCAAGGATATCTCGAAATTTGTATGGAGTGGTTTCATCCGCTATTGGAGCCTACCTGCCTCCGTCAAAAAGTAAAACTCGTGCTCTTCTTACCGAATAACGAAGGATAAGTACAGCAATGAACCCATGCTTCATAGAATCGGCCAAAAGCCTCACGCCAGATTCGTCTAGATGTTGTAAGTTTTACTTTTAATTAATATTTAAATTTTTTTATATTTTATTTATTAATTAAGTAATTAAAAAAATTAACTCTTATATTTTGTTTGTAGGCCGAGAAGACCGGATTCATGCCATCTCTGACTGAGCTATTCATGATGACTCGCGCCACACCAGATGGAGTTTTTGTGGATCCACGTTTCGAGAAACTCTATAACGATGTGGTTTCTCGGGTTGAGGAGCGGCAGACAGAGCTAACCCAGCAGGCTCCCGATGGGTCACCCGTAACATTGACTACAGAAGAAGTCGACCGGATTTTTGGAGAGGTAAAATTTTTGAATAATTATTAATTTACTTATATTAATTCTATTATATAAAATTAATTTAATTCAATACTAAAGTATTATATGTATTTTTTTTTTGAAATAAGGTGGCTCCTAGAAAGAAGGGACGGACGGTGGGAATATGATCCGTTAACGAAATCCCAAGGGAAACTTCTTCATACATTTTAAGATGGGATGCGGAAACTTCTCAGATGCGGCTCGCATGGACTCCTAGCAGGAGTGTTTGGACTCACTTGAGGATTTATTGGACATTATGGCGACCGGGAACCCGGTTATGCAGAGAGCGCTAAATGAAAGACGAGCGGATCTCGGAATGCAGAAACATCCTCCGGAGTCAACCGGTCGACCCAGCCCGGAACTCACCCGCCCCGACAAGTACCTCCGCAACAACATGCCGTAGTTTTTTTTTATTTTGTTTGCTTTTGTATTATAAATTTATATATTATTTTATGACTTTTTATATAATGCTTTTTCAAACAATTTTAATTTTAAAATTTTTGGTTTTATATTTTAATTTATGAATTTTATAAATAAAAATATATAAAACTTTTTAAAAATTAAAAATTATATATACATCCAAGTAAATTCCTCGGTAATTTTACAACGAGTTAACATAGAATTACTAGTAAGTTCGTTGTAATATTTACTACGACTTTACATGTAATACTAGTAATCTTCTCGTACATTTACATGGATTTAACATCGAATATTTACGAGTCAATTACGTGCAAAGAGAACGTGGAGTTTACGACGAAAGTTAACGTTGAGGTTACGACGAAATATTGTACTTACCTTTTACAATAACCTTCCTTCCTCGTAACATTACGTGGACTTTACGATGAAAAGTCCATTACGACGCGCGCTTAACAACGAAACATGTTCCCTTTTTAATTCGTCGTAATGGCCATGTTACGACGAATTAACAACGAATACAGCCATAGTAAAAAAAATGTTTCTTGCAGTGTAAATCTTTTCTACTGATCACATTTGGTGTATTGTTTTATTATGTTGTATGTATTTTCATAACTTGTTACTATTTTATTAATAAACTTAACTTGTTTAAAAAAAACAAGTTTGAGATTAAAAAAAAAATCAAAATACATTAAAAATATAGATATTAAAGTTTAACTAAATAAATATAAAGTTTCCACGTGAATTGTGGATAATCGCTTAATGAAGATAGATATGTGTTTCTGTTATTTAAAAAATAAATAATTAAAATAATAAAAGGTCATATAACAAGTTTGATAGCAAAGAAGAGTTTGAGTGTCATAAAAAAGATGATAGCCAATTGGTGTTACATAAAAAGAAGCAAGAAGGTTTTGAAGAAAGCTACTTCATGTCTTAAGCTTTGTGTTGTATTGTTTTTAATCTTAGTTTGCATTTACTTTCATTTCTATTACTTTCTATTCTTTTATTGTAATTATATATTTTATTTAAATAAAATAGTTGTTAAAAAAAATTGATAACAAAGTGATAGTTAGTGGCGATTGAGATGACAATTGCTTCTTCTCTCAGTAGTCCAATGTCCTTTTAATCAAGGCGTGTATAAATGGGTTAGTGGGTAGCGGATTGACATGTTTTCTGTGTCTTTCTCTTTTGCTTCTAATATTCGTTATTTTCTGGGAAGTTTTTCAGTCTTACTTATTGCGGGTTGATTTATGTAACAATCTTCGGCATTGACGTTTGACCATGATGATTATGTGTTAACTTTTCAAGGTTTGAAGCAAATCTTAATAGACTTGTTATATAAATAAAGTACATAAAAAAAAAAAACACAATGGATTCAACATGCGAAAGAGAATTTCGAGATTAAACTAAAAAAGTTGTTATCAACCAAAGAAGATCTTTTCCAAATTTATATTTTGATACAATATATTTGGTATCAAAATATATTTACTGAAACCATAGAATACATCAAGAAAGAGACAACAATACAAAATAAATGATGACTCTTTGTTCTATAACTATATTCGTATATTCATTTAAAAATTGATCTATCTAATATTTATTATGGTTAAATCAATTTCGGGATTAAACTAAAAAAGTTGTTATCAACCAAAGAAGATCTTTTCTGAATTTATATTTTGATATAATATATTTGGTATCAAAATATATTTACTGAACCATAGAATACATCAAGAAAGAGACAACAATACAAAATGGATGATGACTCTTTGTTCTATAACTATATTCGTATATTCATTTAAAAATTGATCTATCTAATATTTATTATGGTTAAATCAATTTGTTTTTATACAGAATATCTATAGATCTAAGTTGGAACATTGTAAATGTAATACAATAAAGAGAATTAGTGTCTACAATGCGACTAAGATTGAAATATCGTAACAAAAACAATAGAGTTAATACTATTAAAATGATCGTTCAGAGTAAATCTTTTTAACAGATCTCATTTGGTGTATTGTTTTATTATTTTGTATGTATTTGCATAATTTGTTACTATTTAATTAATAAACTTAACTTGTTTAAAAAAACAAGTTTGATCACAAAAAAAAATTCAAAATACATTAAAAATATAATTAGACATTAAAGTTTAACTAAATAAATTTAAAGTTTCCACGTGAATAGTGGACAAACGGCTTAATGAATAATTAATACATCAAAATTAATTAATTGCTTGGGGAATCTGTCCCTCTTATCTCGATAAAATTACTGGTCTATATAAAATAAAAGTGGCATTTGTTTATTCTTATTTTCTGATCGTACCATCTACCATGTGTTCTGATTTATTATATACGAGTAAATAATCAAACAGAACAATTTAAACTAGTTTTAGGGAAATCTGTCGCTGCCACTTGATAAAACTAATGGTAAATAATTATTGATCAATAAACTTTTACGATTCGACTACAAAATAAACGTGCTCATTTGGTATAAGTTGTTTTTGGATCTAGCAGTGTTGTCACGATCCTTTTTTTCGGGGAATCTATCTCTCTCATTTTGATAAAATTACTGGTCGCTTTTAAAAAGATGGCATTTGTTTATCATCCATTTTTTGATCGTGGCATGTGTTCTGACTTATTATAATAATAAATAAAATTTAAAACACGCGAATTTATAACTATTTTTTAGGGATTTCGGTTCGCCATCTAGCAGAAAAAAAAATATTTCTACCAAAAAGATACTGCTCGACTACAAAAAAATAAACCTGTTCATTTGTTTAGTGGTTTTCTTAGATCTAGGCATCTATCATAGTGTTCTGATCTACTATGATAAGTCAATCCAATTTTGTGTTTAGTTCACTCAGTTGTTTCAAAGCACAAAATGGAAAATAGTTACAAAAATATAAAATATAGAGTATATATAAAATTAAGGAAAAAACTAGTGTAACCCTTATTTATAAATTAATTACTTGTATAACTCGAATTTTATTTTAATTACTAATTTATTTTTCATACTTAATTTACTTCTATTTCTTTTGCTAGCAAAAGATTAATTAGGAAAATACCATTAATGAATTTTGGAATATTTACGACTTTATCACCGATAGACTTATTATGTTTACGTTTTATGTAACCACAAAATTAATTATATTCTTCTTTAGCCATAGATTTATTTTAAAATTTACAGACTTAGTAAAATTTAAACTTTGTAAGATTTAATTAGAAATTGTTAGATTTATTTATTTGATCACAGATTTACTTAATTTGAAAAGATTTACAGAAGATTTGATTGATTTATATTTTTGTTAGCCACATATTTACTTGTTTTTGACAGATTTATTTTTGATTTGGCTGATTTAATATTCTTTGGCCACAAACTTACTTAGTTTTGAGAGATTAAGTTAAGATTTGACAGATTTAATATTTATTTGATCACGGATTTGATACAATTCGACAGATTTATTTTTAATTTGGCCACTGATATTTTTTTTTAATTCTCCTTATCCGGAATGTTTATTGCAAACCATATTAAATCCTTTAATTTGAAAATTATTTCATTACCAATAGTTTAAAATGATTTAACACAAAACGTTTCTGACCAACCATAATTTGAATCAACAACATGTAAACCAAATTTATTTAATTAATCCAAACCATACTTAATTTAAGCCAAACAAAGAAAATCCCTAATCCACAAATCCCTCACACATGATTGCCTTGTTTTATTTGTCGCCCCATCAAGTGTCAACTGCCTTATTCATGACCATGTCAATGGCGTTTTCAGGTTGACACTTATTTCTTTTCTTCTTCTCTCATGGTACAAATAAAAATTGTTTGTGCTCATTGGATTTCTGGTAATGGTTATTTGGTGTTGAAAAAGGAAAGAAGAGTATAGCTATAATCATAGACGACAAAACTAGCTATGATGATTTTTTTTCATCTAGTGATAAAAGAGTACAAGGTTAATGAGCAGATTTACTACGTGGAATTGAGCTACATGTATCCAGAAAAAGGTCTTGGTGATGTTTCCGCAAAACACACCTAAGCCCATAACTAACTAACATGCCCAAATCTGTAAGATGAATATGAACCCTCCCAATGTATAAGAGTCCTTCGCACAGTAATCTGCAAAGTTAACAGAGTATATCGAACTCTAACAAGCTACCCGACCCCATGAATATCTCTGGAAAGCTTTGTAATTAAGAACTCTCTTTGCACACTCCAACGGAATATGATTTAAGGGAGGACTGCCATAAACAACAAGATGAAGAACACATAACAATCCCACTATTGTCCTCTTCTCGAGACTCCAGTTTTTGCAACTTTCCGATGTCGATTAAAGCTGAACCAAGTTACGACCAACAACTGGAGAAATCCCCAACCGCCCATTTGTTTCCAAAATTCTGTATGATCAACATTACAAATGTTTTGTTTTTGAAATTGTACACAGTTCATCCCAATAATCGCACCAAAGTCAATCAAAGAGAGGCGAATGGGCTGCCAATCAACCTGTGACCATATCTCATAATTCTTCCTAACTCGAATCTGATGAGTTAATAGGTGATAGACAAGCTTTGCACACAGGATGGATGAGAGACAAGCTTGCTGAGCTAAAATCAGCTGGTGAGACTAAGGAAGAGCTGAAACAGAGTATGCACAATCTGGAACTAGCTGTAGAAAGTGTTCATGAGCTGAAACCAGCTAAAGAGAGTGTGTATGAGCTGAAACCAGCTCAAGTTACTAAGGATGAGCTGAACCAGATGAGTGACACTAACCTGGAGCTGGATGAGCTGAATGAGCTAGGTGACACTAAAGGAGGAGCTGGATTAGTTGCTGGACGAAATGGGATTTGTTCAGCTCAAGGAAAAAATCATAAAAAGTTCATTAAGGGTCTGATTCATGCCAAATTCGACCAGCCCTTTAATCAGTTTTTTTCTGCCCTTTTCCCATCAAGAATACCAAGGGATAGTCAGCAAGAAAGTCCTGGTCGTGGGCATGCCAAGGGACATTCAAAGAAGAACTTAATTTTGGTCAAAAGTCAAATCTTGCCTAGTTTTTATCTTAGTCTTCATTTCTGATTTCTATGTTCCTAGTTTTCTACATAATTTCTAGTTTTCCACATTCTTGTAAGACTATATATAGGCTATGCACGACCAGAATAAGATCATTTCACTCTTTTTATCAAAAATCTTTCTAAGTTGTGAATCCCTTGTTCATCTTTGAACATTGATCTGCTACAGAGTTCATTCTCTAACAGCAATTTTGTTTGTGATCCGCGAAAGAGTTCATTCTCTGGATCATATACACATCGAACAAGTTGTGATCTTTCCATTGATCTACAACTGAAGAATCCCCTTCCATCTCTACCAGCACCCACAGATCCATCCCCTTTGTTCATCAATCAACATTCACCCATAAACAAAGCGATCAATCCATCTATCAAACCAGTGATCACCCTTCAAGATTCAGGGCAAAAGAACCCGATCCTATCCAGGATTCTATCAGGTGGTATCAGAGCAGATTGAGGCTTTTGATCTAGGGTTGGCGATTTTAAAATTCTCTCTTTGTTTTGGGAACCTTGTTTGATTTCTGTTTCTGATAATTCTCATCATCTCTTTTCTATCTATCTCTTTGTATCTGCAATGAGGGCCATCAGTATCATTAAAAAAAAAAAAGATTTGAAAGAAAGATCATAAGAAGTCGAGGAGAAATCCGACTTAGGCTGAAGAGAAAACCAGCATGGCTGAGGAGAAATCCAGCCTGGTGGTAAAACCTCTTGCAAAACGAAATCTCTTAAAATTTCTATCTTTTCTTCTTGTTTTGGGGTTGGGGATTGTTCTCTAAAGGCATTGATCTTTGTTTGTTTCTGAACTATTGGATTCACAGAGAAACTTCACCACAAAACTTGAGAGTAACAGTTGAGAGAAACACCAAGTGAGGCCTCGGCTATCGTACTTTGTGCTAACTTTTCTTGTTAAGTTCTTAACAGGAGACCATGGATGGAGATAACAAAAAACGAGACGATGCACCAACTGTGAAATTAAATAAATTGCAGATGGAAGCAATGGTGTCTGAGATCATGAAAAGAACGGAAAAGACTGGTTATTTTCAACAGAAACATGCTGATGATTTCTTTGGTAATGTTTCTCAGGTTCAGAAAGTCGCCAAGGACAAAAGGAGGAGCAGAATACCAAATTTCTGTGGTAAAAACGACCATGATGGCTACTTGGACTGGGAGCAGAAAATGGAACATATCTTTGATGGCCAAAACTACTCAGAAAGCAAGAAGGTTAGATTGGCTACATCATAGTTCTGTGGTGATTCCATTCAATGGTGGGAGCAGCTTGTTACTACAAGAAGAAGAACAGGAGAAGCACAAGTAGAATCCTGGTTTGAGCTAAAACACTTCATGAAGAAAAACTTTGTTTATGGTAGCTACAAAAAACAAACCAAGCCATGGTGCCATGGTTGTGATCAGCCAAGAAAGTCTCATTCTCATAAGAAAAGGAGGCCAACCCCACGTCCTCTCACAAAATCCAATGAGCCACTGTGCTATAAGAAGGAGACAACTACCTATGAACTGAAAAGTGAACCATCTAAGGTAATAAAAGAAATAAAGACAGAAAATGAGTTTTCTCTTTTCTCTTCTCAATCTGAACTTGTTATCAGTAATACCTTTGATAAACTAACTTTTCTTGAGCCGGTACATCCGAGTAGTGTTGTTTCAGTGTCTCAGGTCTTAGAAGAATACTCACCAGGGACAGATCAGCTGAGTTCAACACAAGGTGAAGTAATGGAGCAACTGATAAGCTTGGAACCAGAAACAACTCCTGCACCTTTGTTCACACACTCACAAGAGCACAGTAAGGAGCTTGTTATGGTTATTTCTGTGCCTGACATGTTTGTTATGGTTAGTTCTGTTGGTGAGAAACGTTTTTGTTTTGACAAAGTGAAAGAATTTTGTGTTTCAAATTCTGTTTTTAATAACATGATTTATTCTTTAAAGAAACTTGAACCAGATAAATTTTCTGATCAAAAACGTTTTTACTGGGATCATAACATCAATCCTAGTCTTGTTTCGAGTCTTGATCAGTCTATGGAACATCGCAAAAGCNTTCTGTTGGTGAGAAACGTTTTTGTTTTGACAAAGTGAAAGAATTTTGTGTTTCAAATTCTGTTTTTAATAACATGATTTATTCTTTAAAGAAACTTGAACCAGATAAATTTTCTGATCAAAAACGTTTTTACTGGGATCATAACATCAATCCTAGTCTTGTTTCGAGTCTTGATCAGTCTATGGAACATCGCAAAAGCTTTGATCTTCCTGAAAAGTTATTAGAGCTTGTTCTGCAACAGCATGTTTTCTATTCTAGAAAATCGTTTGATTCATTTGTTTGCAAAGAAAATAGCTTTGTTCTGATTTGTTCTAAACATAAACTAGACTCTGGTGATTTTGTTGCATCCACATGTGCCTTGGAAGAATTCATGGTTAAGAAATTCCAGAAACCAAAATCAATTAAAGCTGAAACCGAGTTTGTTCTTGATTCTGATTTGAAACTTGCTAGTTTATGTTCTGAAATTTATAAACCTGGGCATGTTTTGAGATCATTTCTTAATGAATGTGATGTTTTGAGCTTTGATGATATTCTGGTTTACAATACATTCTTTGAAAAACATGTTGAGCCTTTGTCCAGTGAATCTCAGTCTGAACTTAATCATTTGTGTTCTGATTTTGAGAAAAGTAAGCATGTGTTGAAGCTGTTCTATTTTATTTTGTGCCTTGATACCATTCTTATCCACAATACTTACTTCGATGTGTATTTTGAAAGTCTGAAACAAGTGCAACATGTTCTCAGAAAGAAATGCTTGGTTATTGATCAGATTGAGAACAAGTTTTGCTTATATGACACTGGATATCTAGTCTATGATTTGAGTGTCCAGGATCAACAGGTTCAGTCCCAAAGGAGTGCACAAAATGAGAGCATCAATCATGTTAATCAGCCTGAGATATGGGGCCGGAAGTTCTTAAGAAAACCGACTTCAAAACTCCAAGGAAGTCCCAATCTAAAACCTTTCTTTAATGTTCCTTTTATGCTTATTTTCTTGATCATCTGTCTCGCCTCTTACTTGTTTCCTTTTGATGTAGGAGATACAGATTTGAGGACAAATCTTTTCAAAGGAGGAGGNGAAGTCCCAATCTAAAACCTTTCTTTAATGTTCCTTTTATGCTTATTTTCTTGATCATCTGTCTCGCCTCTTACTTGTTTCCTTTTGATGTAGGAGATACAGATTTGAGGACAAATCTTTTCAAAGGAGGAGGGGATGATGCAACCCTGACCGAGCTAGCTGAATATCCAACAAAGGACAAACCAGGATGGATGAGAGACGAGCATGCTGAGCTAAAATCAGCTGGTGAGACTAAGGAAGAGCTGAAACAGAGTATGCACAAGCTGGAACCAGCTGGAGAAAGTGTTCATGAGCTGAAACCATCTAAAGAGAGTGTGTATGAGCTGAAACCAGCTCAAGTTACTAAGGATGAGCTGAACCAGCTGAGTGACACTAACCTGGAGCTGGATGAGCTGAATGAGCTAGGTGACACTAAAGGAGGAGCTGGATTAGTTGCTGGACGAAATGGGATTTGTTCAGCTCAAGGAAAAATTCATAAAAAGTTCATTAAGGGTCTGATTCATGCCAAATTCGACCAGCCCTTTAATCAGTCTTTTTCTGGCCTTTTCCCATCAAGAATACCAAGGGATAGTCAGCAAGAAAGTCCTGGTCGTGCACTTGAAGGTTACTGATGGATAAGCTTCGATAGAGAAATCAACCAAAAGAGGGTGGAATGGATGATGGATTGTAGTCAAAGATGATGAGATGGTCTTCAGAGACTGATTTGCGGATGGATCAATCCCTTGTGTAGAAGTTTCCTTGATCAAGAGAATGAACTCTGTTTTCCGATCAAGGACGAGTTGCTTACAGAGAATGAACTCCTAGCATTACGATGTTTCTAAGAACAAAGGATTCAACAAATATAAAAGTAGATTTTATTAAAAAGTTGAATGAATAAAACAATACATAGCAATGCTTTTATATAATAGGCTATGGGTTAGACCAAAGGTCTAAATTTATTCTAGGAAATTGAAAATACATAACTAAGGTGGACTTGACCAAAGACCAAGACTTTTGACCGAATTTTGAAAGTTGTAGTCGCAAAACTCTTCGTCTGCATCCTTTTGCACGGTCCACGATCTTTGAATTACCGTCAGATTGATATATTATACGACTATATCTTGTACTTTCTTGTTGGGCTTTTCTTTCTTTGGACTGAAACATGATCATAAGCACATTTTTAGTAAATCTTCAAGCACATGTCGATTAAAAACAAACCCATAAGCCAAGTCCTCAATTGATTTGTTTGTTGCTGAATAGGGTTGCATCAATCTCATTCACTATAAGAAAATACGGTATATTCCGATGGAAATTCTGATATAAATTTATTTCGTCGAAAGGTTCTGACTGAACTTCGACCACATTCCAAAAAGCGTATTTTAATATTCGCTGGTATTTCGTCAGAAAGTTTTGATAAAATACCAACAAAAAAGGTCGTGGGAATATTCCGAAAAAATTGACAACATTCCGAGGAAAATATATATGCATTACATGACAATTTCTAATTGTTTGAATTTTATATTTTTGTCGGGAATTTCTGACAAATTTCCGCCGGTCAAGGTTTGGTAATTATGACGAATTTCCGAGAAAATATTCTAAACATTCCAGCGAAATATATGACCGTTCTGATTTCCGACATAATATATGACCATTAATATTTCCAACATAATTTTGACAAAATTCAACTTAGGCATAGGAAATCTATCAGTGTTGTCGGTGATATCACTTAAACTACCATAAGGAGTGAATTACTCTCTCAAATAAGAGGTTCAGTTGTAGTACTTAGACCACCCGCAACAAGGGGTCCTTAGGGGGAATCCTTAAGAAAATATTAATTT
Source organism: Eruca vesicaria subsp. sativa (assembly GCA_932364175.1). Taxonomy (NCBI): domain Eukaryota; kingdom Viridiplantae; phylum Streptophyta; class Magnoliopsida; order Brassicales; family Brassicaceae; genus Eruca; species Eruca vesicaria. The sequence goes on from CAKOAT010366265.1 coordinate 148,623, forward strand.
TATAATCAATGGGTCCTATGAATAGTTAAGGATTTTAAGAAAAAAAATCCTTATATAAGGATTGATTCGGATGGATCCTTACACTATTCATGGGCTCCACTGCCCACGTGTCGGTCCACGATTGGTCAGATTTTTTTATTTTAAAGAAATAATCCGAAATATCCTTATATAATCTGAAATACCCCTTTTTCTTTTTTCCTAAGGATTCCTCCTAAGGATTCCTTGTTGCGGATGCTCTTAGGGATCAAATCCACAAGGAACTAAGGAACAAAAAAGATATAATCCTAAGTGATTATGCTAGGTTGATTAAGGTTTAAAAGTAAATTGCAGTTGTGAGCAATGGTGAGTTGCTCAAGAGAATTGGTTTAGGTTTTAAACAATAAAAGAAAGTAGTTAGATTCAAGGTTGCTATTCAGATAATCAGGATTATAATGCTATAGATGTCTTTAAAAGTTGCTTGCAATATATTAAACAACTTCAATTCTTAGACAAGCCTATTTGTTGTCGCTATTGGACTCGTCCATTGATCTGACTGCCGGCAATATCAACCGATGGGTTGATAGCGATATCGGACGATATGGGTAGCCGTCGATCGATTACTCTATAGGAGTATCGATCGATTTAGCTTTAGATCGAATTGAATATGTGTTCACCAAGATCATAGACCAGCTCTCGTTCGTCCCTAGAGGATCTCAGACTTAACCAGATGATTTCAGGAAGATGATTTAACAAGTTCAATCATTCCAAGATCATACTCTAGTTAGCTACTTTAGAGTAAGCATTAGGGTTCATCAGGATAATGAATATCACAACTCAACATTCCATAGTTGGGGATAATCCCTCAAAACTATTTGAACCCTAAATCTAACAAGTGAATCTACTCAGATATGGCTAAATGATTCATAGCAGCAAGGTAATAATAGAAAATCATTAGATTAGAAGATTGAACTCTTGGTTCTTTTGAACAACAAATCTCTTTGTGTGTTTCTTCTAAATCTAGAATTCTATAACCTTTATTGAAAATGAGAATAAGTTGAAAAGAATACTTTTATAAATCAAAGAGCTAAGAACACAAAAAGCATGCAAAGCTTAAAAGGTACAAAAAGCATGTAAAAGCACACAAAGCATAATAAGCATGTCTTGCCAAAACACATAGGCATAACTTTAAATATGAGTTCCATTAGGTTAAAAACTCGTCAGGGGAAATCTTGTAATATTGAGAGAACTTGGGCTTCAAGGCCGAGTCAAACTTGTTCTTCACGCTTCATATCGATCGATGGTTCATGGTGTACATCGATCGATGGAGTATCTCAATTCGTCATCCTTTACGGAAGGGTCGTCGATCAATCACACAAGATGTGTATCGATCGATATGTATCTCTGGATATCGACCTTGTTGTCTGATCTTTATAGTCATCTCGAGAAAACTCTCATTTAAGTTTAAAAGACACCTAAATCATCACTTTACTCCAAAATGCTCCTGAACCTGAAAACATACCTAATAGACTCCAAAACATATATATATATATATATATATATAAAATCATATAAATACCATGGTTAAAAATGGGTCAAAACCATGGTATATCAACTCCTCCAGACTTAACCTTTTGCTTATCCTCAAGCAAACACAATAGTTAGTCTTTGAAAGAAGTTTTAAAACAGCAGGGACTCAATCTAATCTTAACCTAAGATCATAACCTCTACTTTGCTGCAAGCCACATCTCGTATTACTAACTACAGAAGTACACTATACCATATCCTAGATTAGCAACATAATTCATCGTAGCCAATCAACTTAGGAATCCTGTTTGTCTATCCCCTCTACTGATTTCATTTATGCATAAAATAAAAGTGTAGGCTTTACCTTGGGAGTATCGATCAAGGAACACTTGGATTCAACTCAAACAAGTTTCAAGCATTCTTATTCTGGTTTCTTTTCTCCATATATCTCCCTTCTCTGAATCCCAAATTTTCTTTTTCTTTTTTATCAATCCCAATGAACAACAGATGTTCATCTTATTGATTTTTCTACTTTTTGTAGTCTTTTCTGACAAAGTGTATGCGAATAGTGGGGTCATAGGTAATGTACCTCTCCCTCGCTTCCACAATGTGTGATCATTCCTTTGAATTAGAATAGTGGGGTCATGGGTAATGTACCTCTTCCTCTGCCTCTCAGGAAATCATCTCAATCTTTTATCATTTTGTGGGATGCCAAAGGAATGAGAGAAGGAAACCAAAATTATCAAGACTTTTGACCTTCTAGACTTGTAGGAGGATTCTGATCCCTTGTATACCAAGCCCCAAGACAAGCAATAGATGTCAGGTTAGGTTGGAAATCAGCTTTGGTTCTTCCAAACAATCATGAAAAGTGTTGTCATAGGTGACTGGTGATCCACTTTAGCATCTTTAGTACTCTCTGCAATCAAAAATTCTAAGAATGGTGCTAAAGAGTGGTTAGATAAAAAGTAAAATTTTGAAATCTTTTTGTCTCCTTCTTGACTCAATAAAACCAATTTTTAAAAACATTAATGAGATCAAAAAGGTAAAAGAGCATCAGTAATCTCCACTCCCCCAGACTTAAATCATACACTGTCCTCAGTGTATAACCAGTCGGAGTTAGTGCAAAAATAAAGTATAACTAACATCAAAAATTGTGAATGATATACCTGACCGGAATTTGTATTGATGGATGATGAGTCACCTTCATCGATTGTCATGGATTGGTCTGTGTTGATCGATGTCGACAGTATCTTATCAATCGATGGAGGTAGTGATCGTGTATCATCTGAAATAAATAAAACAAAAGTAATAAGTAAAAATAAAATAAAACTAGGGAATAAAATACCTAATAGTAGGTTGCCTCCCACTCAGCGCTTAGTTAATGTCATTTAGCTTGACTATGGAGGTATGGGGGATAGTGATGTGAATTGCATGTACTTGTTGGGAAACAAGTATCCTCCTTGTCATGTTATTCTTCAAACCATGAAGTTAAGAAGCGTCTTGTGGCTTTCTCGCTTCTGGTCATATTAGCTTTCAATCCTTGGACCTCATAGTGGGTTCTCTGTAGCCACTCCTCAATGCTTGCTATGCTGAACTCATGTTGTCCAATCTTGCTGTAGGTGTTTTGTAGATCAATACCCAGCTGCATTGTGTTGAGATTTTGGATGTTTTGCACACGGGAAGGGATAGTATCGACCGACCTTGGTGTAGTTCTGTCGGTCAATGTGGATGGATGTCCATCGGTCGATGGGTTGAGAGGCACGTTGATCGATGCGGATGGTGCAGGTCGGTTGGCGAGCTGTCTATCAATGTTTTCGATCTCTTTCTGAAGTCCTTCTGTTGTGCATTCCAATATTTGAACGTCACTCTGTACCGGGAAGCACATCTTGTCGAGTAATCTATTGGCTTCGTCTCCACAGGCTTCAATAGATTTGTAGATATCTCTTGTGATGTCCTCAATTTCTTCTCTGGTACAGAAGTATGGTGCTTGAGTATCGATCAATGGACAGGGTGGGTCATCGATCGATAGCTCTTGTAGGTGACTCTCGATAGGCTTGTCTATGGTGGGATCGATCGATGCTTGTCTGGCTGTATCGGTCGATTTCTGCTTCTGAGATTCTAGTTCTTCGCGAAGTGCATGTACTTCTTCTTGCAGGGCTTTCCTCTCTTTGCGAGCTAAGTCATTGCCAGTCTGATTCCAATGTAATTCTCCTTGAAGTGATGCTATGGCTTTTTCATGTTCAGACCTCAGTGATGCCATCTCCCAGTTATGTTCACCAACTCTTCCATTGATCGTGTATGTGACCTCTGCTTGTGTGTAGATCTTGCAAACTGGAACTCCTTTAGCAAACTGTTTAGCGTGCTCTGGTAAACAGAAACAAGAGCGTTCCATCAGTGAGGCTCTTTTAAGAAATTTTCCCATATCTTCTTCGGAAGCACCATATTCGTCTTTCTTTTCCCATAAGAACTGACGAATGCCGGATCTGAAAGCTTGTTTCCCAAATTCCCGACGTATATCGGTCGATGTGATTCTCCACGTATCGATCGATGTGTGTTGGAATTCTGGATATGCGGAGTTGGTCATCTGAAGAATGTCTGCAACGTCTTCTTTGTAGATTCGAATGATTCTTCCGTCCATTGCTCGTGCATGGCCATCTGGATCCCTAAAAATACCAAATTCATCCGGAATTAGTAATGTAAAATCGAAATTATGTGTTTGTACCTCGGATGGTGTAGGATTGGTCGATAGGATTTCATGTGCATCGGTCGATAGGATTTCATGTGCATCGGTCGTTAGGATTTCATGTGCATCGGTCGATAGTTGGAGAGACGTGTCGATTGATGGTAGTTGTTCCGTGTCGGTCGATACGTCTGCATCTAGTGTGGTTGCATGCATCAGTGGTACTGTATCTACTGCAAAACTTTCATTGTAATTGCTTGCCCAACTCCCAATTGAGTAATCTCCGTCTTGTGGCTCGTGTGGGACGTACAGGTCATCACTCGTTGATTCAAAATGTTGTTTGGGGCATATCGGTCGATGGAGGGTGGTCTATGTCGATCGATGCTCTGAAGATGAAGGATGGGAGAGGAGGTCTTTCTTCGTCTTCCCAAAGAAATCTGTATTATGTGGCTCGTTTCTCTTCATAATCTTTATCATACTCCTCTTGAGTAGTGATACTAGCCAGTTCTGGGATGTAATGATAGTTCTCCCAATTATCTGCGTTAAAATCATCTTCTGGAAACTCCTCTTCAATCTCTTGGAATAGCCTGTCGATCGATGGCCAGGTATGTTCATCGGTCGACTCTGGTTGATTGGTATCGGTCGATGGTAGAAGGCTGCCGTCGGTCGATACGTCTAGTTCTGTCTCGTACTCGACCATGGAATCATACTTGTGGGCACAGAAACAAGTTGCTACGAGTGCTGGGCTCTCTGTCCTTGGAATCTTGATGTCTTGAATAGGATTGTAGTGGATGGTAGGATCTATGAGGGTTAGGCAGAGATTATTGGATTTCAGATCACAAACAGCTCCAATTGTTGCTAAAAAGGCCCTTCCAAGCAGTAGAGATGTCTTGAAGTTGAGCTTGTTCTCCAGGACGTGGAAGTCTGTAGGAATTAGGGAATCTCTAATCTGAACCTCAAGGTTTCTAACTGTGCCTCAAGAGTGCTGCTGAGAACAATCCACGAAGATGAAAGATTCTTCAGTAGGCTCTATCTTCAGACCTAGATGGTCTGCCATGATCTTGGATAGGATGCTAACTCAAGATCCTGTGTCGCAGAGGGCACGAGGGAATTCAATACCTCTTATTGAACATGGTATTGTGAACTTCCTAGGATCGCTCTTCTTCTCCACTATGATCTTCTTCTTTAGACTGTCTCTGACTTGGTGAAACATTCTCTTGATGTCTTCTTCTATCTCTCTGGTTTCTCTGAAAAACATCCACAATCTGTGTGAAAAGTAAGCTTCTTCAAAGGGTTTCTCTTTAGGTATTCTCAGAACTCTTTTTCTGAAGCTTGACAATTCTTTCTCATTAGCTTCCCTTTTATAAGGCTTGGGGATCTTCTCTTTCCTTTTTCTGAGAACTCTTCCATGAATTTCCTTTTCTATCTCCATGGGCTCAAAGATGTCTGTGGGTCTCTTCATGATGGTGGTGGGAAGGGTAGTGGAAGCTTTAGACTGCTCCCGGAGTGCATCAAGTCGTGCAATGTCTATCTTCTGAAGTTGCACTCAACGTTTGGTACTGTGTATCGAACGACAATGACTGGAGTGGGTCGGTCGATATCACGAGATGTATGTCGATCGATTGGAGAGGCATCTTGTCGATCGATGTCATGAGAATTGATTCGGATAGGGATGGGCGGATGTGGGTGTCGTGTTGCGAAGGCTTCATGTGACATAATCTTGATGGCACTGCACTCTTAAGGGGCTTCGTCTAAGTCCATCAATCGACACTCGTCAATGTCTATCGATCTCGGTACTCTGGAAGGTATCGATCAATATTCAGGGGATGATATCGATCGATAGTAGTCGATTTCGAGTTCGAAGTCTCTCTCACTGTTATCCTTAGAATCATGCAACTTTTGCCAAAAGTCATCATCCAGGATGGCATGCACATCATGGGGAGTAGCAAACTCTCCCATTCCCTTTGCTAAAATTTCTTGCTTCTTTAGTGCTTCTTCTGTCTGAACCACTTGAGTCTCCAACTTCTTCACATAGGTGCTCAAGCCATCAAGCTCGGTGTTGAGGTTGGTGTAGACAGAGTCGATCTTTCCATTGAAGTCCATCTGAAGTTTCTGCTGACTCTCCAGAACTTTGTCTAGCATCTCTTCTAGCTTACTGTCTTGGGTGGGTGGGGGTGGGTTTGTGTAGAATGAGTTACCATAACTCCTGTTGTTGTTGCGGTTGCTGCTTCTGTAGTTGGTAGGCTTCTGTGAACTCTGGTTGAAGTTGCTAGTCTGTCCTGTGAAGTTTCTGTATCCTCCTTGGTTACCAGACCTCTGAAATCTAGCTCCACTTATCCAGTTCACTTATTCTTCCGTGTATTCCTCTTCAGCTGCAGTTTCTGCATCCCCCACTGAGTAAATCTGCCTGTTTAGTAACTTCTGAATATTATCCAGCTGTGCTTGCACTTCATTAATCTGTTCCTTCGCAAGGAATGATGTAGCTTTTGTCTTCACAATGTTCCTTGTGCTGTTGCTTGAAGCTAAGTTATCAATCAACTTCACAGCTTCCTGCGGATTTATGGTAGTGAAATTGCCTTCACTAGCTGTGTCTAGAGCCATCTGGTACTTCAAAGTGATGCCTCTGTAGAAAGTGCAGAGCAGTTGCACATTGTTGAATCCGTGGTGTGGACAATCTCGCTGCTAGGATTTGAATCTGTTCCATGTGTCTTTAAATGATTCTCCAGGATCCTGAGTGAATGTAGCAATTTTCCTCCTCCATTCTTCAGCGTGTGAGTCATCAAAGAAGTTACGCAGGAATGCGTTTTTGATGTCGCTCCAGGTTGTGAGAGAACCTGGTGGTAGTTGTCTCAGCCACTGCAAAGCTTCTGCAGATAGAGAGTATTTTGAAAATATTGCAGAGAAGATAGTCTTGAGGGACTCCATTGGCTTTTATGACGGTTATGAGATCCTCGAACCTCTCCAGATGGTCCATAGGATGCTCATGGGACAACCCACAGAAGGGTATTTGTCCTACAAGTGCGTAGTACTGCAGCTTGAGCTTGAAATCTCCTCTGTGAATAGTAGGGGGGGCGTATGGGTGATCGGTTGGTATAGAACTGATCCGGACGGTTGTAGGCAGCCAAAGTTCAAGCTTTGTTAGCCTTTTCTACAGGTTGAATGAGGTCTGTAGGTGCAGTTTCTTGCTCAGGAATGATCTCATTCTGAGCATTCAGCTTCTGACCTGCTGCACTACGCAGGTGACCATCTTGATCACGCAGGTCTCCATTCTCATCAGTAGTGAGAATAATAGTCGCTACCATGTCTCGGTGGTTAGTATTCATCGATGTAAGATGAGGTATATTGATCCATGTGGGGTGAAAGATTTCGGTCGATGAACGGTTGTTGATGTCGATTGATGGACGGGTGTGAGTATCGGTCGACGAAGAAGGTGTCTCGGTCGACTGTGGTAAGCGAGTATCGGTCGACGAATTGTTGTTGATGTCGATCGATGCGGAACGTAAGTCTCTGCTGATGCTATGTTCCAAACTGTGGGGGTCTTCTGAGTAGACAACTTGGTTGTTCTTGTTGCTTCTAGTACTGCTGAGCATGTACCTGAAAAAGACAAGAAAATTTTTTTGTGTCAGAAGATGATTAAGCATTAACAAGTAACCTAGACCTAATCAGATTAAGTCTAATGGCGCTCTTAGTTCCCCGGCAACGGCGCCAAATTTGATATCACTCAAATTATCCTACGGAGTGAATTACTCTCTGATGTCACTCAAATGTTTAACCCTAAGGAGTGATTTACTCTCTCAAATAATAGGTTCAATCGTAGTACTTAGGGATCGAATCCACAAGGAACTAGAGTCACAAAAGATATAATCCTAAGTGATTAAGCTAGGTTGAAAAGGTTTTAAAACAATAAATAAAAATAGGTAGCAATGGTAAGTTGCTAAGGAAAATAGGTTTTGGGTTTGAAAACAATGAAAGAAAGTAGTTAGATTCACGGTTACTATTCAAAAAATCAGGATTATAAATCTATGGATGTCTTAACGAATTGCTTGCAAATATATGAGAACTTCAATCCTTAGCCAAATCTATAGCTGTCCCTATTAGACTCGTCCATTGATCTAATTTCCGACAGTATCGATCGATGTTGCTATCGCAGTGTCGATC
>CAKOAT010366265.1:157063-226180 GCA_932364175.1 Eruca vesicaria subsp. sativa
TCACTCCATAATCATAACTCTAGGTAGCAAATCTAGAGTAAGCATTAGGGTTCATTTGGATAATGAATATAACAACTCAACAATCCATAGTTGGGGCTAATCCCTCATAACTATTTGAACCCCAAATCTAACAGATGAATCTACTCAGACATAGCCAAGAGATTCATAGCAAAAGAATAAGATGAAAAGAAAATACTTTATTGCTCAGGTAAAAATAGAATTGATATTAGGAGTTTTTGAGGCTCCTAAAACAAAAGTTGTAGTATAGATGATTGTCAAACCAGTTCTGAGGGATTTAAAAGCACCGAGAATACAAGTACTAGCTTAATCTAAGTGCGATCATGTGATTGATTGTTTTTTAAGGTTAACTAAAACTAGAATGCAATAAAAGATATAACTTTGACAAAGAAGATAAAGGAGAACTCATGGGTATAGGGAATTTGACCTTGGGTGATCAAGTTTCAATCTAAGGATGGCAAGCGATCAATTAAACTGTCTATCTTATGCCTAGATACGATTCTAAACAAGCTCTATGTCTAGATGAATGTTCATTTACTACCATAACTCAAGCATCAAATGTCTTTGGTTGAATATTATGAAAGTAATCATTAGGAATAAATCCATTAGCCATCTTAACACTTTTAACAACAAGTGTCCCTGGTAAAGAATGTTAAAAGCTTAAGAGAATTGACTCAAACATTTCATCGAACACTTTGTGAGTGAGAAATGTCTAGAGATCAACTTTTGAGTGATCAATTCAAAAGAGGCATTATGGTTACTCTAATAAGCAAGGAATAAGAGAAATCTAACACTAAAACATCCTAAATCTAACCTAATCACCCTTACTCTCCCTAACCCATGAATTCAAAAGGTTATTACTCACTAATCTCCATGATTCCTCTTAAACCCATATTGGATTTTAGATTAATCATGTAAAGAAAAAGATAAGAAATCAACAAGAACACAATATGAAAGCAATGAAATCTCAATCCAAAAGAAGTTTGCTTCAAGAACAAAAGATAATCTACCAATGGTGGCTTACAGAGTAGTTTTTTAATTAGGTTTCTGAAACTCAAAACATAAAAAAACGAATATTGCAAAATGGTTCTCGAAACAACATTTTCGTCACAGAAAAGACGCACAGCGGGGTCACAACCCCGCTGCCAAGACCCCGCTGTGGCTGCTTTTCTTTTCTCTTGAACGCGAGCGACCCCCTGAGTCCGCCCCGGGGGTCCGCTGTGGGCGTGGAGCGACCCCCCGACTCCGCTGCGGGACCCCGCTGCGGCGCTGTGGGCGTGGAGCGACCCCCTGACTTCGCCCGTTGGTCCGCTGTGGGCGTGGGGCGACCCCCTGACTCCGCTGTGGCTGCTCCGGCTCGCTAAATGACATCTTTGCACTCTCTTTTGACACATAATTGATCCCAAACACCTCCAAGAACTCCATAGCATGTTCCACCACCTGATAAAGACAAATGAATGCAAAATGCAACCTAAGAATGCCTAAACCTAATCTATATGCTCAACATGGACAAGAATTCTAGATTTAAAACCAAGTAAATATGCAACATATAAACTCCCCCAAACTTGTCCTTTACTTGTCCTCAAGTGAACTTTCAAGGACTTATGGAAAGAGAGGTTTGAAGGTGGGAACTCATAACCAAGAGAAACACATCTAAGAGCTCAACTCAACATCCTAAAGAGACATTCCAAGTAGCACGAGCAAACTCTCTTATAACACTCTAGCTTCTCTAGGTCTATTAACACACTCTTATGCCTTTAAACAAGATGCAATACTTTTTAATTTACAAGTCTTTAAACCACCCCTCACATTAGTTCACGCACACAAAGTGAAGTCTCACAAATGGGCACATGATCTCAATCATTTTGCTAGGCAGGCAGTAGGTCTAATGAGAATAAAAAGGAGGGTTTAAATACATCATTTAGTGACTATCACTCAAGAACAGGGAGCTTGATCATTATGAAAAATTTATCTAAGACTAGAAGCAACTGATGCATACATAGCCTTGTTCTCATCATTCTACCCTTCTCCTAAGTGATCACAATTTCTAACCCTTTCTTTCTTCATCTCATACCCCAAATAACCTTTGCTCACATCACTCACCCAATGAACAAGTTATTCTCTTCTTTTTTTTTTTTTTTTTTTAGCACAACCAACTAGGGACTCATCACAAGCTTTCTACTTTGTAACTCCAACTCTTCTTCTTTACACATCTCCTCCCCCAAACTTATTTCTTTGTTTATTTTTTTTATGGGAAGGGTTCCTTAAAACACAATCTAGAGCTTCTTTTTCTTTCTTTTAGTCCCCAATGGCTTTCTTCTTTTCTCTAGACACACTTTTTTTAAACTTTCTCATGATCTCTCATTCAAAACCCAAGATATTAACTTTAGAACACATAAACCCACCCACCATCCTAGATGCTAGCTCAAAAGAGGTTCCTATGCTAGCAAAAGATGAGAACAATCCTATGTCGCCTCCAATACTCTCAAGATTTTGCACATGAAAAACTATCAAAACAAGGTCTCACTCATGAAAATTAAATGTTTGGTCTCAAAATAATGGCTTGGGTTCAAGTTAAGGGTGTGGAGTACCATTTGGGTTAACAAAAGTGTGGTAAAATGGAATAAGATAACCCAAATGTGTATGAGATCCATAATCAAGTATGCAAGTGCCCATATGCAAGAAAATTAAGTTCATTAAGCCAAATTTCAGATTGGAGCTGGTTTTAAGAACAATGTCAATTTAAAGCAAGCAAACATGTTTCACGAAGAGTTTTCAAGGCTCGAAGCGTGCAAGGTTTTCAAGAAATGCTCAAGCTACTTGATGTATCTAACTAGGGTGTCACTTTGAGCTCTTGACAAGTGTTCTTCACAAGGTATTTCAAATAATAGCTCCCAATGCATATGAATGCAAGTATATGCTCTAGACTCTCCTAGAAATGCAAGTGATGCAACCTACATGATTTTTTTGGGTTTCAAATTTTTAAATTTTTTTTGGTTTTTCTATGCATATATGTATGTAAAATGCAATGCATGGGACTCAAAATCATCAAAGAAAACATGATTAAACACTTGGCACCTCCCCCAAACTTAAGTCACAGTCTCTGTGTTGTTAAGTAGAGAGAGATACCCAAAAGAAAAACTAATATGCAAAGAAAAACTGGTATATACAATGGACGGTGATAGAATAATACCTGCTAGTGGGATTGTGTAGAGGGAGATTCTCCCTCTACGTCGTCCTCAGGTGGTAGTTCTTCAAGGTTCTCATCAGAAGGAGTTCCTTTCTGTTCAATGGTGAAGGCTTGCTCGAAGACAGTTGGTTTCTTCATTTTCCCCCTGATGTCAAAGTGGAGGATGTTCTCTTTACCAAAATGGAGATCAATATTTCCTTCCTTCACACAAACAATAGCTCCTGCCGTAGCTAAAAACGGCCTTCCAAGAATCAATGGGTCTTGAGCCTCCTCACCCATCTCAAGCACCACAAAGTCTATAGGTATCTCATACCTTCCAATCTTCACATGGAGGTCCTCTAAGATGCCCATAGGGTACTTCACTGAACGATCAGCTAACACCAGAGAGAGTTAGCTCCCAAATCACAGAGACATTTTTCAAATACCATAGGTCCAAGAGCACAAGGGAGTGTGAAGCATCCTAGATCCTCTAACTTCTCTGGAAATCAAGCCTCTGGATGATGGCACTGCACTCATGGGTGAGAGTCATCATGCCATCCATCTCTTTCTTCTTTTCAGCTACAGCATCTTTCAGGAACCTGCTGTATTGAGGGATCAACATGAAAGCATCAATGATGGGCATTGCAACCTGAGCTTCACTCATTTTCTTTTCAAACAGAGCCTTGTACTTCTCTAGCAGCTGCTTCTTGAATCTACCAGGGAATGAGAGTTTGGGTTCATAGGGGGGAGGAACAGAAGTATTCTTACTTGCTGGAGCTTTTGAGGCTCCTAAAACAGAAGTATTAGGAGTTTTTGAGGCTCCTAAAACAAATGTTGTAGTATAGATGATTGTCGAACCAGTTCTGAGGGATTTAAAAGCACCGAGAATACAAGTACTAGCTTAATCTAAGTGCGATCATGTGATTGATTTGTGTCTATGGTTAACTAAAACTAGAATGCAATAAAAGATATAACTTTGACAAAGAAGATAAAGGAGAACTCATGGGTATAGGGAATTTGACCTTGGGTGATCAAATTTCGATCTAAGGATGGCAAGCGATCAATTAAACTGTCTACCTTAGGCCTAGATACGACTCTAAACAAGCTCTATGTCTAGATGAATGTTCATTTACTACCATAACTCAAGCATCAAATGTCTTTGGTTGAATATTATGAAAGTAATCATTAGGAATAAATTCATTAGCCATCTTAACACCTTTAACAACAAGTGTCCCTGGTAAAGACTGTTTAAAACTTAAGAGAATTGACTCAGACATTTCATCGAACACTTTGTGAGTGGGAAATGTCTAGAGATCAACTTTTGAGTGATCAATTCAAAAGAGGCATTATGGTTACTCTAATAAGCAATGAACAAGAGAAATCTAACACTAAAACATCCTAAATCTAACCTAATCACCCTTAATATCCCTAACCTATAAATTCAAAAGGTGATTACTCACTAATCCCCATGATTCCTCTTAAACCCATATTGGATTTTAGATTAATCATGTAAAGAAAAAGATAAGAAATCAACAAGAACACAATATGAAAGCAATGAAATCTCAATCCAAAAGAAGTTTTCTTCAAGAACAAAAGATAATCTGCCAATGGTGGCTTACAGAGTAGTTTTTTAATTAGGTTTCTGAAACTCAAAACATAAAAAACGAATATTGCAAAATGGTCCTCGAAACAACATTTTCGTCACAGAAAAGACGCACAGCGGGGTCACAACCCCGCTGCCAAGACCCCGCTGTGGCTGCTTTTGTTTTCTCTAGAACGCGAGCGACCCCCTGACTCCGCCCCGGGGGTCCGCTGTGGGCGTGGAGCGACCTCCCGACTCCGCTGCGGGACCCCGCTGCGGCGCTGTGGGCGTGGAGCTACCCCCTGACTCCCCCCCCGTGGGTCCGCTGTGGGCGTGGAGCGACCCCCTGACTCCGCTGTGGCTGCTCCGGCTCGCCAAATGACATCTTTGCACTCTCTTTTGACACATAATTGATCCCAAACACCTCCAAGAACTCCATAGCATGTTCCACCACCTGATAAAAACAAATGAATGAAAAATGCAACCTATTTGCCTAAACCTAATCTATATGCTCAACATGGACAAGAATGCAAGATTTAAAACCAAGTAAATATGCAACATATCTAGAATACAAAACTTTCTTAATAGATCTTATGGTGTCTTTCTAGGGATCATAGGCATAACTATAAATATGGAGTACAATTAGGTTAAAAACTCGTCAGGGGCAGTCTTGTAATTTGGTGAGAATTTGGGCTTCAAGTCGGCCAAATAAATCTTGCTCATCACGCTCTGTATCGATCGATGGTACATTGCTCACATCGATCGATGGAGTATCTCGACTTCAACTTCTACGGAATCGTCATCGATCAATTACACAAGGTGTGTATCGATCGATATGTGTCTCTCAATGTCGGATCCTCATAGTCAACTTGTAAAACTCTCCTTTAAGCTCCATAAGGCATCATCACTTTACGACAAAATGCTCCTGAACCTGAAAACATACCTAATAGACTCCAAAATATAGATAATTATAATAAAAACATATAGAAATTATGACCAAAAACGGGTGAAAATCATGGTATATCAACTCCCCTAGACTTAACCTTTTGCTTGTCCTCAAGCAAACCTTAAGTTAGTCTTGGAAAGAAGTGTAAAACAGTAGGGACTCAATCAAAATCTCAACTTTAAAAATCATCACCTCTTACTTTGTTGCAAGCCACATCTCTTTTCTATCAACTACATAAGTACATTATACCATATCCTAGCTTAGCAACCAAATATATCTAGTCTTTCAACTTAGACATTCCTTGTTTGTCTATCCCCTCTACTGATTTCATTTATGCATAAAAATAAAGGTGTAGGCTTTACCTTGGGAGTATCGATCAAGGAACACTTGGATTCGACTCAAACAAGTTTCAGACATTCTCATCCTGGTTCCCTTTCTTTCTTTATCCCCCTTCTCTGAATCCCAACTCTTTCTTTCTCTCTCTTTTTTTTTTATATCAATCCTAATGAACAATTAATTCTTATTGATCTTTCTTGACAAAGTGTAAGCGAATAGTGTGGTCATAGGTAATGTACCTCTTCCTCGCTTTGATCATTCCTTTGATTTAGAATAGTGGGGTCATAGGTAATGTACCTCTCCCTCTGCCTCTCAGGAAATCACATCAGTTTTTTATTCTCTAGGGATGCCGAAGGAAGGAAAGAAGGAAACCAAAATTTTGAGACTTTTACCTTCTAGACTTGCAAGAGGATTCCGATCCCTTGTATACCAAGCCCCAAGACAAGCAATAGATGTCACGTTAGGTTGGAAATCAGCTTTGGTTCTTCCAGACAATCATGAAAGTGTTGACATAGGTGATCGGTGATCCACTTTAGCATCTATAGTACTTTCTGCAATCAACAAATCTAAGAATGGTGCTAAAGAGTGGTAAGATAAAAAGTAAGACTTTGAAATTTTTTCCCTTTCTTGACTCAATAAAACCAATTTTTGAAAACGTTATAAATAAGATCAAAAAGAGGTAAAGTAGCATCAGTAATCAACTCCCCCCCCAAACTTAAATCATACACTGTCCTCAGTGTATAATCAGTCAGAAAAAAGCATTGGAAAAATTCAAATGTGTAAACTGATATCGGAATGGTGAACAATATACCTGACCGATATGGGTATCGATCGATGGTGAGTCGCCATCGTCGATCGATGCGTGTTGGTCTGTGTTGAGCGATATCGATTGGTCGTATCGGTCGATAGGTATGGATCGTGTGTATATTTTCCTAAAAACAAATGAAAACGAAACTAATCAGTAAAAAGAAAATAAAATAAAGAAATAAATACCTAATAGTGGGTTGCCTCCCACTCAGCGCTTGGTTAAAGTCAGTAAGCTTGACTATAGAATTATGGTGGCTACTGAGGTGGGTTGCAGGTACTTGTTGGGAAACAAGTGTCCTTCTTTTCTTGTGTTTCTTCAAACCAAGAGGTTAGAAAGCTTCTTGTGGCCTTCAAACCATAAATGTCACATTGGATCCTTCCCAACAATTCTTCTAAGCTGGCAAGGCTGTACTGATGGTTTCCAAGCATGCTGTAGATGTGTTCTGTAGTGCGCTGCATGGTATCGTGGTGTGTTGGATCATCGGTCGATTCCGGAGGTGGCATATCGGTCGATGGAATGTGTTCTTCATCGATTGGTGGTGATGGGTTAGGTCGGCTGGCGAGTTGTCTTTGAATATATGCTACCTCCTTCTGAATATCTTCAATTGTGCACTGCAATCCTTTAACGTCACTCTGGAGTGGAAACCAATATATGTCTAGTAATCTGTAATCTTCGTCTCCACAAAACTCAATAGAATTGTAGATTTGTGCTGTGGTTTCTTCGAGTTCTTCTCTGGTACAGAATTCTGGAGCATGGGCATCGTTCGATGGACTGGGTTTGTCATCGATCGATAGCTTCTGGAAGTGGTGCTCGGTCGGGTTTTGGACGGGTGTATCGATCGACGCAGGGGTAGCTGTATCGGTAGATGCCTGTGTTTGAGATTTTAGTTGTGCGCGCAAGGTGTTGACTTCTTCTTCCAGGGCTTCTCTTTCATATCGTACTAAGTCAGGGCTGGTGGTATTCCAGAGTAATTCACCTCGGAGTCTTGATAGTTCTTTCTCATGTTCATATTGCATGGCGGCTTTCTCCCAGTTTTGATCGCCGGTTCTTGCATCATGCATGTGTGTGACTTCTGCTTGTGTGAAGAGCTTGCAATCAGGAACTCCTTTAGCATAGGCTTCAGCATATTCTGGTAGACAGAAACAAGAGCGTCCAAATAATGAGGCTGTCTTCAGCAGGTTTCTCATATCCTCTTTGGTAACATGTATGATGTCTCCATTTACTGCTCTTGCATGGCCAGATTCATCTCTGTAGACTCCATATTCGTCTTTTTCCCAAAAGAAACGACGAACTCCGTTGTGGAAAGCTCTCTTCCCAAATTCGCGTTGTATATCGATCGATGCACGTCTCCATGTATCGGTCGATGCTCGTTGAAACTGGTGCGGATCGTGTGGGTAGCGAGGTGGTTGTGTAGAGGGAGTAACTGGTCCATAAGCCATCTGGAGTATGTCTGCAACATCTTCTGTAGAGATAGGGATGATTCTCCCATCGATAGCTCGTGCATGACCATCTGAATCCCTGAAAATACCAAACTCATCCGGTATTAGTGAATGTAAATCAAATTTTAAGTGTTTGTACCTCGGATGGTGTTGTGGCAGGATCGGCTGGTGGTTGAAGATTGATATCGAGCGATGGAGAGTGCTCCGTATCGGTTGATGGTTTGTTGATCATGTCGGTCGACGGCTTGAACTCCATGTCGAGCGATACGGGTTCTGCAGGTTGAATCGCGGCTTGTAGGGGTGATGTGTCTACTGCAAAAATTTCATGATAACCGCTGGTCCAGATTCCAATCAAGGAATCTCTGTGGTGTGGCTCATGTGGGACATAGACTGGTCAGCAGTAAGGTTCATCGCTCGTTGATTCGAAACGTCATTTGAGCGATATGGGTGGAGGAATATCGATCGATGGAGTAGGACCTACATCGGTCGATGGTGTAGGGTCTACATCGGTCGAAGGGCGGAAAAGGCAAGACAAAAAGTCGCATCTGGCTTGGTTTAGGTGAAGAGATCTAGACTTGGCGGCTCGTTCCTCTGTATTGTTTGTGTCGTACTCATCATCAGTATCAAAATCGCTGCCTGGAATCTCGTCAATTGTCTTTGGAAACAGCAGATCGAGTATTGACACTAAGTGGAAAATGGGCGAGTCAGGTTAAGGCGTATCGATCGATGGACAGGGCGGTGTGTCGATCGATGGGCGTCGGAGGAAGGTTGGGTTAGGAGGGTTTTCTGCATCTTCTCGAAGAAATCGGTACTCTGTGGCTCGTTCCTCCTCATAAGCATCATCATACTCCTTATGAGTAGTGATACTAGCTAGCTCGGGCAAGTAGTGATTGTTTTCCCACTCATCTGCGCTGAAATCGGCGTCTGGGAACTCGTCTTCGATCTGTCGGAATACTCCATCGAGCGATGACCAGGTAGTGCTGTCGGTCGATGGTGCTTCTTTGGTATCAGGCGATGGAGAGGTGGTGTCATCGATCGATCTTGTCTCTTCGGTTTCGTACTTTCCATAGAATCATACTCGTGGGCACAGAAGCAGGTGGCTACGAGTGTGGAGCTTGCTGGCCTTGGAAACTTGATGACTGGAACAGGGTTGTAGTGGAGGGAAGGGTTGATAAGGGTTAGGCAGAGCTTGTTGGTTTGTAGGTCACAAACAGCTCCAACTGTGGCTAAAAAGGCTCTTACAAGTAGTAGAGAAGTCTTGAAGTTGAGCTTGTTGGAGAGGACATGGAAGTCTGTAGGAATTAGGGTTTCTCCAATCTGTACCTCAAGGTTGCGAATGATGCCTCCAGAGCTCTGTTGAGAACAATCCACAAAGATGAAAGTTTCTTCAGAAGGCTCTATGTGCAGACCCAGATGATCTGCCATAAGCTTGGGTAAGATGCTAACTCCAGAGTCTGTGTCACAGAGGGCACGTGGGAACTCAACACCTCTAATGGAGCAAGGTATTGTGAACTTCCCTGGATCATTCTTCTTCTTCAATGTTATCTTCTGCTTGAGGCTATCTCTGACTTGGTTAAACATCCTCCTGATGTCTTCTTCTGTCTCCTTGGTTACTCTGAAGAACATCCACAATCTGTGTGAAAAGTAGGCTTCTTCAAAAGGTTTCTCTTTAGGTATTCTAAGGACTCTTTTTCTGAAGCTTGACAACTCCTTCTCATTAGCTTCTCTTTTATAGGGTTTAGGTATCTTTTCTTTCCTTTTTCTGATAACTCTCCCCTGATTTTCCATTTTTATCTCTATGGACTCAAAAATATCCGTGGGTCTCTCTTTTAGGGCTGATGTAGGGTTTCTGCTGGTGTAATATCTCTCCCGGAAAGCGTCAAGACCTGCACTGTCGATCTTAGGAAGCTGCACTCGGCGTTGGGGTACTGTGTATCGATCGAAACTGGCTGGAGTGTGTTGATCGATGCCAGGGTCTTGGTGTCGGTCGATGACGGGCTCATTATGTCGATCGATGACAGGTGTGGGCGGATGTGGGTGAAGTGCGGTGAATTCGGCGTGAGACATAATCTTGACTGTATTGCACTCGCGAGGGTTTTCGTCTGAGTCCATCGATCGACACTCGTCAAAGTCGATCGATCGACGAACTAAAGGTGATATCGATCGATGTTGAGCTGGTGATATCAATCGATAGTAGTCGTAGGCGAACTCTCTTTCACTCTCATCATCAGATCTCTGAATTTCTTATACTACCTCTTGCCAAAAGTCATCATCTAGGAGGGCATGGATGTTCTGGGTGTGGGCAAACTCCTGCTTCTTAACTGGTTCTCTTGTCTGAAACACTTGGGTCTCTAGCTTCTTCACATGGGTGCTGAGGGCATCTATCTTCGTGATGAAGGTGGTGTAGACAAAATCGATCTTTCCATTGAAGTTTACCTCGAGCTTCTGCTAACTCTCAAGTATCATGTCTATCAACTCCTCCAGTGTAGTATCTTGGGTGGGTGGGTGTGGATTTGAGTAGAAGGCACTTCCATAGCTTCTGTTGTTGGTAGAGTTGCTGCTGTTGAAGGTGTTGGGCTTCTGAGAACTCTGGTTAAAGTTGCTTCTCTGGCCTGTGAAGTTTCTGTATCCTCCTTGGTTACCAGATCTCTGAAAACCGGCTCCACTAATCCAGTTGACATCTTCTTCAACAATTTCTGAATCTTCCACTGAACAGATCTGCTTGTTTAGGAGCTTTTGAATGTTGTCTAGCTGTGCTTGAACTTCATTAACGTACTCCTTCCCAAGGGATGATGTAGTCTGCGGCATAGAGTTTCTTGTGCTGTTGCTGGAAGCTAAGTTATCAATTAGCTTGATAGCATTCTGAGGATTCCTGGTGGTGAAGTTGCCATCACTAGCTGTATCAAGGGCTCTCTTGAAATCGGGGCTGATGCCTCTGTAGAAAGTGCAGAGCAGTTGCACTTTGTTGAATCCGTGGTGTGGGCAGTCTCGCTGGTAGGACTTGAATTTGTTCCAAGTATCCTTGAATGACTCTTCAGGGGCTTGGGTGAATGTAGCAATTTTCTTCCTCCAGTCTTCAGCGCGTGAATCATCAAAGAAATTACGCAGGAAGGCGTGCTTGATATCACTCCAGGTGGTAAGGGAACCTGGTGGTAGTTGTATCAGCCACTGCAAAGCTTCTCCAGATAGAGAGTACTTGAAAAGCTTGCAGAAAAGATAGTCTTGAGGGACTCCTATTGCTTTGACTTGGGTGACAAGATCCTCGAACCTCTCTAGATGGTCCATAGGATGCTCATGGGGCAAACCACAAAAAGGGATTTGTCCTACAAGTGTGTAGTACTGCGGCTTGAGCTCAAAATCTCCTCTCTGAATAGCAGGAGGGAAGATGGCTTATCGGTTTGAATAGAATTGATCCGGACGGTTGTAATCAGCCAAAGTTCTGGTCTCTTCTACAGGTTGAATGATGCTTGTGGGTGCAGTTTCTTCTTCAGTAATGATCTCTTTCTGATCATTCAGCTTCTGGCCTGCTGCATTTCGCAGGTGACCATCTTAATCACGCAGGTCTCCATTCTCATCGGGTATGAGAATCATAGGCGTTACCATGTCTCGTCGGTTAGTATCGATAGATGTAAGGTGAGGTGTATCGATCGATGTCAAGTGAAGGGTATCGGTCGACGAACGGTTGTTGATGTCGATCGATGAGGTTGTGTTGGTGGTGGTCAACGAACGGTTGTTGATGTCGATCGATGGGATGGTGAAGGAATCGGTCGACGAACGGTTGTTGATCGTCGGTGGAAAGAGCGTATCGGTCGATATAGAGGTGTCAGTATCGATCGATGTGGAGCGTATGTCTTTGCGGATGCTACGCTCCAGATTGTTTGGATCTTCTGAGTACAAAAGTTGCTTGTCCTTGTCGCTTCTAGTTTGCTGGGCATGTACCTGAAAGAGACAAAAAGAAAAAGAAAAAAAAAAATTTGTGTCAAAAGATGGAAAAATAAAAAGTAACAAATAACCTAGACTGAATCAGATTAAATCTAATAGTGATCTTAGTTTCCCGGAAACAGCGCCTAATTTGATGTCACTCAAATGTTTAACCCTAAGGAGTGATCTACTCTCTCAAATAAGAGGTTCAATCGTAGTACTTAGGGATCGAATCCACAAGGAACTAGAGTCACAAAATAAATAATTCTAAGTGATTAAGCTAGGTTGAAAAGGTTTTAAAACAATAAATAAAAATAGGTAGCAATGGTAAGTTGCTAAGGAAAATAGGTTTTGGGTTTGAAAACAATGAAAGAAAGTAGTTAGATTCACGGTTACTATTCAAAAAATCAGGATTATAAATCTATGGATGTCTTAACGAATTGCTTGCAAATATATGAGAACTTCAATCCTTAGCCAAATCTATAGCTGTCCCTATTAGACTCGTCCATTGATCTAATTTCCGACAGTATCGATCGATGTTGCTATCGCAGTGTCGATCGATATATGTTGCCGTTGATCGATGACTCTAGAGGAGTATCGATCGATATAAAGTATCAGATCGGATTGAAACTGTGTTCACCCGAGAATTTCTATCAGACCGGCTGTCGCATCGAGCCTTAATAGAGTATGGGTTTAGCCAAATGATTTCAGGAAGATGACTATTAGATTAGTCACTCCATAATCATAACTCTAGGTAGCAAATCTAGAGTAAGCATTAGGGTTCATTTGGATAATGAATATAACAACTCAACAATCCATAGTTGGGGCTAATCCCTCATAACTATTTGAACCCCAAATCTAACAAATGAATCTAACAGATGAATCTACTCAGACATAGCCAAGAGATTCATACCAAAAGAATAAGATGAAAAGAAAATACTTTATTGCTTAGGTAAAAATAGAATACAAAACTTTCTTAATAGATCTCATGGTGTCTTTCTAGGGCTCATAGGCATAACTATAAATATGGAGTACAATTAGGTTAAAAACTCGTCAGGGGCAGTCTTGTAATTTGGTGAGAATTTGGGCTTCAAGTCAGCCAAGTAAATCTTGCTCATCACGCTTTATATCGATGGATGGTACATTGCGTACATCGATCGATGGAGTATCTCGACTTCAACTTCTACGGAATCGTCATCGATCGATTACACAAGATGTGTATCGATCGATATGTGTCTCTCAATGTCGGATCCTCATAGTCAACTTGTAAAACTCTCCTTTAAGCTCCATAAGGCACCTAAATCATCGCTTTACGACAAAATGCTCCTGAACCTGAAAACATACCTAATAGACTCCAAAACATAGATAATTATAATAAAAACATATAGAAATCATGACTAAAAACGGGTCAAAATCATGGTATATCACTCTCTCAAATAAAAGGTTCAGTTGTAGTACTTAGAGATCGAATCCACAAGGAACTAAGGAACATAAAAGATATAGTCCTAAGTGATTATGCTAGGTTGATTAAGGTTTAAAAGTAAATTGCAGTTGTGAGAAATGGTCGATTAAGGTTTAAAAGTAAATTGCAGTTGCGAGAACTTGGGCTTCAAGGCTGGGTCAAACTTGTTCTTCACTCTTCATATCGATCGATGGTACATGGTGTACATCGATCGATGGAGTATGTCGTCGATCGATCACACAAGATGTGTATCGATCGATATGTATCTCTGGATATCGACCTTGTTGTCTGATCTTTATAGTCATCTCGGGAAAACTCTCTTTTAAGTCTATAAGGGCACCTAAATCTCCACTTTACTCCAAAATGCTCCTGAACCTGAAAACATACCTAATAGACTCCAAAACACACACACACACACACACATATATATATATATATATATATATATATATATATATATATATTATAAAATCATATAAATAGCATGGTTAAAAGTGGGTCAAAACCATGGTATATCAGTCGGCAAAATCTTTTATAAATGCTTACTCTCCTCAATCTCCTTGATTCACGCTTCATTCTCTCTTCACTCAATTCATTCACTAAAAATCCACACAAAAAAAATCACGTCTTCTAGCAATTGTTAATGTTCGTGGATGGATAAGACTCCTTTGGATCCAAACACTAATTTTTTATGGAAGAAAACGTAGAAGGTATTGGCGAATTTATGAGGCTTGTTCAACAACAACCGAAAGCAAATACTGGTATGTTAAGATGTCTCTGCTCTTCTTTCAATAATTGTAGGGTTTTAAAGGAATGGATGTTTGGACTCATTTATATAAGAAAAGGTTTATACGAAATTATAAGGTTTGTCATTTTCATGGGAAAACTGGTTATGAATATGGTAGTACTAGCAAATCTCACCCTGTTAATAGGTTAAAAGAACCAATAATGGATATAGATTATGGTGTAGGCATGAGCAGATGGAAGAACCAAATACAGAATCTAGGATATTTTTTTACATGTTTGATGCAAGAAAACAACCTTTATACAAATGTTGTAGAGATGTTCATTCACCTTTATCATCTGCAACCAAATTGATGGGTGTTTGAACCGAGTTTGGTGATAAACGACTAAGATGATCGACGAAACTCGTCGGTGGGTTATTACGAAGGTGTGAACGGGTATACAAGAAAAGAGAGTTTATTTATAGTCGGAAAAGAGTACAAACAGTAACTCCGGTGCTCGGAAAGCTTAACCAGAAGTGTTAGGACTGATTGGAGAAACAACTGAAAGATGAGAGGAAAACCCTAAAGTAAGCTGCCGCATAATCAGTATATTTTTGGATCCTCTTTTTGTTGTGCCTCTCTCCCCTTTTATAGCAGTCCTCTTTCCTTTTGACCTAGAACGGTATGCGGTAGGAGGCTTTCCATAATGGGCCTTTGCTTGGCCCACAAGTACCATGCTCATTAACCACCTTCCGCTTAGTCATTACTCGTCAGGTTGACGGCTCG
This sequence comes from Eruca vesicaria subsp. sativa, assembly GCA_932364175.1. Lineage (NCBI taxonomy): Eukaryota > Viridiplantae > Streptophyta > Magnoliopsida > Brassicales > Brassicaceae > Eruca > Eruca vesicaria. Next base: position 172,256 of record CAKOAT010366265.1, read on the forward strand.
GCTCTTAATCGGCTAATGGCGGTCCCGCGCTGAGCTGATCTGTTAGTCGGCAAAAAGGCCATCGATCTGTCTTCAAATGGGCCGGATATGCTTTCTCATGGGCTTTGATTGAGGGATGCAATCCACCTCTTATAGTAAGTCCCCCTAGTCCACTAGGGATTTTGCGTGACGAATCAGAGTGGATTTTTCCTGTCAAGTCTGTGAGATGGCATGTTCGGGACGCTGAAGGGAGCCTATTGGTGCGTTTTACTCGGAAAACTACAGGTGGCGATGTCGGTATGCCCCTTTGACGATTTAGGCGAATACTCGGTGGTCGAGCAGTACGGTCTTTCGGGTTGGTGATCAGATTGGTCGATGAAAGAAGTGTGAGGAGAAGGGTTGAGTTTCTTGTTTGGCAATTGGATTGTCTGATATGCCGAGTGACTTACTCGGTGCAAGAAGTGTGAGGAGAAGGGTGGAGCTGCTTACTCGGTGAACGGATTGTCTGATATGCCGAGTGACTGATATATCATGGATTTTACCCACTTTTAACCATGATTTATATATGTTTTTGGAAACAGAAGGATACTTTTAGTGTCTTTTTAGAGCTTTTACAGGTTCATGTACTCACTGGTGTAAAATGGCCATTTTCGAGCTAAAATGGAGATTTTATGAAGATATGAGCAAAACGTGTTGAAGACATCGACCGATGCGCATTAAGAGCAATCGACCGATGAAAGATCATCCAAATCGATCGATAGAAGACAATCTATATCGATCGATACAGAAGTCCTCCAAAGTAATTAAGTGAAGATTAGAAGCCCTAATTGCTTCACAAGAATTTTAATAATTTACACCTTAAGTCCCTGGCCGCCTGTTAGGCAATTTTAAGAGGGTTTTGTACTAGATTAAGCAGACTTCTCCACAGACCTTTTTAGACCTAATTTTTAGAGAAGCATCTAGCCATACTTTTGAAGAAGAGCTTAGGAATAGAGAGAGAGATCTGAACTACAATCCAGAGAAGATCTTGAACTCCCTTGCTTTACTTATTGTTTCTCTTATTATTATTATTATTATTATCTTAAAGTATTATTCAAACCATTATGACTTTGTCTCTCATAAATATGTTTGAGTAGTCTCTCTTGTTAGATTTAGGTCTCTCATTAGGGTTGACTCATGCATTGAAGTAACCATCATTTGGGTGTTTAAAATAGAGTTCTAAATCTAGTCATCATGAATACTGTTGGTGTCAAAATCGGTCACAACGGAATCAATGGCAAAAAGTCTCCGCAGAAAATATAAAAGAAATCATTTTATAAAACTCGAGAATCGTTTTATAAAACTCAAGAATCGTTTTATAAAACTCGAAGAATCGTTTTATAAAACTCGAAGAATCGTTTTAAAACTCGAGAATCGTTTTATAAAACTCAAGAATCGTTTTATAAAACTCGAAGAATCGTTTTATAAAACTCGAGAATCGTTTTATAAAACTCAAGAATTGTTTTATGAAACTCGAGAATCGATTTATAAACCTCGAAGAATCGTTTTATAAAACTCGAGAATCGTTTTATAACACTCGAAGACCGTTTTATAAAAATCGAGAATCATTTTATAAAACTCGAGAATCGTTTTATAAAACTCAAGAATCGTTTTATAAAACTCAAGAATCGTTTTATAAAACTCAAAGAATCGTTTTATAAAACTCGAGAATCGTTTTATAAAACTCGAAGACCGTTTTATAAAACTCGAGAATCGTTTTATAAAACTCGAGAATAAAACTAGAGAATCGTTTTATAAAACTCGAAGAATCGTTTTATAAAATTCGAGAATTGTTTTATAAAACTCGAAGACCGTTTTATAAAACTCGAGAATCGTTTTATAAAACTCGAGAATCGTTTTATAAAACTCGAGAATCATTTTATAAAACTCGAGAAGTCGTTTTATAAAACTCGAAGATCGTTTTATAAAACTCGAGGATCATTTTATAAAGCTCGAGAACCCGTTTTATAAAACTCGAAGATCGTTTTATAAAACTCAAAGATCGTTTTATAAAACTCGAAGATCGTTTTATAAAACTCGAGAAGCCATGCTATAAAACTCGAAGATCGTTTTATAAAACTCGAGAAGCCATTTTATAAAACTCGAAGATCGTTTTATAAAACTCGAAGATCGTTTTATAAAACTCGAAGATCGTTTTATAAAACTCGAAGATCGTTTTATAAAACTCGAGAAGCAGTTTTATAAAACTCGAAGATCGTTTTATAAAGCTCGAGGATCGTTTTATAAAATTTGAGAAGCCGTTTTATAAAACTCGAAGATCGTTTTATAAAACTCGAGGATCATTTTATAAAACTCGAGGATCGTTTTACAAAACCGCGAAACACCGAAACCGCCGCAGAACGCGAACTAGTCACGACTAGTTCGCCTGCTGGCGAACTAAGCCAAGCTGGCTTGGTTCGCCAGCAGGCGAACTAAAAGCTTCCCGACTAGTTCGCCTGCTGGCGAACTAAGCCAGCAGGCGAACTAGAAGCTTCCAACTAGTTCGTCCGCTGGCGAACTAAGCCAAGCTGGCTTAGTTCGCCAGCAGGCGAACTAGAGACTCCCCAACGGCGAACAAGAGGCTCCCCAACAGCGAACTAAGAGGTGCTGACTTTGCCCCACTGGTTCTTATCGCCTAGTTCGCCTGCTGGGGACCTGGCCAACCTGAACTAGCTCGCCGTACGTCGAGCCGATCTCCCACATCCTTGATTCAAGGCATACGTCCTTCGACACGATCGTATTCCGAATCACGGTCGAAATGTCTCCCGTTTCGTCTCGATCTGTCCTATCGTTCGAGTTTTACGATAAAACCGTAAAACTTTGTTTTCTCGAAAAGAACTCGAGGAAATCGTATAAAACGGCAACAGTTAAACGAAACACCGAATATTTCCTAAAGGAAATCGTACAAAACGCGTTTTTAATAAAACCCTGAGTAAATCGTAGAAAACGGCAACGATTAATCGAAACAACATTGCTTAGATTTACGATTAACTCGAGAAACTTATCTAAAAACGGCATCGTATCAGGAAACGATCTCGTCTGAAGTCGTAAAACGGATTTATCGCAAAACGGCTCGGAAAGTCATAAAACGCGATAAAAGCCACTCGCGCCTTTAAGCGAAGTCCAACCCGAAGATACGACGACGTTTTGGCGATTTACTCGCAGAAAGAAGATAAATGTCAAACTTGAAGATAAATGTCAAGTTTGAGGATAAATAGAAGATTTCCGCGGGAAAAAAGGAAAGATCGAGATAAATGGAGGATTCCCATTAAACTCGAATCTGGGCGAAATGGAAAGACTAAACCGCCTAGGAAGGGAGTGTATAAGCAAGAGGCATAGGGCAGAAGCAAGGGGACGAAATCCAAAGCTCTCATCTGAGACTTTCACAACTTTTCTAGACTTAGAATTTTCCGCACTTAGAAACTTAGGCTTTTTCTCGACAAGTTTGGTTTCTATGACTGGCGCTCAATTACTAGACGAACTCGCCCAGGCAGTTCGATCTCTGGTCCAGCTCTACCAACTGAACTACGTTCGACTTGATCCTCGAAAGGGGTACGTAGGCAGCCTTTCATAAGGTTCAGTCCGAAATCAATCAAATCCTTTTTCTTATCTTTTTCCGTCTTTTGTTATCGAGCTGTGACTCGATTAGGTTTAAGGTTTTTATGTTAATAACTCGCTGACGGCCCTGTGGCCAAAGCCTTTGTAAACCCTTGAAATGAACGCAACGCCCTTATGCGAAATCGAAATAAGATCTACTTTTTCTTTAAATTCGTTTTATTACGTTTTTCATATCTTTCCGCATTTATTTGTTTACTTGTTGTTGGCTTTCGCAGAGATCTGGTTCCTCTGGAAAATTAGGGTTTTCCTAAGTTTCCTTTTTTAATGGAAATCGACAAGTGTGAATTTCGGTTCCCACAGTTTGGCGCTAGAAGGAGGGGGGGGGGTCGGATTACTCTTACACATATCCGAAAAACGATTGACCAAAACGGTGTCTGGAGGTATGAAAGACAAAGTCGCAACTCGCAAAAAGATGCTGGTAAACCAACTCCAGCAGTGACTGCTCCTACAGCCAACGCTCACGCAAACGCTGTAGTGCAACAAAACAAGCTCACGATTTCTTTCTTAGATCACTGAGGGAAACGATAAAATCTATCAAACCCCCATAGTGTTTTTCGTATTTCCGAGTTGGACAAATCTCACGGGTTGAGCAAAAGACGTTTTCCGAGAAATTTTCGGAAAAATAAAACTTGCTCTCCCAGAAACCGCGGAACAAATCGTAAGTTACTCGCGAAATAAATCTTAGGTTACTCGCGGAAAAACCCTAGGCTGTTCGCGGAAAAATCCTTGGGTAACTTGCGGAAAAAACGTAGGTTATTCGCGGCAAAACCCTATGTTACTCGCGGAAAAACCCTAGGTTATTCGCGACAAACCCTAGGTTGCTCGCGGAAGAACCTTAGGCTACTCGCAGAATCGGGCAATACTATCCAGCCGAAAAGACGGTGAGTTGGCCAAGAAACCTAGCTTGCCATCTTGGCGAGCTGACCGGCTTTCCACCTCGTCCTAGAGGCACGGACTTTTCCCTGAGGTTCCGCACAATCCAACTCATAGCTATGGTGAGCCGGACCGTACTTTAAACTATAATCGCACTGCTTTTCATTTCGTCTCAATCGGACTTTCCGTTGAGATTCTACGACGAAAACAAGTCAACTTGACGAATCGAAATCACCCACGCCAAGCGTCTTAGCTCGCCGAACGAAGAGCTGAACCAAGCGTCTAGCTCGCCCAAGAGACGCTGATTTCACCCCAAGGGTTCTTACCATCCAGATCGGCACACGGCGAGCTGAAAGGGCTCACCTGACTTGCCCTACGTCGAGCTGAACCAATCCTCGAGTTTCTCTAATCATTCAGGCATAACTCGCAAACTGATCCAATCTCTCGTACAACCGAGACACGATCGCCACGCATTCAAACGTACTCATTTCCTAAAAGAAAGAGGGAGCTAGAGACGCTGACGTTGTCTTAAAACCGACTCGCTCCTAGAAGTTTTCGTAAATCAGACATACTCCAAGTCATCTCCGATCCACCATGGTCTTTAATCGACCCGGATTGTCGATCATCCCAATCCTTCAAACGCAACTCGTCTTTCTTCTTTCGCCGAACATTTTTCCTCGCATCAAGAAAAAACTTTCTAAAATAAGCGGAAAAATATTCGGATGATGCAACGCCTCGTCGAAATCATCCCAAAAGCAAACGACAATGTAAAAACCGTCTAAGCGCTAAAGACTGATCCAAACCGTCTGGAAAATAATCTCGAGGAATATACAGCATCTCTCGTCGCAATCATGCGGTTAGAAAATCTCTGCGAAACTTCAGAGCGAAACTTGATTATTTGCCGAAGTCATAAAGACTTCTCAAACTTGATAAAACAAGTATAAGAATCAAAATCTTTAGGCCTCAAAGCATTGATCTCATTTTCCGTCAAACCAAGTGAGTCACGGAATAATGTCAAGAACATTTTCGGCGAAAGAAAAATCGAGAACACAAAGCAGCAATAGAGAACACGTCCTCCCTTCTCGCCGACTGATCCTATTGCTGATTATGTGATTCATTCCGTCCGAGAAACCCGCTAAAACATTTTGCGACTAAATCTCGGTGAAAGAAATTTTGGTAAAACTCCGTGAGTGACTCCGAAAAAAAACATCACCGAAGAATCAAAAACTAAGCGGAAAGGTTTCTCAAAAAATCTGCGGAAACATTGTTAACCCAATGCAACGTGTCGATTACTAAATTCATCGCCTGTTGCTTACGTGAGAAATCTTTCGAAAGTAAACGTAACAGGTTTTGCGAAAAGTATTTTCCTTATAGCGAAAACCAACCTATACGATCCGGCACTGGGCGGCCAATCTAAACTTTGCCTCCTCGCGACACGATATGAAAGATCTCACTCTTTAGCCCATTGATTCACGAGCATCCGCTCTCATTCCTCCCGTTTACATCTGAGAATGAGACCGCCCCGCAAACGACTCCGCACGGGCACTGCATCGAGCTTCTTAGGATCTGTCTCCCTCGAGTAAAAAAAACAACAACTTCCATACAAACAAAGGAAAGATTATACGAAACTTTCATCAAATAAATCAAACCTACAACGAAAAAACGTTTTCAATAACCACGGGAATACTTGGTATATCAAGCTCTACAAACGCTACTTGGCTATTGTCCGATCGCGCTTCACTTCAATGCCAAGTTTACAAACCGCCTCGACCTTTTCGATAGCACGAAAGTGTCGTGGTCTAATCCTCTACCAAATACGACCTTGGCTGTGCGGCTGAACACAACCTTCACGCCAAGCCAATACATTCAACGGACAATGCAAACTTGTCAAAAATCGGCTAAGTTCTGTATTCTTGCGATTCACTCTATTCTTGAAGCAAGTTGCCTACAAAATCCGACGTATAAGAGAACACTCGTACCTGAGCTCCTAAAGCCGTACGAATCTCGGAAGGTCAACACTTCACAAAGCACCGTAACGAAAAACGCTTCGTTTCGGGGAAACAACTTACGCGACCTCTCGGTCCTAATTGCTCTAGCACAAATCATAAAACTACCTAACATCCAAACAGGAATGTAAGTTTTAATTGCGAATATCCGCAAACGAACCAAAATTTTCTTGCAAATCAGGGCTAAAACAAAACCCTCGCAACACCGCACAAAATCTTCGATCCCGCAAAACGTTCCGAACACGAAACGCGGCATATAAAATAAAAACCAACTTTCGGCACTGCGAGACGTCGCAGACGCCCGGAGATTAGTTTTTCGACATAAATACCTTCATCGATAAAGTCATTTTCTTGGAAGAACTAACAGTCCGTCCGCGACTATAAAATTACGCATAACTTCTTAACGTACATATCCTTCGTGAAGGCCAAAACAACGTAAACATTTATCGCCTAAAAATTTTGTTGCTGATCACAACAAACTCGCAACAGTCCTAAACAAACTTAAGTTATCTCGTAGAGATAGCTCTCGAACACCCGACACAAGGGTAATAGCGCTATAAAAGAAATCCAAACTCTTGGTCAGCACTTCCGGGAAACTTAGAAATTGTTTCCGGTGAGATGCTCGGTTCCAACCAGACGAATCGTATAAGCCGAGAACCTATCGCAGATTCTAAATCGGTATGGAATCAGGTTAAAATCGCAACAGGCAAAACGAAAGCCGAATAGTCATCGCATAGCCTCAATCCAAAAGTAAACCTAGTTCGTACCCTAAACCCAACACACTGGTCGCTAACGTCTCAAGGCATGAATCGAGATCCTAAAGGCATGTCTCTTCGTCTATATCTAAACACTCACTCGATTTACTAAACATCCTAAAACGAGTAAACGAACAAGGCGATACACTAAGGGAAAAAGGAATGCGAGACGACAACTCGCGGACCTCCCTCAATATCAACTCATATTCTTCCCGCTACATTCATACGAATAAAAACACGCTCTTAAAAACGCAAACTGATATTTAATAAAGTCGCAAAAGCGGCAGGGACTCAGAGCCGCACACGGCCAGTCCGAAAACTATAACGGCCACGCTCGGCCAGACCAAACGGTCTACGAGGCTAGTCTTAAGGCCGGCAAAGGTCCAGATGCCATCGACATCAATATGCTCGATAATTCCTACACAACATATAAGTAGACCGTAAAGGTCTTGCCAGGAAACAGGTCATACAAACCTTAACTCCAAAATGAACTACGAAAGGCTTGATCCCCTCAAAGGGTACGTAGGCAGCATTCACAAGGCGCAGCCCTAATCTTAAACGCTTTCCGCTCCCTGGAGAGTGGAAAGATAACTTTCGACAACTGGTTTATAGTCTTGGGTTGCCATCGGAGATGATAGATGTTTGCATTGACAACTGCATGATCTACTGGAGAGATGATGAGAAACTAGAAGAGTGTTGATTCTGCAAGAAGCCACAATTCAAACCGCAAGGACGTAGAAGGAATAGGGATCGTACCAAAGGATGTGGTACTTACCAATTACAGATAGGCTGAAAAGATTATATCAATATGAGAGGACTGCCACAGTGATGAGGTGGCATGCTGAACATGTCCAGTGGGATAGCGAGATTGCTCATCCATCATATGCAAGAGCTTGGAAACATTTCAACAAGGTACACCCAGATTTTGCAAGAAATATTAGAAATGTCTATCTTGGATTATGCACAGACGGATTTAGTCCATTTGGACTGTCATTCTTACGCCATACAACCTGCCTCCGGAGATGTGCATGGAACAAGAATTTCTATTCTTGACCATATTAATCCCTGGTCCGAAGCATCCAAAGCGGCCCCTAGATGTTTTTCTTCAACCATTGATACAAGAGCTGAAGGACTTGTGGTCCACAGGGGTCAGGACGTATGATTGTTCTTTGAGAAACAATTTTACGATGCGAGCAGTTCTGTTGTGGACGATTAGTGACTTTCCTGCCTATTGGATGATGTCTAGATGGACTACACATGGAAGTTTATCTTGTCCACATTTTCTTGGATCAACGGATGCTTTTCAATCAGAACTTAAGTTTCCTGATGGATATGTTTTTAATCTCTCAAGATGTGTTCAACAAGGTCAAAAGTTCTCAGAAAGGAAGAGTCATGACTGTCATGTGTTTATGCAACGACTACTTCCATTCGCTTTTGCTGAGTTGTTTCCAACTAAGATACATGAAGCACTTGCAGATAAATATCGTTGATTAGTTAATATTATATATACATATGTTATGAAAGGTTATTTACTCGATTAATTTTGCAATATGCAGCCATTCGAGCATTCTTCAGAGACCTAAGCACACGTACATTCAAGGAAAAAGTTATAGAACAACTTCATGAGAACATTCCGATCATATTGTGCAACTTAGAGAAAATTATGCCTCCAGCATTTTTTGGCATCATGGAACATCTTGTTGTTCACCTCGCATACGAGGCATTGCTTCGTGGTCCTGTTCACCATGGATGGATGTATTCGTATGAGTGCGCCATGAAACATTTGTATGGGAAAGCCAAAAATCTTGCAAATGTGGAAGGTTCAATAATTTATGGGAGTTTGACAGCGGAAATATCTCACTTCACATCATACTACTTTGCACCAACAATAAGTACAAGAAAAAGAGTTCCTTGAAGATATGATGATGGTGGAGTCATCCCCACATATCTAATAACCAATGTTCCTGACATTTTCTGCCAAATTTGACGGTTTGGTAGTAGATTGCGAAAATATGGTGGTCTACTGACGAGGATAAACATAATGCTCACACTTATATTCTGCTCAACTGCGAGCATTTGGTAACACGTTCCTTTGAAAGGTAAATAGTTATGTGAAATTAAATTGTATGAAGTGCGATGTTATATTGAGGTGAATACATTCATTTAATTTGCAGTTCCTTTGTAACGCAAGTTGAAGCAGCAATACCTGGAGTATCCGTAACTGAAGTGGACCAACGGAAAAATCAACACTATGTCACATTGTTAAAATCTCAGGTAATATATATAGCTCAAATATTACGTAAGTAATGAACACTATAAGATAATATAAATTGTAGGTTGAAGATGATGATCAATATTACCCCCCATGGTTTCACGCAAGTTGAAGCAGCAATACCTATGTATTTTAAACGCGATTTTACGTTTCATACATACGAATATGGGAGTCGTCGGACAACAAGTAACTATGGAATATGTGTGTAAGGCGAAACATACTTTTATGGGATTTTGCAAGAGATTATTGAAGTGGAGTTTGTGGGATTATTGAAGCTCAAATGTGTTCTCTTCAAATGTGAGTGGTTCGACCCTGTTGTGAACAGGGGTGTTCGCTTTAACAAATTCGGTGTTGTCGTTGTCAATTCTGCAAGAAGATACAACAAATTCGAACCTTTCATCTTAGCTTCTCAAGCCGAGCAAGTTAGCGTCATTCCATACCCTCTCCTTAGAAGTTCAGGAATAACTCGGTTAGTTGTTATCAAGATTACACCTCGTGGACGAATAATTGCTATAGAAGAACCACCTTTGCAATAAGAAGCGTGTGTCACTGAAGTAGAAGTACTTGATCAACAAACTGATGATATCTTTCTTATTGATCCGCATAACCATCAATATGAAGATCTTCCCGATGATGTGATGGATGAAACATGTGAAGACGAGTTCAATGGTAGCGATGATGATTCTCCTGATGTTAATGAGAATTCGAATGATTCTGAATGATGTAAAATATGTATCAAATGTTGGTAAAAGCCTTGTAATTTTACGAAGAACTTACGAGGAATATAATTATCTATATAAACACACTAGCATACAAGGCTATTCGCCTCGTTCATTCCTCACAACCTCCACTCCCTCTCAAGGTAACCTCCTCTCTCCATTTTTTTTTTTAGTTTAGTTTAGGTAATTAATTAGGTAAATAGTTTAAGTGGTTAGTTTGGATGATTAGGCTATATGATTAAGTTACATATTAATTAGTTTAGGTGATAAGTTTAAGATAAACAGATGATGACATTTATTTTTTTCATTTAGATGGCTCCTAGACCGAAACCGACTAGACCACCTCCTACGTATAGTGAGCTGTTTGGTACCGATGGTATCGGGACATTGTCTTCCGGACCGTCATCTTCTGAGCATTTTCCGGATTCTCAGGCGTATTATCCCGCCAATGATATAATGAGATGCCTCCACCTCCCGCTCTTGCTCCCGCTCCCGCTCCTGCAGGTGGTGATCAGGTTCATCCACATTTACGGGTACCTCTGACAGCACCATATGCTGCCTATACTGTGGAGGATCTTCTTGCCCAACCGGGGCGAGAAGGTTTAGACATTCTGAACCCTGATCGTCCGCGGGGTACTTATTGGTATGTTTTTTTAAAAAATATATTATTTTTTTGTTCTAACAAAGTTGAGGTTTGGAGTAAACAACCGCGTTAGCCGGAGTGTTTTAGACACGATGAAGGGGTATTTTCTTGAGCCTCATCCGAACTGGAGTATAACTCCAGAACACGTGAAGATAACGTGGTTTAAAATGTTTGCGGTAAATATTTTTTATATTATTTAATATTTCATTTACTATTATTTTTTAATATTTGTTAAATCATCTTTTTTTTTGGTTGCAGCAAAAGTGACACTGGTCATTATCGATCAACGAGAAGGTGAAGGAGGCTTTTGTAGCAAAAGCCAATACTCGTCTTTGAAACATCGTCTCGGATTGGAAGAACAAATGGGAACTTTACTGTTATGAAGCGAAGTCGAAGGATATTTCAAAATTTGTATTGAACGGTTTCATCCGCTATTGGAGCCTATCTGCCTCCGTCAAAAAGTCCAACTCGTGCTCTTCTTCCCGAAGAACGAAAGATAAGTACAGCAGTGAACCCTTGCTTCATAGAACTGGCGAAAAGCCTCACGCCAGGATTCGTCTAGATGTTGTAAGTTTTATTTTTAATTAATATTAAAATTTTTTATATTTTATTCATTAATTAAGTAATTAAAAAAAATAACTCTTATATTTTGTTTGTAGGCCGAGAAGACCGGATTCATGCCATCTCTGACTGAGCGATTCAGGATGACTCACGCCACACCAGATTGAGTTTTTGTTGATCCACGTTCCAAGAAACTCTATAACGATGTGGTTAGGGTTGAGTAGCGGCAAACACAGCTAACCCAGCAGGCTCCCGATGGGTCACCCGTCACATTGACTACAGAAGAAGTCGACCGAATTTTCGGAGAGGTAAAATTTTTGAATAAATATTAATTTGCTTATATTAATTCTATTCTATATAATTAATATAATTCAATATTAATGTATTATATGTATTATTTTTTTAAACAAGGTGGCTCCTAGAAAGAAGGGACAGACGGTAGGAATAGGCTCTGTTAACGAAGTCCCAAGGGAAACTTCTTCATACATTTTGAGATGGGATGCGGAAACTTCTCAGATGCAGGCTCACATGGACTCCTAGCAGGAGCGTTTGGACTCACTTGAGGATTTGTTGGACATCATGGCGACCGGGGACCCGGTTATGCATAGAGCGCTAGATGAAAGATGAGCGGCTCTCAGAATGCAGAAACATCCTCCCGAGTCAACCGGTCGACCCGGCCCGGAACTCACCCGCCCCGACGAGTACCTCTGCAACAACATGCCATGGCTTTTTTAATTTTGTTTGCTTTTGTATTATAAATTTATATATTATTTTATGACTTTTTTATATAATTCTTTATTAAACAATTTTAAATTTTAAAATTTTTTGTTTTATATTTTAAATTACGAATTTTATAAATAAAAATATATAAAACTTTTTTAAAATTATAAATTATATATACATCCAAGTAAATTCCTCGTAAATTTTACAACAAGTTAACATAGAATTACTAGTAAGTTCGTTGTAATATTTACTACGACGTTACATGTAATACTAGTAATCTTCTCGTATATTTACATGGATTTAACATCGAACATTTACGAGTCAATTACGTGCAAAGAGAACGTGGAGTTTACGAGGAAAGTTAACATTGAGGTTACGACGAAATATTGTACTTTCCTTTTACAGTGACCTTCCTTCCTCGTAACATTACGTGGACTTTACGACGAAAATTCCATTACGACGGGCGCTTAACAACGAAACATGTTTCCTTGTTAACTCGTCGTAATGGTCCTGTTACGACGAATTAACTACAAATACGCCCTAGTAAAAAAAATGTTTCTTGCAGTGTAAATCTTTTCTTCTGATCACATTTGGTGTATTGTTTTATTATGTTTTATGTATTTGCATAACTTGTTACTATTTAATTAATAAACTGAACTTGTTTAAAAAAAAAAGTTTGATCACAAAAAAAATCAAATACATTAAAAATATAGATATTAAAGTTTAACTAAATAAATATAAAGTTTCCACGTGAATTGTGGATAGTCGCTTAATGAAGATAGATATGTGTTTCTGTTAGTTAAAAAAATAAATAATTAAAATAATAAAAGGTCATATAACAAGTTTGATAGCAAAGAAGAATTTGAGTGTCATAAAAAAGATGATAGCCAATTGGTGGTACATAAAAAGAAGCAAGAAGGTTTTGAAGAAAGCTACTTCATGTCTTAAGCTTTGTGTTGTATTGTTTTTAATCTTAGTTTGCATTTAATTATCATTTCTATTACTTTCTATTCTTTTATTGTAATTATACATTTTATTTAAATAAAATAGTTGTTAAAAAAATTTGATAACAAAGTGATAGTTAGTGGCGATTGAGATGACAATTGCTTCTTCTCTCAGTAGTCTAATATTCTTTTAATCATGGCGTGTATAAATGGGTTAGTGGGTAGCGGATTGACATGTTTTCTGTGTCTTTCTCTTTTGCTTCTAATATTCGTTATATTCCTGGAAGTTTTTCAGTCTTACTTATTGCGGGTTGATTTATGTTACAATCTTCGGCATTGACGTTTGACCATGATCGACGACAACACAAACAATAATCTAGTAGGATTGAATCCATTAGCAAGTGCGTTTGATATCATGATTATGTGTTAACTTTTCAAGGTTTGAAGCAAATCTTAATAGACTTTTTATATAAATAAAGTACACCAAAAAAAACACTATGGATTCAACATGCGAAAGAGAATTTCGAGATTAAACTAAAAAAAGTTGTTATCAACCAAAGAAGATCTTTTCCAAATTTATATTTTGATACAATATATTTGGTATCAAAATATATTTATTGAAATCATAGAATACATCAAGAAAGAGATAAGAATACAAAATGGATGATGACTCTTTATTCTATAACTATATTCGTATATTCATTTAAAAATTGATCTATCTAATATTTATTATGGTTAAATCAATTTGTTTTTATACAGAAAATATTGTCAATGTAATACAATAAAGAGAATTAGTGTCTACAATACGACTAAAATTGAAATATCGTAACAAAAACAATAGAGTTAATACTATTAAAATGATCGTTCAGAGTAAATCTTTTTAAGAGATCTCATTTGGTGTATTGTTTTATTATTTTGTATGTATTTACATAATTTGTTACTATTTATTTAATAAACTTAACTTGTTTAAAAAAACAAGTTTGATCACAAAAAAAATTCAAAATACATTAAAAATATAAGCAGATAGTAAAGTTTGACTAAATAAATATAAAGTTTCCACGTGAATAGTGGACAAACGGCTTAATGAATAATTAATACATCAAAATTAATTAATTGATTGGGAATCTGTCCCTCTTATCTCGATAAAAGTGGCATTTGTTTATTCTTATTTTCTGATCGTGCCATCTACCATGTGTTCTGATTAATTATATACGAGTAAATAATCAAACAGAACAATTTAAACTAGTTTTAGGGAAATCTGTCGCTGCCACTTGATAAAACTAATGGTAAATAATTATTGATCAATAAACTTTTACGATTCGACTACAAAATAAACGTGCTCATTTGTTTATAGTTGTTTTTGGATCTAGCAGTGTTGTCACGATCTATTTTTCGGGGAATCTATCTTCCTCATTTTGATAAAATTACTGGTCGCTTTTAAAAAGATTGCATTTGTTTATCATCCATTTTTTGATCGTGGCATGTGTTCTGACTCATTATAATAATAAATAAAATTTAAAACACGCGAATTTATAACTATTTTTTAGGGCCTTCGGTTTGCCATCTAGCAGAAAAAAAAATACTGCTCGACTACAAAAAATAAACCTGTTCATTTGTTTAGTGGTTTTCTTAGATCTAGGCATCTATCATAGTGTTCTGATGTACTAATTTATTTTTCATACTTAATTTACTTCTATTTCTTTTGCTAGCAAAAGATTAATTAGGAAAATACAATTCATGAATTTTGGAAAGTTTACGATTTTATCACTGATAGACTTATTATGTTTACGTTTTATGTAACCACAAACTTAATTATATTCTTCTTTAGCCATAGATTTATTTAAAAATTTACAGACTTAGTAAAATTTAAACTTTTTAAGATTTAATTAGAAATTTTTAGATTTATTTATTTGACCAGAGATTTGCTTAATTTGAAAAGATTTACATAAGATTTGATTGATTTATATTTTTGTTAGCCACATATTTACTTGTTTTCGACAGATTTATTTTTGATATGGCTGATTTAATATTCTTTGGCCACAAACTTACTTAGTTTTGAGAGATTTAGTTAAGATTTGACAGATTTAATATTTATTTGATCACGGATTTGATACAATTCGGCAGATTTATTTAAGTTTAATCAGCATATTTATTTGTAATTTGGCCACTGATTTTTTTTAATTCTCCTTAACCGGATTGTTTATTGCAAACCATATTAAATTCTTTAATTCAAAAATTATTTCATTACCAGTAGTTTAAAATGATTTAACCCAAAACGTTTCAGACCAACCATAATTTGAATCAACAACATGTAAACCAAATTTATTTAATTAAACCAAACCATACTTAATTTAAACCAAACAAAGAAAAGTCCTAACCCACAAATCCCTCACAGGTGATTGCCTTGTTTTATTTGTCGCCGTCAAGTGTCAACTGCCTTATTCATGACCATGTCAATGGCGTTTTCAGGTTGACACTTATTTATTTTCTTCTTCTCTCATGGTGCAAATAAAAATGGTTTGTGGTCATTGGATTTCTGGTAATGGTTATTTGGTGTTGACAAAGGAAAGAAGAGTAAAGCTATAATCATAGAAGACAAAACTAGTTATGATGATTTTGTTCATCTGGTGATCAAAGATTACAAGGTTAATGAGCAGATTTACTACAAGGAATTGAGCTACATGTATCCAGAAAAAGGTCTTGGTGATGTTTCCGCAAAACACAACTAAGCCCATAACTAACTAATATGCCCAAATCTGTAAGATGAATATGAACCCTCCCAATGTATAAGATTCCTTCGCACAGTAATCTGCAGACTTAACAGAGTATATCCAACTCTGACAAGCTACCCGACCCCATGAACATCTCTGGAAATCTTCGTAATTAAGAACTCTCTTTGCACACTCCAATGGAATATGATGTAAGGGAGGACTGCCATAAACAGGAAGATGAAGAACACATAACAATCCCACCATTGTTCTCTTCTCGAGACTCCAGTTTTTGCATCTTTCCGATGTCGATTGAAGCTGAACCAAGTTACGACCAACAACTGGAGAAATCCCCCGCCGCCCATTTGTTTCCAAAATTCTGTATGATCAACATTACAAATGTCGTGTTTTTGAAATGGTTCACAGTTCATCCCAATAATCGCACCAAAGTCAATCAAAGGGAGACGAATGGGCTGCCAATCAACCAGTGACCATATCTCATAATTCTCCTTAACTCGAATCTGATGTGTTAATAGGTGATAGACAAGCTTTGCACACCATATGAATTTAAGCTCATAAAATGTAGGAAATACACTAATTTCTGACTTCTTTACCGCTTCCCATCCATCAAGTCCTGCATCTTCTTCTAAAATAACTATAATAGCTCATACTCGTCTGCTGACTAGTAGCTTTGCCTTTTTTGTAGAGTAGTCGTGGATAGTTGCGCTTAGTGCTAAGAGAAACCATATCTAGCAATAAAAAAAGTTAGCATGAAGCGAATTAGAATAAAGAATTCATGTTCTGCAAAATTATACATACAACTATGATAGATAACAAAGCAACCATTTATGTCTAAATCAAATAGATTGGTAATAAATAGAGAAGTAAAAAACCACATAAGCAAAGATTAAGTAAACAAAAAAAGATGACAGAAAACAAACATAAAACAAGAAAACAAACATAAAACAAGAAAACAAACAATGCCTAAATAGAGGACTCAACTTAGTAAAGCATGTAATGAATCAACAAAACATGCTGAGATAAGAACCAAACAATGAAGTAACCAAAACATAAATTAAATATCAGAGTGCTAATACGACAAAGATCATGAGGGCAAATAGTGTTAAACCAGAAATCGGTTTCTCTTTTTGGCTGAGAAAACGAACAGAGAGCCCGGTAAATGGATGGTGGTTTGCCTCGTCGGAGATTTGGACACCGGAGATGGGTGATATATGGTGTTTTTAGCATATTCTAACAATGTTTCCGAAAGTTTTTTTGAGTCTTTATCGAGTCTTTTTAGTCCTTTTCAAGTCATTACAGGTTTGGAGTTGCACTGGATGGGAGATGGACTAGTTGGAACGAAAGAGGTAGAAAACAGTGCAATTTGGTGATTTTACGTAGAACAGTCTGAAGTGATGTTCCGATCTAGCGGATCAACCTGAGTCCTTATTCCTGCGGCATAGATTTTTTATGGGAAACCTTATAATTTCAGGATTTCCCTAATCTCCTTATTTTTTTTCTCTCCCAGCCGCATGTGGCTTTGATATATCTTCCTTTTCTCTTTCTTTTTACATTCTACGTTATTCTCTACACAAAAAAACAGACACAGAAACTTCATTGTGGGGATTTTTGCTAATTTTTCAACGGAGAAGGATCTCTACACTCTTGAGAAGAATCCTGAACCCTATCTTATTCCTTATTTGATTCAGCATGTTTTCTTCATCTGTTATCTCTGTGATTTCTCTGTTCATGTCTGAGTAGTTATTTGTTAGGTTTGGGTGTTATGGATGATGGATCAATGAGTAGACAAATAAGATTGTTATTCTTTGATATCTCTATCTATTGTTATGCTTACTGCCTATGTTAAAATGGCCATTTAGCATCTGATTATAGGTTTAATCTAATCATCAAAAGTGTTTTAGGTTGCTAGAAAAAACATAGATAGGCGATTTGTCCTTAGCCAACGAAAGTTGCTAAGGCAAATCGTGAACAAATTGAATCCGAACTTAATGCTTGTCATCATTCTCTGATCCAAACGACAGTTTAGGTATTAGGGTTGCTTGATAAATTGGTAAACACCATGACAGTGGGTTTGTCTATTCTTGTTGTTCAAGTTCTAGATTGGCTCTTATTTCCTTTTTGAATAGTTGTGTAGCTCATGTCCCATGTATTCCAATGAATTACCCTGGACCTAGCTCTTTTAAACATCTGAAAACCTTAATTAATTTTATTACTTGCTTGTCACGATACCCTGATATCAAACTCCCATATTGTTTTAGCTTGATATTGATTCCATACGAATAAAGTGTAATAGTTGGTCTCTGTGGATTCGATCCTAAAGTGCTACATCGACATACCATTTGATTGTGGTGGTGTGCACATTAGGTTAATTGGTGTGCGTATACACGTAATATCAATTTGGCGCTGTTGCCGGGGACCATCTTCTTACCTTTATTTTTTGGTTATTTATTTAGTCTAAGACCTCTAACTTGCTCTATCCTTTTTGTTGCAGCTAATTTCTCAGGTACATGACCAGTAGACATACTCGGAGGAACGCACAAGGAGAATGTTTTACGCTTAGCAACCAGGAGCAAGCAAGGTTAGAAAGAACAAACCGTCAACAAACAGGGCCGAACAACGCCACAATGGGCGATTACGACAATCAAGAGAAACTTACTGCTCAGTTGCAACAGATTAAACAACAGATGCTTACAAAGCAGCAGACCATCCAAGCTCAGCTGGATGCTGCTCAACAGGCTGCTCTCGTGCACCAGGAACATGTGGCGCAGACTGCTCCGATTGGGGAGAGAAACTTTCCGCATAACATCCCTACTACACGCTCAGCCATTGTTCCTCCACCCTGCGCACGACAGGACTTTGAGATCAAGCCTGCTTTTATTGATCTGGTGCAGAGAAAGGTCTTCTCTGGTCTCTCTACAGAAATTCCAATGGAGCATATTGAGAGCTTCGAAAAGGTCTGCAGTTTCACTCGCGCGAATGGTGTGCCACCAGAGTACATCAAGTGCATGATATTCCCATTCTCTTTTGATGTAAAAGCTGCATTGTGGTTGAACTCTCTCCCTACCGGTTCTCTCACTTCATGGGAGCAGGTCCGATCAGCGTTCCTCAACCATTTCTACACTAAAACGAGAACTGCATCATTGAGGAACAAGATCACTTCCTTTAGACAGCTCAATGATGAGCCTTTTTGTGACGCATGGGAGCGTATCAATGACTACCACAGAGAATGCCCTCACCATGGTTTCGATGATGAATACCTTTTGGGTATTTTCTATGATGGAGTTGCTTGGGAATTTCAGAGTTCTATGAACTCTGCGAGCAATGAAGACTTCATGACTAAAACCACCGAGGGAGCGTTTAAGCTGATTGAAAATATGGCTGCTTGCTCAGCCAATAAGAACGAGGAGAGCGATTGCTCCAAGGAAGGGAACAATTTTGACACCCAGAAGATAGATTATCTGACGGCTAAAGTTGATCAGCTACTGAAAAACAACCAAGGATACATCTTCAGCATGGAGAAAGCTACAGCTGGGCAGATTCAGAACCAGAACCAGCGACAACTGCAGAGCAATTAGCAGGCTGTTCCAGCTACCGGGAACAGTCAATCAGAGGAACTGAAGGGTCTGGGTATGATTATGCAACAATTGTTGCAGGCTCAGCAGATTCAAGGGAATACATTGAATCAGGTTACCGCAGAGATCAACACTCGAATGGACAGCATGTTCACTGATCTTAAATCTAAGTATGATATTGTGAGCGACCACATAAAGAGGATGGATGTCCAGCTTGCTCAAATTTCTGAAACTGTTAAGAAGCAGTAAGAAACCCTTCGCGGAAAGAGTGGGAAGAATCATAGAACTGAGCATTGTAATGCAATAGAGCAGCCGTTTTCTGAGACTATTCTAGGTGCAGAAGAAAGAACATAACACTCTGCTAGCTCTGGAGCGACTGCTCTTGGTAGATCTGCTGAGACTCCACCACTGAAGGTATTGCCTAGGGTTGATGACCCTAGAAATTTTCTTTTCCCATGTTCCATCGCAGGAACAACCTTCAAAGACGCTGTTTGTGACTCTGGTTCTTGTGGAATCTCGTCTCAAAGGCTATTGTAGAAGATTTGGTTATTGCTGATGTTGAGCGTTCTCAGCTGACCTTGACCTTTGCAAACTCTTCCGGAGCAGTCCCACATGGAACCATCCGCAGCCTTCATGTTCAAGTAGGGGAATGAGTTGTCTCTGAGTTTCAAGTTGTTGAGATGAACAAGGATCATGAGATGCCTTTGATATTTGGAAGGACATTCATGGCTACTATTGGATCAACCATCGATATGCCCAACTAGAGAGTCTTGTTTTCCAACATCAACAAGAAAGTTTTCTACAAGGCTGAACCCACCAGATCTTCCTTATCACACGCCTCTTGCATCTCAGTGTTTGATGTAGAAAAGCTGAAGGTTGTTCCACAGAAGGAGCATGGTGATAAGGGTGAGAGTAGGCTGTTCTCTGATTAAGATCCTAGCACTGATCCTACTAAATTCAGAGGGAATTTAAGGGTGAAACAGAAAGTCCAGAAGAAAAGGGTCAAGGGAGATCCTACAATGACTTTGATCCCTCTCAAGTGTGATGAGAACTCCATTGAGTATGAGATAAAGTGTAAGGGTACCTCCAAACCATTCTCTAAAGTCAGAGCCATTCTCACACATGAGATGAAGGAGAAAGGGTAAGCTGCTGCGAAAGGGTTGTTAAGCTGAGTTTTGAAGCTGAACATGTCTGATTGTGGAGCTTGTTTTGGAACATGCCCTCCTGCTCAACCAGACTGATCCCTATCACCAAGTCAAGCTAGTGACTTAAACCAAGCGCTTGGTGGGAGGCAACCCACTGGTGAGTGTCATTAACATTAGGATTTTCTTTTTACTTATTTTTGGTTTTAGTTTGTTGAATCTCAGGTCATAAATCAGAAAATCTGTGATCCTTGACGGGAGCAAGCAGGTGGCTGCTCTCATTTCGGAGCAACCACGCCTTGCTCTGTCAGGCTGCTCTTAATTTGTATTTCTGTTTAAACCTTCTTCTATATTATTTTCACACTGAGACATTGTGAAGTAAGTCTGGGCAAGGGTCTTTGTCGTTTAATCACGCGTTTATTTCTTTTGGCTTTTATGTTCGAGTCAGTTTGAGTCTTTTTATTGAGTCAAAACTTGGGGGGATTAGGACCTTATTTTCATAATCATTAACCACCTTGTGCTTTAAGTTATCTTATTCAGTGACCTTAGCAGTGACGAAAGACGCACACTTGGACCTGGAACACCGTGACTTTATCTCACCTTGCTCTCCAGAAGACTTCTGCCTGTAGAGGTTCCTCTAGAAAGACTTAAACTCCATCTAACTTGAACCTAACATTGACTTAATTCTTATTGTTATGGGCGTTATATTAGGGTTTAACATGATTAACATTCAGGACTACTTATTCTTTCTATTCATCTTGCTGATCCTGAGTGGATAGCTCAATTTTAGCTAGTACCCACCTTGAAACCCTAAGCCTTTCTTCCGCCCTCATGCATTTTGTTATTTAGTATCTTATGTGCAAAAAGGCTGGAGAGGAAAGGATTGACACAGTCCTTCACTCGTTAATGCTACAAAGTGTTCTGCCGAGAAAACAGGCGGAATCAAGGGAGCGACTGCTTCGCCGCCATAGGTCCAGCATGAAAGAAGAGAAGGTAAAAGAAACAATGATGAGTATGAAATAAAGAACTCCAGTGGCACGTTGCAACCATCATAAGTTACCTCCTTCTTCGTCACCATCACTCAAAAAAAAAATCTTTATGTACTTCAGAATAAAGTGATGGAGGAGGAGATAATTTCCAAGGTAGACGGAAGCCACTGGTAAAATCGAAGAAAAAGAGAGTGTGCAAAAAGCTGAAGAGTTTTATGGAAACCCTTATTATTTCAGGATTTGCTCTAATCTCTTTAATTTTCTCTCCCAGCCGCATGTGGCTTTGATATATCTTCCTTTTCTCTTTCTTTTTACATTCTATGTTATTCTCTACACGAAACCAGACACAGAAACTTCATTGTGGGGATTTTTGCTACTTTGTAAACGGAGAAGGATCTCTACACTCTTGAGAAGAATCATGAACCCAATCTTATTCCTTATTTGATTCGGCATGTTTCTTCATTTGTTATCTCTGTGATTTCTCTGTTCATGGCTGAGTAGCCATTTGTTAGGTTTGGGGTGTTAGGGATCATAGATCAATGAGCTAGACACAAATAGGATTGTTATTCTTTGATACCTCTATCTATTGTTTTGCTTACTACCTATGTTGAACTGGACATTTAGCATCTGATTATAGGTTTAATCTAATCATCAAAAGTTTTTTAGGTTTCTAGAAAAAATATATATAGGCGATTTGTCCTTAGCTAACGAAAGCTGATACTAAGGCAAATCAGGAACCAATTGAATCCGAACTTAATGCTTGTCATCATTTTATGATCCAAACGACAGTTTAGGTATTAGGATTTTTTGATAAATTGGTAGACACCACGACAGTGGGTTTATCTATTCTTGTTGTTCCAGTTCTAGATTGGCTCTTATTGCCTTCCTGAATAGTTGTGTAGCTCATGTCCCAAGTATTCCAATAAATTACCCTGGACCTAGCTCTTTTAATCACCTGAAAACCTTAATTAATTTTATTACTTTCTTTTCACGATACCCTTAAATCAAACCCCCATATTGTTTTAGTTTGATATTGATCCCATAGGAATAAAATGTAATAGTTGGTCTCTGTGGATTCGATCCTAAGGTGCTACACCGACATACAATTCGATTGTGGTAGTGTGCACATTAGGTTAATTGGTGTACGTATACACGTAATATCAATGGGAAAATGATTCTCAAACCTTGTCGAAGGAAGGAGCCTTGTCAATTTTATCACCATTGAATCAACATGAATCAAAACAGAGTGCCATCGCAATCATCGTCTCCACCTCCATCTCTTTTACTTGTCTCTTTTACCCTGGTTTAATCCCATAAGGAGGCACCTAGGACAGCTTCTCCTCCAACTGAGACCGCACCAGAGCGACTGAAGTAACTCATCCTGATCTTGAAAGGGTAAATGAACAAGACCCAGAACAACAACAAGGTTAAGATGCTCATAATCATGAGAGTTTTACAAGAACAAGATCAAGTTCATGAGGAAGAAAAGAAGCAACAAGAACAAGATCATGTTGAACCACTGAGAAGGAGTACAATGATAAGGAAATATCCTTCCAACTGGGTAAACACAAGAGTCTATTCCAACAGTCAAACAATAGCTCTTTCATCCTCAGCAATGTGTTCTTTTGCACAATTTCCACCTGAGGATCAAGCTTTCATTGTTGGTATAGATGAAGCATATGTACCAAGATCATATTAAGAAGAAATGGACCTTGAGGAGTGGAGAAAATCAGTTGGAGATGAGATAAAGGCCATGATTATCAATGATATTTGGTAGGAAAGTGAACTCCCAAAGGGCAAGAAAGTTGTGTCAAGCAAGTGGGTGTTTACTATCAAGTTTCTACCAAATAGGAAGGTGGAGAGACGAAAAACAAGACTTGATGCAAGAGGCTTTACTCAGACATATGAAGAGGATTATGTTGATACATTTGCACCAATAGCCAAGCTGCACACAATCCGGATCATCCTATATCGTGCAACAAATTTGGAATGGAAACTGTGGTAGATGAATGTCAAACATGCTTTCTTTCAAGGCAAGTTAGAATATGAAGTCTCCATGCATCCACTTCCTGGTCTAGAGAAGCTGGTCAATTCCGGATATGTTCTACGACTCAAGAAGGCAAACTATGGACTGAACAATCTCCAAGAGCATAGTACCACAAGTTGAATACTACACTGAATGGAAGAGGTTTCAGGAAATCAGTAGCTAATTACACCTTGTTTATAATCTCGTATCCAAGAGGGATTTTAGTCATCTTTATTTATACCATGTTAAAATAGGTAGATCTGAGGGTATGAATGTGAACAACACCAAGAACATAGAGTAAAAGATAGTTGAATCTGTTGAGAAAAAAGAGAGAGTGAAGAAGTATGTTTGTAACTGTGTGTGTGTGTGTGTGTGTGTGTGTGTGTGAGAGAGAGAGAGAGAGAGAGAGAGAGAGAGAGAGAGAGAGAGAGAGAGAGAGAGAGAGTTTCAAAAAATGAGGAGCCTATCTCCTTCATTAATTTCTCGCAAGAGATTAAATATGTATACATGTAAAAGAGAGAGAGAAACATAGAACTAACTACTGGTCCAAAGAGTGTATTATGTCCCATCAGCTCTTTTTGCAGTAGATCTGGATTTGAATATAAACTTAACCCTTCCAGCTGGTTAACTTAATCCCAAAGGTCTTCGTGAGCTTCCTGAGGTTGACTTAGGCACGACCAGAGCTCTATCTTCCTTGCAATTTAAGCTAGGTCATAGATAACTTTACTGGCCATATTGTTTTCTTCTTTCCTCTTCTCGTCTCTTTGGTTCTTCATCTCAATCACTATAAGAAAATACGGTATATTCCTATGGAAATTCTGATATAAATTTATTTCGTCGAAAGTTTCTCATAGAACTTCGACCACATTCCAAAAAGTGTATTTTAATATTCGCTGGTATTTCGTCAGAAATTTCTGAAAAAATACCAACAAAAAAGGTCGTGGGAATATTCCGAAACAATTTGACAACATTCCGAGGAAAATATATATGCATTACGTGACAATTTCTAATTGTTTGAATTTTATATTTTTGTCGGGAATTTCTGACAAATTTCTGCCGTCAAGGTTTGGTAATTACGACGAATTTCCGACAAAATTATTTAAACATTCCAGCGAAATATATGACCGTTCTGATTTCCGACATAATATATGACCATTTAATATTTCCAACATAATTTTGACAAAATTCAACTTATCCTTAGGAAATCTATCAGTGTTGTCGGCAACTTTCCTTATAAATGCTTACTCTCCTCCATCTCCCTGATTCACTCTTCATTCTCTCTTCACTCAATTCATTCACTAAAAATCCACAAAAAAAAGTCACGTCTTCTAGCAATTGTTAACGTTCGTGGATGGATAAGACTCATTTGGATCCAAACATTAATTTTTTATGGAAGAAAACGTAGAAGGTATTGGCGAATTTATGAGGCTTGTTCAACAACAACCGAAAGCAAATATTGGTATGTTAAGATGTCTCTGCTCTTCCTTCAATAATTGTAAGGTTTTAAAGGAATGGATGTTTGGACTCATTTATATAAGAAAAGGTTTGTACGAAATTATAAGGTTTTGCATTTTCATGGGAAAACTGGTTATGAATATGGTAGTACTAGCAAATCTCACCATGTTAATAGGTTAAAAGAACCAAGAATGGATATAGATTATGGTGTAGGCATGAGCAGATAGAAGAACCAAATATAGAATCTAGGATATTTTTTTACATGTTGGATGCAAGAATACTACCTCTATACAAATGTTGTAGAGATGGTCATTCACCTTTATCTTCTGCAACCAAATTGATGGGTGTTTGAACCGAGTTTGGTGATAAACGAGTAAGATGATCGACGAAACTCGTCCGTGGGTTATTACGAAGGTGTGAACATGTATACAAGAAAATGGATTTTATTTATAGTCTGAAAAGAGTACAAAGAGTAACTTCGGTGCTTGGAAAGCTTAACCAGAAGTGTTAGGACTGATTGGAGAAACAACCTAAAGATGAGAGGAAAACCCTAAAGTAAGCTGCCGCCTAATCAGTATATTTTTGGATCCTCTTTTTGTTGTGCCTCTCTCCCCTTTTATAGCAGGACCTTTTTCCTTTTGACCTAGAACGGTATGCGGTAGGAGGCCTTCCGTAATGGGCCTTTGCTCGGCCCACGAGTACCGGGCTCATTAACCGCCTTCCACTTAGTCATTAGTCGTCAGGTTGACGGCTCGGCTCTTACTCGGCTAAAGGCAGTCCCACGCTGAGCCGATCTGTTAGTCGCCAAAAAGGCCATCGAGCTGTCTTCTAATGGGCCGGATATGCTTTCTCATGGGCCATGATGGAGGGATGCAATCCACCTTCTACAGTAAGTCCCCCCCCACTCGACTGGTGATTTTCCGCGACGAATCAGAGTGGATTTTGCCTGTCATGTCTGTGAGATGGCATGTTCGGCACGCTGAAGGGAGCCTATTAGTGCGTTTTACTCAGAAAACTGCAGGTGGCGATGCCCCTTTGACGAGTTAGACGAATACTCGGTGGTCGAGCAGTACGGTCTTTCGGGTTGGTGATCAGATTGCTCAATGAAAGAAGTGTGAGGAGAAGGGTTGAGTTGCTTGTTCGGCAATTGGATTGTCTGATATGCCGAGTGACTTACTCGGTGCAAGAAGTGTGAGGAGAAGGGTGGGGCTGCTTACTCGGTGAACGGATTGTCTGATATGCCGAGTGACTTACTTGGTGAAAGAAGTGTGAGGAGAAGGGTTGAGCTGCTTACTCGGTGATAGGATTATCTGAAATGCCGAGTGACTTACTCGGAGAAACGCCACTAAGGGCAATTCGAACGGTCACCAAGAAATGGGATTTTTCTTGCAAGACTCGGCCCATTAAGGGCGGAAGTCAAAGGGTCGCGAGAAAAAAAAGCCCAACTAGGTCTTTGTAGACCTAATAATGACGGTTCTGGAAATCTTGCCCCTCCTTTCTCTATATATATTCTTCTCATTTTTCTTCTCTTCATTCTTCTCCGCAATATCAGATATCTCTTCTCTCCCTTCTCTCTGCTTTTTCTCTCTAGATAGTTGTAAGATATATACGTACCGTCGGTAATGATGTGTCCCAGAAAGAGATTAACGCAGGCAGAGAAAGGGAAACAGATTTTTGTGGCGTTGGATTCTGCTCGGGATGAGATTACCAGTGAACCGTTGGACGATTTTAATCTGGAACATCGGGATGCATTGAGGGATTCGTCAGGTCTCAGTTTGGCGCAGAGACTCTTAGTCGTTGATTCAGAGAAAAATGTTAGAGGGGAGGATGATGGTAAGGCTGAGGCGGCTCAACTCGACGTCGGGCCACTCACTGACGGAGATCTGTTGCTATCTCCGCTTGTTTTGGAATCCACATTCGTCGACGAGTGCTTGCTCGCTACCTTGGCATCAGAGCTGGAGAAGGAGTTTCCACAAAATCAGCATGGATCAAACTTTAACCTTATCATCCCGGAGGCGGTGGCTTCTCTCCATACTACGAACCGTTCTCTCGGGGGATAATATGGTGGGAGTGTGGGGAATCAACCGGCTGAGGGCAGCAAGGTTGCTTCTGCTAAGGATAAGGCGAAGCGCCAAGTGATTCCTTCGGGTTCTTCCGAAGAGATTGACTACTCGGATTCGGGGGACTCCGGAAACAAGGCTTCTGGCTTGGATAGCGATAAGGCGAGACCCAACCTGGGGGGGGTTAGAGATTCTGGAAGATCGTGTCGAAGAAAGTGGGAACGTATTGGGGTCAAAATCGGTTACGACGGAATCAACGACCAAAACTCTCCGCAAAACGGTCCCGTTTGAAATCGTAAAACGGCTAAAACGCAAAACGGCTCAAAAGGTCCTAAAACGCGACAAAGGCCCACATACAATTTTAGACGGAGACCAACCCAAAGATACAATGACGGATTATCCGCTTATATGCAGGAAGAAGATAAATGTCAAGTTCGGAGAAAAATGAAAGTTTTCCAAGATAAAAATGGAGATCGAGATAAATTGAAGATTTCTGAAGAATACGAATCAAGGCGGAAAAGGAAAGAATAAGCCAGCTGGAAGAGGAGTATATAAGCATAAGGTCGAGGCCAAGAAGGGGACATGAATTTTCAGAGCTCTCATCTCACAGAAAATCTTAGCACTTAGGACAAATAGGAAATTTTCTGGTTTTGTTATCGAGCTGCGTCTCAACTAGGGTTTTAATCTTAGGTTGCTAGAACTAGGGAACTCACCGTAAGCTCTTGTGGCCAAGGCTTTACCTCGTTGTACCACTCTTACGCGAAATCGGAATAAGAAATCTCTTTGCTCTCTTTTCGATTCTCATATTGTCTTTTCTGTTATTTTGGAATTTTGATTGCTTGGCGTGTGGTTTAGCAGATACACGGGACCTTTGGGAAATTAGGGTTTTCCGTAAGTTCCTGAATTTATGAAAATCGACGGTGTGAATTTCGGTGCCCACAGTTTGGCGCTAGAAGGAGGGGGGGGGTTGCGGATCTATCCAACTCTCAGACCGCATTATGCTCGATCAAATACAATGACAGAACAACAACCGATTCTAGTCAACGAGATCGTTGAAACTCAAAATCCGCTAGCAAGCGCGACCACGGTTAACGTTAATGCCAATACTACCGTGTTGCATGAGGTAGTCACCGCCTATCAGAAGAAGACTGACGAGCAGGACAAGGTAATCGGTTCTCTCGCAAAACAGGTAGAAACCTTAACCGCGAAGACCAAGGCTATCCGCCCCCGCGGAATGACAAGTATCCGCGGAAGAAGACTCGACTTCACGACTCCTATGGATCGTCCCAGAACCGAGTAAGGTAATCTACCAGGGCAAACCTCCGAAAGGATAACCCTAACGCGACATAAAAGGACTCGGAAAAATCTCCTTCTCGTGAACATGAGTCCGAGGAAGACGGCCTCAAAAGGGTTATTCTAGAAACAAGCGACCAATCTGATCCGTCGGAGGAAGACGCTGACGTTCATCCAAGAAGGAGGAAAGATCACAGCCCTCAGACAGAATCTTGTCCTGAACGCTCTCCCACTGAGGACGAAGAGGATCTCTATTGCATGGAGCATGCAAAGACGGCCGAGTAACAATCTCAGGTAACTCGCAGAAAATGCCGACGGGGTCGGAAAAGTGCTGGTGAGCCAAATGAGATTTGTGATCTTCGTGATTACATCACAAAAAAGGCCGCAGCGGTAAAGGCAGTGAAGTCTCGAATTCACCATGCCACTAGCGTCACTTCCAAAATAGATCGACTCCTGTACCAGTCTCGGAAAAAGCCCTTCACGGCTCGCATCACCGAGATCAAGCTGCCAGATCCAGGAAAGCTTAAAGTGCCAACTTATGATGGGACGACCGATCCCAAAGCGCACCTACAGGCCTTCTAGATCACTATGGGGCGAGCTAAGCTTAAGGAAACGAAAGAAATGCGGGTTACTGCTGTCTCTTCGTCAAAAACCTAGAGGGGGAGCACTCGAGTGGTTGTCTCGAATTAAGCGGAATTCGATCAGGAGTTTCCGCCAGCTTGACTCGAAGTTTCTCAAGCAGTACTCAATGTTCATAAACAGAGAAAATTCAGACGCCGACCTCTGGAGTCTATCCCAGAAGGAAGACGAATATCTCCGCGACTTCATGAGTAAGTTCAAACTCATCAGGACTAGGGTTAGCGGAATAAGCGACAGAGCAGCCATTGACGCGCTAAGAAAGTTGCTCTGGGTGATATCACTCAAATGTTTAACCCTAAGGATTAAATTACTCTCTCAAATAAGAGGTTCAATCGTAGTACTTAGGGATCGAATCCACAAGGAACTAGAGCCACAAAAGATATAATCCTAAGTGATTAAGCTAGGTTGATTAGGTTTAAAACAATAAAGAAAAGTTGGTCGCAATGGTAAGTTGCTAAGGAAAATGGTTTTTTTGGGTTTTAAAACTAAAAGAAAGCAGCTAGATTCAAGGTTACTATTCAGAAAATCAGGATTATAAATCTATGGATGTCTTAACGAATTGCTTGCAAATATATGAGAACTTCAATCCTTAGACAAATCTATAGCTGTCGCTAGTTATACTCGTCCATTGATCTGATTGCCGACGGTATCGATCGATGTTGCTATCGCAGTGTCGATCGATATGTTTTGCCGTCGATTGATTACTCTATAGGAGTATCGATCGATATAGCATCGGATCGAATTGAAACTGTGTTCACCCGAGAATTTCTATTAGACCGCCTATCGCACGTGCCTAAGAGAATTTGAGCTTAGCCAAATGATTTCAGGATAATGACTATTAGATTAGTCGCTCCATAATCATACCTCTAGGTAGCTAATCTAGGGTAAGCATTAGGGTTCATTTGGATAATGAATATAACAACTCAACACTCCATAGTTGGGGCTAATCCCACATAACTATTTGAACCCTAAATATAACAAATGAATCTACTCAGACATAGCCAAGTGATTCATAGCAAAAGAATAAGATGAAAAGAAAATATGTTATTGCTAAGTATAGAATAGAATACAAAACTTAGATAAAACTCAATATCCTTTAGGGCTCATAGGCATAACTATAAATATGAGTACAATTAGGTTAAAAACTCGTCAGGGGAAATCTTGTAATTTGGTGAGAACTTGGGCTTCAAGTCGGCCAAGTAAATCTTGCTCATCACGCTCCGAATCGATCGATGGTACATGGTGTACATCGATCGATGGTACATGGTGTACATCGATCGATGGAGTATCTCGACTTCAACTTCTACGGAAGCGTCATCGATCGATTACACAAGGTGTGTATCGATCGATATGTGTCTCTCATTGTCGGATCTTCATAGTCATCTTGGAAAACTCTCCTTTAAGCTCCATAAGGCACCTAAATCATCACTTTACTACAAAATGCTCCTGAACCTGAAAACATACCTAATAGACTCCAAAACATAGATAATTATTATAAAAAAATATCAATACCATGATCAAAAACGGGTCAAAATCATGGTATATCAACTCCCCCAGACTTAACGTTTTGCTTGTCCTCAAGCAAACCTTAAGTTAGTCTTTGAAAGAAGTTTAAAACCAGCAGGAACTCAATCAAAATCTCAACTTTAAAATCATCACCTCTTACTTTGTTGCAAGCCACATCTCATATCTATCAACTACATAAGTACATTATACCATATCCTAGCTTAGCAACCAAATACATCTAGCCAATCAACTTAAACATTCCTTGTATGTCTATCCCCTCTACTGATTTCATTTATGCATAAAAATAAAGGTGTAGGCTTTACCTTGGGAGTATCGATCAAGGAACACATGGATTCACCTCAAACAAGTTTCAGGCATTCTCATCCTTGTTCCCTTTCTCTCTTTATCCCCCTTCTCTGAATCCAAATATTTCTCTCTCTTATATCAATCCCAATGAACAACTAATGTTCATCTTATTGATCTTTCTATTCTTGACAAGTATAAGCGAATAATGGGGTCGTAGGTTATGTACCTCTCCCTCGCTTTGATCATTTCTTTGATTTAGAATAGTGGGGTCATAGGTAATGTACCTCTCCCTCTGCCTCTCAGGAAATCATCTCAGCCTTTTTCTCTTTGTAAATGCCGAAGGGAGGAAAGAAGGAAACCAAAATTTTTGGGACTTTTACCTTCCAGACTTGCAGGAGGATTCCGATCCCTTGTATACCAAGCCCCAAGACAAGCAGTAGATGTCAGGTTAGGTTGGAAATCAGCTTTGGTTCTTCCAGACAATCATGAAAGTGTTGTCATAGGTGAACGGTGATCCACTTTAGCATCTATAGTACTTTCTACAATCAACAAATCTAAGAATGGTGCTAAAGAGTGGTAAGATAAAAAGTAAGACTTTGAATTTTTTTCCCTTTCTTGACTCAATAAAACCAATTTTTGAAAACTTTATAAATAAGATCAAAAAGAGGTAAAGTAGCATCAGTAATCATCTCCCCCCAGACTTAAATCATACACTGTCATCAGTGTATAATCAGTCAAAGTTAGAGAATAAGAAAAATTAAATGTGTAACTGATATCGAAATTGTGAACGATATACCTGACCGATATGGATATCGATCGATGGTGAGTCGCCATCGTCGATCGATGCGTGTAGGTCTGTGTCGAGCGATATCGACTGGTTCGTATCGGTCGATAGGTATTGATCGTGTGTCTATTTTCCTAAAAAAAAAAAAAAAAAAAAAAAGTAAAAATAATATAAAAAGAAGTAGTAAAATACCTAACAGTGGGTTGCCTTCCACTCAGCGCTTGGTTAAAGTCAGTTAGCTTGACTGTGGAAGTATGGTGGCTAGTGAGGTGGGTTGCAGGTACTTGGTTGAAAACAAGTATCCTCCTTGTCTTGTGATTCTTCAAACCAAGAGGTTAAAAAGCTTCTTGTGACTTTCTCGCTTCTGGTCATACTAGTCTTCAAACCATAAACTTCAGTTTGGATCCTTTCCAACCACTCCTCTAAGCTGGCAATGCTATACTGATGATGTCCAAGCATGTTGTAGATGTGGTCTGCATTCAGCATCGTGGTGTCGTGGTGTGGGGTCTCGTTGATCGATTCTGGAGGTTTATTATCGGCCAATGTGTGTGGTATGTCATCGATCGATGGGGATGGGTCAGGTCTGCTGGCGAGCTGTCTTTGGATATCTTCTACCTCCTTCTGAATATCCTCCACTGTGCACTATAATCCTTTGACGTCACTGTGTACTGGGAACCAATACCTGTCCAGTAATCTGTAATCTTCGTCTCCACAAAACTCAATAGATTTGTAGATATCTCTTGTGGCTGCTTCTAGTTCTTCTCTGGTACAGTATTCTGGTGCGCGTGTATCGATCGATGATCTGGGTTTTTCATCGATCGATTGCTTCTGTAAGTGGTGCTCGATCGGGTTATGGACGGGTGTATCGATCGATGCCGGGTGATCTGTATCGGTCGATGCCTATGTCTGAGATCTCAGTTGTGCGCGCAAGGTGTTGAATTCTTGTTGTAGGGCTTCTCTTTCTTGTCGTGCAAAGTTATTGTTGTGGTATTCCATTGCAGTTCACCTCGAAGTATTGATAGGTTTTTCTCATGTTCAAGTCTCATGCCTGCTATCTACCAGTTGTGATCTCCGGTTCTTCCATCTAGCATATAGGTGACTCCTGCCTGTGTGTAGAGCTTGCCATCTGGAACTCCTTTAGCATATTGATCAGCATATTCTGGTAGACAGAAACAAGAGCGTCCAAATAATGAGGCTCTCTTCAGCAAGTTTCCCATGTCTTCTTTGGTAACATGGATGATGTCTCCGTTTACTGCTTTTGCATGGCCAGATTCATCTCTGTAGACTCCATATTCATCTTTCTTTTCCCAAAAGAAACAACGAACTCCATTGTTAAAGGCTCTCTTCCCATATTCTCGGTGCATATCGATCGATGCGAGTCTCCATGCATCGGTCGATGGCCGTGTTCTTTGGTGCGAATCATTTTCGATGATAGGTCCATTGGCCATCTGAAGGATGTCTGTAACATCTTCTGTGGAGATTGGAATGATTCTCCCATCTATTGCTCGTGCATGACCATCTGAACCCCTGAAAATACCATACTCATCCGGAATTAGTGAATTTAAATCAAATTTAGATGTTTGTACCTCGGATGGTGTTGTGGCAGGATCGGTTGGTGGTTGGAGATGCGATCGATGGAGAGTGCTCCATATCGGTCGATAGGACTGCATCGGATTGGATCGCAAGTTGTAGTGGTGTTGTATCCACTGCAAAACTTTCGTGATAATTGCTGGCCCAACTTCCAATCGAGTAATCTCCATCGTGTGGCTCATGTGGGGCATGTACATGCGCATAGTAGGTGTCGCTTGTGAGTTCAAAACGTCGTTTGAGCGATCTGGGATAGGGCATATCGATCGATGGCCTAGAGGTCATATCGGTCGATGCTCGTCGGACGAAGGTCGGGATAGGAGGGTGTTCTGTATCTTCTCGAAGAAATCGGTACTCTATGGCTTGTTCCTCCTCATAATCTTCATCATACTCTTTCTGAGTAGTGATACTAGCTAGCTCGGGCATGTAATGATCGTTTTCCCACTCATCTATGCTGAGATCGGCTTCTGGAAACTCGTCTTCGATTTTCTGGAACTCCTTATCGATCGATGACCATGTGGTTCTGTCGGTCGATGGGTCTGCACTGGTATCAGTCGATGGTGAAGGGTTGTCATTGGTCGATACTGCTTCTTCGGTTTCATACTCTGCCATAGAATCATACTCGTGGGCGCAGAAACAGGTGGCTATGAGTGTTGAGCTTCCTGACCTTGGAAACTTGATGACTGGAACAAGGTTGTAGTGGATGGAAGGGTTGATAAGGGTTAGGCAGAGCTTGTTGGTTAGTAGGTCACAAACGGCTCCAACTGTGGCTAAGAAGGTTCTTCCAAGTAGTAGAGAAGTCTTGAAGTTGAGCTTGTTGGAGAGGACATGGAATTCTGTAGGAATTAGGGTTTCTCCAATCTGTACCTCAAGGTTGCGAATGATGCCTCCCGAGCTCTGTTGAGAACAATCCACAAAGATGAAACTTTCTTCAGAAGGCTCTATGTGCAGACCCAGATGATCTGCCATAAGCTTGGGTAAGATGCTAACTCCAGAGTCTGTGTCACAAAGGGCACGTGGGAACCCAACACCTCTAATGGAGCAAGGTATTGTGAACTTCCCTGGATCATTCTTCTTCTTCAATGTTATCTTCTGCTTGAGGCTATCTCTGACTTGGTTAAACATCCTCCTGATGTCTTCTTCTGTCTCCTTGGTTACTCTGAAGAACATCCACAATCTGTGTGAAAAGTAGGCTTCTTCAAAAGGTTTCGCTTTAGGTATTCTAAGGACTCTTTTTCTGAAGCTTGACAACTCCTTCTCATTAGCTTCTGTTTTATAGGGTTTAGGTATCTTTTCTTTCCTTTTTCTGAGAACTCTCCCCTGATTTTCCATTTTTATCTCTATGGACTCAAAAATATCCGTGGGTCTCTCTTTTAGGGCTGATGTAGGGTTTCTGGTGGTGTAATATCTCTCCCAGAAAGCGTCAAGACCTGCACTGTCGATCTTAGGAAGCTGCACTCGGCGTTGGGGTACTGTGTATCGATCGAAACTGGCTGGAGTGTGTCGATCGATGCCAGGATCTTGGTGTCGGTCGATGACGGGCTCATTATGTCGATCGATGACAGGTGTGCGCGGATGTGGGTGAAGTGCGGTGAATTCGGCGTGAGACATAATCTTGACTGTATTGCACTCGCGAGGGTTTTCGTCTGAGTCCATCGATCGACACTCGTCAAAGTCGATCGATCGACGAACTAAAGGTGATATCGATCGATGTTTAGCTGGTGATATCGATCGATAGTAGTCGTAGGCGAACTCTCTTTCACTCACATCATCAGATCTCTGAATTTCTTATACTACCTCTTGCCAAAAGTCATCATCTAGGAGGGCATGGATGTTCTGGGTGTGGGCAAACTCCTGCTTCTTAACTGCTTCTCTTGTCTGAAACACTTGGGTCTGTAGCTTCTTCACATGGGTGCTGAGGGCATCTATCTTTGTGATGAAGGTGGTGTAGACAGAATCGATCTTTCCATTGAAGTTTACCTCGAGCTTATGCTGACTCTCAAGTATCTTGTCTATCAACTCCTCCAGTGTAGTATCTTGGGTGGGTGGGTGTGGATTTGAGTAGAAGGCACTTCCATAGCTTCTGTTGTTGGTAGAGTTGCTGCTGTTGAAGGTGTTGGGCTTATGAGAACTCTGGTTAAAGTTGCTTCTCTGGCCTGTGAAGTTTATGTATCTTCCTTGGTTACCAGATCTCTGAAAACCAGCTCCACTAATCCAGTTGACATCTTCTTCAACAATGTCTGAATCTTCCACTGAACAGATCTGCTTGTTTAGGAGCTTCTGAATGTTGTCTAGCTGTGCTTGAACTTCATTGAGGTACTCCTTTCCAATGGATGATGTAGTCTGCATCACAGAGTTCTTTGTGCTGTTGCTGGAAGCCAAGTTATCAATTAGCTTGATAGCATTCTGCGGATTCCTGGTGGTGAAGTTGCCATCACTAGCTGTATCAAGGGCTCTCTTGAAATCTGGGCTAATGCCTCTGTAGAAAGTGCAGAGCAGTTGCACTTTGTTGAATCTGTGGTGTGGGCAGTCTCGCTGGTAGGATTTGAATCTGTTCCAAGTATCCTTGAATGACTCTTCAGGGTCTTGGGTGAATGTAGCAATTTTCTTCCTCCAGTCTTCAGCGCGTAGAATCATCAAAGAAATTGCGCAGGAAAGTGTGCTTGATGTCACTCCAGGTGGTAAGGGAACCTGGTGGTAGTTGTCTTAGCCATTGCAAAGCTTCTCCAGATAGAGAGTACTTGAAAAGCTTGCAGAAAAGATAGTCTTGAGGGACTCCTTTTGCTTTGACTAAGGTTACAAGATCCTCGAACCTCTCCAAATGGTCCATAGGATGCTCATGGGGCAAACCACAAAAAGGGATTTGTCCTACAAGTGTGTAGTACTGCGGCTTGAGCTCAAAATATCCTCTCTGAATAGTAGGAGGGAGGATGGCTGATCGGTTTGAATAGAACTGATCCGGACGGTTGAAGTCAGCCAAAGTTCTGGTCTCTTCTACAGGTTGAATGATGCCTGTAGTGTCTTCTTCAGTAATGACCTCCTTCTGATCATTCAGCTTCTGACCTGCTACATTTCGCAGGTGACCATCTTGATCACGCAGGTCTCCCTTCTAATCGGGTATGAGAATCATAGGCGCTACCATGTCTCGCTAGTTAGTATCGATCGATATAGGGTGAGGTGTATCGATCGATGTCAAGTGAAGGGTATCGGTCGATGAACGGTTGTTGACGTCGATCGATGAGATGGTAAGGGAATCGGTCAACGAACGGTTGTTGATGTCGATCGATGGGATGGTGAGGGAATCGGTAGACAAACGGTTGTTGATCGTCGGTGGAAAGCGCGTATCGGTCGATAGAGAGGTGTTGGTATCGATCAATGTGGAGCGTAGGTCTTTGCGGATGCTACATTCCAGATTGTTGGGATCTTCTGAGTACAAAAGTTGCTTGTCCTTGTTGCTTCTAGTACTGTTGGGCATGTACCTGAAAAAGACAAAACGAAAAAGAAAAATTTTGTGTCAAAAGATTGAAAAATAAAAAGTAACAAATAACCTAGACTGAATCAGATTAAATCTAATAGTAATCTTAGTTCCCCGGCAACGGCGCCTAATTTGATATCACTCAAATGTTTAACCGTAAGGAGTGAATTACTCTCTCAAATAAGAGGTTCAATCGTAGTCCTTAGGGATCGAATCCACAAGGAACTAGAGTCACAAAAGATATAATCCTAAGTGATTAAGCTAGGTTGATTAGGTTTAAAACAATAAATAAAAGTTGGTAGCAATGGTAAGTTGCTAAGGAAAATGGTTTTTTTGGGTTTTAAAACATTAAGAGAAAGAAGCTAGATTCAAGGTTACTATTCAGAAAATCAGAATTATAAATCTATGGATGTCTTAACGAATTGCTAGCAAATATATGAGAACTTCAATCCTTAGAAAAATCTATAGCTGTCGCTAGTTAGACTCGTCGATTGATCTGATTGCCGACAGTATCGATCAATGTTGCTATCGCAGTGTCGATCGATATGTTTTGCCGTCGATCGATTACTCTATAGGAGTATCGATCGATATAGCATCGGATCGAATTGAAACTATGCTCACTTGAGAATTTCTATTACACCGCCTATCGCACGTGCCAAATAGAATCTGAGCTTAGCCAAATGATTTCAGGATAGTGACTATTAGATTAGTCACTCCATAATCATACCTCTAGGTAGCTAATCTAAGGTAAGCATTAGGGTTCATTTGGATAATGAATATAACAACTCAACACTCCATAGTTGGGGCTAATCCCTCATAACTATTTGAACCCTAAATTTAACAAATGAATCTACTCAGACATAGCCAAGTGAGTCATAGCAAAATAATAAGATGAAAAGAAAATACTTTATTGCTAAGTATAGAATAGAATACAAAACTTAGATAAAACTCAATATCCTTTAGGGCTCATAGGAATAACTATAAATATGAGTACA
This sequence comes from Eruca vesicaria subsp. sativa, assembly GCA_932364175.1. Lineage (NCBI taxonomy): Eukaryota > Viridiplantae > Streptophyta > Magnoliopsida > Brassicales > Brassicaceae > Eruca > Eruca vesicaria. Next base: position 209,946 of record CAKOAT010366265.1, read on the forward strand.
ATTAGGTTAAAAACTCGTAAGGGGAAATCTTGTAATTTGGTGAGAACTTGGCTTCAAGTCGGCCAAGTAAATCTTGCTCATCACGCTCTGTATCGATCGATGGTACTTGGTCTACATCGATCGATGGACTATCTCGACTTCAACTTCTACGGAAGCATCATCGATCGATTACACAAGGTGTGTATCGATCGATATGTGTCTCTCATTGTCGGATCTTCATAGTCATCTTGGAAGACTCTTCTTTAAGCTCCATAAGGCACCTAAATCATCACTTTACTACAAAATGCTCCTGAACCTGAAAACATACCTAATAGCCTCCAAAACATAGATAATTATCATAAAAACATATCAATACCATGATCAAAAAGGGGTCAAAATCATGGTATATCATCTGGTTCAAGTTGAAATTAAGAAAGTGGAGGACTCTCGATAGGCCGCGTACGATCCATGACGCACTCCACAAAGTTACCAATTACATAACCATTGAAAAAGAGACTAAAATCCTGGCGGAGTAGAATAAACCGACGAAGACGTCCGTGAAAGATGCCCCGTCCGAGCAAAAGCCAAAAAAGAAAAACTCTCGTAACGATAAGTACGTCCATCATGAGGGACAGGATCTCCAAGGGGTATATAACTACGCCATCAACTCTGGATCGAAGCAAGGGCAAACTACGGGGAACACGTGGACCAGGAATTCGAGTTACGACGAGAATGCCTTCTGCGACTTCCACCGGCGGTCATTAAACCGTAAACTGTAAAGTTCTCGGCGCAAGGTTGGCCGCAAAATTTCTCTCAGGAGAAATCTCCGAAGTATCCAGCGTAAAGGATCATCCACGATTCGGACCACCCCCCAAAAACCGATAGGAACTCGTAGGCAGACACTTCGCCTCGAGGGAACAAAACGGGCGAGAAAAATGGATGAAGACAAGACGAGACAGGGAACGATGCTAACCGCCAAAGGGTAAACAGGATCATCGGCGAGTCGCAATACTACAACGCTACCATCTCGTCCATCAAGTCCTACCAACGAAAAGCCGAAAGAGGTTCTAATTGTCCGACCTCATTGGATGATGCTCCAAGAGGTGTAATCTCCTTCGAGGAGGCAGAAACTTCCGGCATCGACCACCCGCATGCTGATCCCCTTGTCATCAACCTAGTCATAAGCGATTTAGAGGTCACCTGAATCCTAGGTTATATCGAAAGCACCGTCAACATGATCTTCCGCGACACTTTGATACGAATGGGAATCAGATTAACGGAGGTCAAACCAACACCAAAGCCGTTGAACAATTTCTCCGACGAAACGGCAATGACACTCGGATTGATCAGACTTCCGGTGGCCGCAGAAGTGACCAAGATCGTTACCTCTGCAGTCGTCGATCATCCGACCATCTACAACGTAATCATGGGCATGCCTTGGATAAACATGAAGGCAGTTTTGTCGACGTACCAGTTAGGCATCAAGTTCCCAACTCCTACAGGAGTCGCAGCAATTTGGGGATGCCAGAGAAAATTGCGGTATTATTTTCAGCAGAACATAAGCTAAGGAAAATGGCTATCGCCATCGTAAAGCCAAAACGGGAAAAATCAACTCTGGCAACCACGGAAAACGGCCCCGAACCAGCAAGATATGCAACAGTCGAGAAACAACAAGTTTCTGAACACATCGCTCTTACCCGACAAGAGGAGAAAAGCCCAGAGAAATACACTGATCAAGCGACTAAAGCGATTGACCCGTCTACAATAGCTGAGTAAACACACTCGCACCAACAACCATAATTACGAGATGGCTTGATTCCCGAAAGGGATATGTAGGCAGCTCGCCTAAAGACGAGTTCAGCTATCCCCCTCTCGAACTTCTGGTCGTTAAAGTCTCGCCTAATTCTACCAAACTTGCTAAACAAGTTCAAACCACTCGCACAAACTCTACGATTCTTACGGGCTGGGGGGCTAACTGTTAAGGTCAAAAAAGGTTACGACGGAAACAACGTCCAAAACTTTCCGCAAAGTTATGAATAGGTTTATAAAAATACGAAAAAGCACTGTGAATAGTTCTAAGGATTTTTCGACCAAAGGAATTCACTAAACTTAACAATCATCATCTTGGAAATCATCGGAAAACTGAATAAAACAATCCACGATTGTTTGATCGATCAAATTAGCAAAAAAACGGCCGTAACGTCCAAACTCCCCAAAACGGCAAAACCGACGGGTCAAAAATGGTAATCACGAAATCAAACGTCTACGATTACTTCTCCTTATATTATGCGATAGGATCTCGGGTCGAGAAAAGAAGAAACGACTAAAACCGAACAACCGACCAGCTCGTCGGTTGGCGAGCTGAACTGTCCGTCCAGCTCGCCAGACGGCGAGCTGCCCGTGCTTGACCAGCTCGCCGGTTGGCGAGCTGAACTGTCCCTTCCATCTCGCCAGCCGGCGAGCTGGCCGTGCTTGACCAGCTCGCCGGTTGGCGAGCTGAGCTGTCATGTCCAGTTCGCCAGCCAGCGAGCTGGTCATCCCGAACCAGGTCGTCATCTTGTCGAGCTGAACCAAACCGTCAAGATCCCTTGACTCGATCATACTATGAACCATGATCGGAACATCTCTCGTTTCGTCTTATTCCGTCTTGTCATTGGAGTTTTAAGATAAAAAGTGTAAAAGAGTTGTTTTCTCGTAAAATATCGAGTAAATCGTATAAAACGGCAACGGTTAAACAAAACACTAGAGATTGCAAAATTATATGATTAAGTCGAGATGTTTTATTAAAACTCCAACGTATCGCGGAATGATCTCTTCTAAAGTCGCAAAACGGCAAAGACGCAAAACGGCCCGAAAGGTCCTAAAACGCAATAGAGGCCTACACGCAACTTTAGACGAAATCCAGCCCAAAGACACAATGACGGTTTATCCATTTATTTGCAGGAAGAAGATAAATGTCAAGTTCGGAGAAAAATAGAAGTTTTCCATGATAAAAATGGAGAATCAGGAGAAATGGTAGATTTCCGAAAAACACGAATCAAGGCAGAAAAGGAAAGGTTAATTTTCAGATTTCTCATCGCACAGAAAAACTTAGCATTTAGGCAACTTTCCGTTTTTGTTATCGAGCTGCGTCTCAACTAGATTTTGTAGGTTGCTAGAACTAGAAAACTCGCCGTCAGCTCTTGTATCCAAGGCTTTTACCTCAAATAAAATCTTTGCTCTCTTTTTGATTCTCATATTGTTTTTACTATCTTTCTCGTATTATTGCTTGGCGTTTAGTTTAGCAGATCCTCTGGGAAATTAGGGTTTTTCCTAAGTTCCTTAATTTACGGGAATCAATAGTGTGAATTTCAGTTCCACAATTGATGAGGTCAAAATCGGTTACGACGGAATCAACGACCAAAACTCTCCCCAAAGATAAGAATGAGTTTATAAAACACGAAAAAGCATCAAGAAGAATTCTAATGACTTTCCAAACAAAGGAACTCTGTAAACTTAGCAATCGTGATGCTGGAAATTATTGGCAAATAAAAGGAAACAACTTACAGTTTTCAAACCAGCAGAGTTAGCAGGATCAGCCGTAACGACCAATTTACCGAAACGGCAAGGCTTTCCGAGAACGTCCAGATCCCCAAGCCAGGGAGCTGGCCGTCCCGAACCAGCTCCTCAGCTTGGCGAGCTGAACCGTCCCATCCAGCTCACCAAGCCGCGAGCTGGCCGTCCCGAAGCTGCTCGCCGGCTTGGCGATCTGAACCATCCTGACCTGCTCGCCGGCTTGGCAAGCTGAACCGTCCCGTTTAGGTCGCCGGACCGGCAAGCTGACTATCACGAGCCTCACCATCCATATTTCTCGGACACAAGGCATACGTCCGTTTAATCGATCGTACTCTGAACCGTGGTTGGAACATCTCTCGTTTCGTCTCGATCCGTCTTATCGGTGGAGTTTTAAGAAAAAAACAGCTAAAGATGTGTTTTTTCGTAAAAACTCGAGTAAATCGTTGAAAACAGGAACAGTTAAACAAAACACCGGACTTTTCCAAACTATACAATTAACTCGAGATGTTTTATAGATACAGCATTGTATCATGGAACAAACCCGTTTAAAATCATAAAAGGGCTAAAACGCAAAATGGCCCAAAAGGTCCTAAAACACGACAAAGGCCCACTTGCGATTTTAGATGGAGACCAACCCAAAGATACAATGGCGGTTTATCCGCTTATGTGCAGGAAGAAGATAAATGTCAACTTTAGAGAAAAATGGAAGTTTTCCAAGATAAAAATGGATATCAAGATGAATGGAAGATTTCTGTAGAATACGCATCAAGGCGGAAATAGAAAGACTAAACCACCTGAAAGAGGAGTATATAATCATAAGGTCGGGGCCAAGAAGGGGACACGAATTTTCAGAGCTCTCATCTCACAGAAAAACTTACCACTTAGGGAAAATAGGCAATTTTCCATTTTTGTTATCGAGTTGCGTCTCACCTAGGGTTTTAGTCTTAGGTTGCTAGAACTAGTGAACTCGCCGTCAGCTCTTGTGGCCAAGGCTTTACCTCGTTGTACCGCTTTTACGCGAAATCGGAATAAGAAATCTCTTTGTTCTCTTTTCGATTCTCATTTTGTCTTTTCTTTTATTTTCGTATTTTGATTGCTTGGCGTGTGGTTTAGCAGCTATCTGGGGCCTTTGGGAAATTAGAGTTTTCCCAAAGTTCCTTAATTTACAGAAATCGACTGTGTGAATTTCGGTTCCCACAGAACGCGGATCAGCAGGACCTGTCCAGCAATTTTCCTTAGCATGCTACTCGGGTGGAGGATGACCAGACCAAGGAGCAAGAATGATATGGTCGTATTTTTTTGCATCTCAGAAGAAGCTTTCTTTTGTTGTTTTACCCTATTTGTGGGGTGTTGTATTATAACCCTTGGATTCACTTTAATCGTGTTTCTCGTTTATTACATCACTTTTTTTTTTAAATTGACTCGAAGTAATTTAGTCGCAAGGAATTTGGAACTAACTATGAAAAATTATCGATGTGTGGTTCTTTGGCCATTCGATATAGGTTGATGGGTGTTCGGCCGTGCGGCTCTGAACCCGGTTATTCAAAGTTGGACGGTAGGGACTCATACGTTTCTATGATCGCTCGATTTCAAACTCGATCAGGTGCAAGTGGGAGCTAATTGTTATGTGTTTGACCGATTAAGGTTTTTGATAAGTCGTTAAGCAATATCGCCGAGTATTTTGCCGGCCAACTTCTTTACTCGGGAACTATCACGAGTTCAAAAATAATTGTCTTCTGTTAGATGGTTATAGACCATTCCAACGGAACATATCGGACACACCTGATCAGGACGCATCGACGGATGGAGGCGAGTACCCGTACGCAGTCCGTCTCTAGGTGCGAATAAATTGGTGAGGTCGTAGGTATCACGGCTGTCGCAGCTAGAGCAAATTTTACTCGGTGAGTGAAATCGACCGTTAGGTTTGCTCTATTTGGAGATTTACTTTTGGTGTTACAGCTGGGCCGGCTAAGGCTGCCTACGTACCTCGAGGGAGGATCACGCCATCCGTAGTTCATTTTGGTCGAGTAGAAGTGACTCTGACAGTGCATCTTCTCGGCGAGCAAAAGTGGCTCGATAGGCGCATTTACTCAGTTTTTGGTATTACAGCAAGACCAGTTAAGGCTGCATACGTACCTAGAGAGAGGATCAACCCGTCCATAGTTCATTTTGGCCGATTATAAGTGAATTTAACAGTACACCTACTCGGTGAGTAAAAGTAGCTCGATAGGCGCATTTACTCTTTTTTTTTAAGAGTAGAAATTCGTTACTTGTGCGGATTCGCGTGTTTAGGTGTAGTAACGATTGAGGTGCATGGAATTCCATGCTCGCGGTACCTCTTTCCCTGCCAAAGTTTCAAGTCGGTAGACTCAGGGCTTATTGACTTCAACGATTATGTACGGGCCTTCCCAGTTTGCTCCGTGTTTTCCGGCATTCAGTTCCTTTGTGTTTTCAAACATTTTGCGCAAGACGAGGTAACCAAATTCGAGGGGCCGCGAACGGACCTTCTTGTTATAATAGCTCTCTATCTGATGCTGGTAGTTTTGTATTCGTAGCAAGGCCTGAACCCATTTTCCTTCCAATGCATCAAGAGCGTCGAGCAGCATTTCTTGATTAAATTCGTCGTGCCCGGGCAACATTGACCTCGGCGGGAGCAATCGCTTTGAATCCGTATGCAGTGAGAAGGGAGTGGTTTTAGTCGCCCCTAGGAGTGTTGTTCGGTGTGAACATAACACCATGTCCAACTCGTCGGCCCAGCATCCTTTCTTTAGGTCGAGTCATTTTTTTATGCCATCGATGATTGCTTTGTTGGATGACTCAGCCTCACCGTTACTCTGCGGGTATCGCGGAGTTGACGTGTTGAGGTGGATTCTCCATTTGTCGCAGAATGCGCGGAAATGCTGCAAGATGAACTGGGAGCCGTTATCGGTAACGATCTCGTAGGGTAAGCCGCGGCGACATATGATGTTCTTCCAGACAAATTTCTGAACTTCTTTGTCGGTAATGTTGAATTAAGCTTCGGCTTCAATCCTTTTTGTGAAATAGTCGGTCATGACTAGGATGAAGCGTCGCTGTCACGAATTCGGCATAGGGCCAACTATATCCATTCCTCATCGCATGAAAGGTTACGGAGCTGTCATGGTTCAGAGCATCTTGGTGAGTGGGTGGATGGTTGATGAGTGTCGTTAGCACTTGTCACACCGCCGAGCCTAAGCTTCGCAGTCGGTAGTCATCGTTTGCCAATAAAAACCGAGGTTCTTGAACTTTTAAGCGAGAGCACGTCCTCCTGAGTAGTTTCCCGCTGCTCCTTTGAGTGTCTCGGCCATGACGAGTCTTGTTCGTCGCTCTGAATGCACTTGAGCAGAACCTTATTTGCGGCGACCCGGTGCAACTTATCGTCTATTACCACATAATTTGTGCTGCGTGCCTTTATCCGCCGTGCCTTCTATTTCTCGGTGTGTAGGGAGTCGTCTCGCAGAAAACTGATAAATTCAGTTCTGTATTCGCTGTCTGCATCGTCTGGCGTTTCTTCAGGTGTTTCGTGCTCGGTGGGAAGTTCCCGTTCAGTGATTGTCAATCCATGCGTTCGGACGGATACCGAGTTCCCGATCGTCAGATTGATACTCCGCTCCTCGATATGATGTATCGGTATCGTTCGCTGTTGGTGTCAAAATCGGTCACGACGGAATCAATTGCCAAAACATTCCGCAAAAGGATAAAAAAGTCATTTTATAAAACTCGAGAAATCGTTTTATAAAATTTCCGAACAAAGGAAATCCGCAGAAAACTCAGAAAATTGTTATCTCGGAAGAACGAAACAAACGTCGATTACACGATCGTCCGAGTTAAGCACAAAACCGCGAAAAAACCGAAACCGCCTTAAAAATGGAGCTAGTCACGTCACGACTAGCTCGCCGTACGGCGAGCTAGTCCCATCACGACTAGCTCTCCGTTCGACAAGCTCGCCATTCGACTAGCTCGCCGAACGGCGAGCTAAACCGAGCCGGTTCGGCTCGTTGTGCGTCAAGCCGACCATCCCGAGCTTCGATATCCCACGTCCAGATTCAAGGCTCACGTCCTTCAAAATGATCATGTCCCGAACCACAGTCGAAATGTCCCCCGTTTCGTCCTAATCCATCTTACCGTTCGAGTTTTACGATAAAAACCGTAAAACTTTTTTTTCTCGAAAAGAACTTGAGGAAATCGTATAAAACGGCAACGATTAAACGAAGCACCAAACATTGCCTAAACTATACGATTTATTCGAGTTTTTTCATAAAAATCGTAAAAAAGCATTTTTAGTAAAAAACGTCGAGTGAATCGTAAAATCGACAACGATTAACCGAAAACGAACATAGCTAAACTTTACGATTAACTCAGGGAATTTACTAAAAATGGCATCGGATCAGGAAACGATATCGTATAAAGTCGCAAAACGGCTCGGAAGGTCCTAAAATGCGATAAAAAGCCCATCTCGCGATCTTAACGAAATCTAGCCCGAAGATACGATAACGTTTTGACGATTTACCCGAAGAAAGAAGATATAGGTCAAGTTTGAAGATAAATAGAAGACTTCCACGGGAAAAAAGAAAAGATAAACAAAAAAGAAAGATTCTCGATAAACTCGAATCTGGGCGAAATGGAAGGACCAAACCGCCAAGGAAGGGAGTATATAAACAAGAGGCATAGGGCAGAAGCAAGGGACGAAATCCAGAGCTCTCATCTGAGACTTTTACAACTTTTTTTAGACTTAGAATCTTTCGCACTTAGAAACTTAGGCTTTTTTTCTCGACAAGTTCGGTTTCTATCACTGGCGCTCAATTACTAGACAAACTCGCTCAGGCAGTTCGATCTCTGGTCCAGCTCTATCAACTGAACTACGTTTGAATTGATCCTCGAAAGGGGTACGTAGGAAGCCTTTCATAAGGTTCAGTCCGAAATCAATCAACCCCTTTTTTCTTATCTTTTTCCATCTTTTGTTATCGAGCTGCGACTCGACTAAGTTTAAGGTTTTTATGTTGATAACTCGCTGATGGCCCTGTGGCCGAAGCCTTTGTAAACCCTTGTAATGATCGCAACGCTCTTATGCGAAATCGAAATAAGATATACTTTTTCTATAAATTCGTCTTATTACGTTTTTCATATTTTCCGCATTTATTTGGTTACTTGTCATCGGCTTTCGTAGAGATCCGGTTCCTCTGGAAAATTAGGGATTCCTAAGTTTCAATATTTTACGGAAATCGATAGTAAGTGAATTTCGGTTCCTACAGTTTGGCGCTAGAAAGAGGGGGTCGGATTACTCTTACTGATAGCCGCAAAACGCTTGATCAAAACGATGTCTGAATATATGAAAAACAAAGTCGCAACTCGCAAAAACGCTGGTAAAACAACTCTAGCAGCGACTGCTCCTATAGCCAACGCTCACGCAAACGCTGTAGCAATTAATAAAATCAAAAAATTAATCGCGACTCTTCACCATGGAAAGAGAACGAAACGAGCTCGCGATTTCTCCGTCTAAACAAAAGGGCAATGATAAAACCAATCAAACCCCGTAACCAAATCAGAGAAATCTCAACGTGTGAAGGTTTGACCAGCTCGCCCAATGGCGAGTTGGACACAATTCTCGGGATCCTAAGCCTGATCCTATTCCAATCTCGATCATACAGTTTTCGTTTCGTCTCAGTCAGACTTTCCGTTGAGATTCTACCACGAAAACAAGTCAACTCGACGAATCGAGATCACCCGCACCAAGCATCCCAGCTCGCCGCACGGCTAGATAAACCAAACGGCTCAGCTCGCTGTATGGCGAGCTAAGCGGTCGCTTCCACCTCGCCCAAGAGGCGTTGACTTTTCCCCAAGGGTTCGTATCGCCCAGCTCGCCGTAAGGCGAGCTGAAACGTCCAAGTTAGCTCGCCGTACGGCGAGCTGAACCAAGCAACTCAGCTGGTGAACCAAGCAGCTCAGCTACGGCGAGCTGAAAGGACTCTTTCAACTCGCCCAAGAGGCGCTAACTTTTCCCCAAGGGTTCGTATCGCCCAGCTCGCCGTAGGGCGAGCTAAAACGTCCAAGTTAGCTCGCCGTACGGTGAGCTGAACCAAGCAGCTCAGCTTGCCGTATGGCGAGCTCAGAGGACTTTTTCACCTCGCCCAAGAGGTTCTGATTTTGCCCCAAGGGTTCTTACCATCTATCTCGCCACACGGTGAGCTGAAAGGTTTCATCCGGCTTGCCCTACGTTGAGCTGAACCAACCCTCGAGTCTTGATCGCGCTGGTTCTCGTTTCGTCTCAGTCGAAATTTCCATCGAGATTTTACGACAAAAAGTGCAAAGACTTGTTTTTTATATAAGTTCGAATCGATCGTCTAAAACGGCAATGGTCGACTTAACACCAAAGTTGCCTAAACTATATGAGAGATCTGAACTCTTTAATCGCAATCCGGTTTTACAAAACACTGCCATGAAAAGTTAAAAACATTCAATCATAAACACGTGATTGATTTTTCGATATACAAAGCGCACCTAGTCGGTTAAGTAAAACCAGCAGTACGAAGAAACAAGAACATAAACTCGGACGATGAAATCCCTTCCTCACTCCGAAACTCTCGTTGGTATTTTGTTGAAGACCGATTCATACAAAAGTAAGTCAAAAGACGAAGAACGAAGAATAGGCGGTTCCAAATCATCGATGAAACTAAGGTATGTTTGATTTGAAAATTTTATTAGACTTCTAATTTGTCGTAGGTAAGAAACGAAACGTCTTGTAAACTGCCGTGAAACCTAGAGAACTTATAATTTAGAGGATAGTCTAACATGCTAAGTCGTAAGCAATTTTTGTCTATCTCGATTTGTTGTTCTCTAACCATTCAGGCATAACTCGCAAACCGATCCAATCTCTCGTACAACCGAGAAACGATCGCCACGCATTCGAACGTATTCATTTCCTAAAAGAACGAAGGAGCTAGAGACGCTGACGTCGTCTTAAAACCGACTCGCTCCTAGAAATTTTCGTAAATCAGACATACTCCAAGTCATCGCCAATCCACCACGGTCTTTAACCAACCCGGATTATCGATCATCGGAATCCTTCAAAGGAAACTCAGCTTTTTTCTTTTCGTCGAATATTTTCCCTCGCATCGAGAAAACTCTTTCTATAAAGCAAACTCTCGCCAAAACAAGCAGAAAAATATTCGGACAATGCGACGCCTCGTCAAAATCATCCCAAAAGCAAACGACAATCTAAGAACCGTCTAAACGCTAAAGACTGATCCAAACCGTCTGAGAAATAATCTCGAGGACTATACAGCATCTCACGTCGCAATCATACGGTTAAAAAATCTCTGCGAAACTTCAGAGTGAAACTCGATGATTTGCCGAAGTCAGAAAGATCTTCTCGAACTTGATAAAAAAAGTTTCGTATAAGAATCAAAAAAATTATACGAGAAATCTTTAGGCGTCAAAGCATTGATTTCATTCTACGTCGAACCAAGTGAGTCATAGAATAATATCAAGAACATTTGCGGCAAAAAGAAAAATCGAGAACACAAAGCAGCAATAGGGAACACGTCCTCCTTTCTCGCCGACTGATCCTATTTCTGGTCATGTTATTCTTTCCGCCCAAGAAACCCGCTAAAACATTTTGCGACTAGATCTCGGTGAAATAACTTTTGGTAAAACTCCACGAGTGACTCCGAAAAACTATCACCGAAGAATCAAAAACTAAGCGGAAAGGTTTCTCGAAAAATCTGCGGAAACATTGTTAACCCAATGCGTCGTGCCGATTTACTAAATTCATCGCCCGTTACTTACGCGAGAAATCCTTCGTATAGTCAGGATCATGTCATAATGAAGTAACTTTCAAAAATAAACGTAACAGGTTTTGCGAAAAGTACTTTCCTTATAGCGTAAACCAAGCTATACGATCCGGCACTGGGCGACCAATCTAAACTTTGCTTCCTCGCGCTACGATCTGAAAGATCTTGCTCTTTAGCCCTTCGGTTCACGAGCATTCGCTCTCATTCCTCCCGATTACATCCCAGAATGAAACCGCCCCGCAAGCGACTCTGCACGAGCTCTGCATCGAGCTTCTTAGGCTCTGTCTCCCTCGAGTAAAAAGAAAAAAAGAAACAACTTCCATACAAATGAAAGTTTATACGAAATTTTCATCGTATAAATAAAACCTACAACGGAAAAACGTTTTCTATAACCACTGGCATACTTGGCATATCAAGCTCGACAAACACTACTTGGCTATTGTCCGATCACGCTTCACTTCAGTGCCAAGTTTACAAACCGACTCGACCTTAGCACGAAAGTGTTGTGGTCTAATCCTCTACCAACTACGACCTTGGCTGTGCGGCTGAATACAACCTTCACGCCGAGCAAATACATTCAACGGATAATGCAAACTTGTTGAAAATGCTCGTAACAGAGCTCCTTACGTCGTACGAATCTCGGAGGGTCAACACTTCACAAAGCACCCTAACGAAAAATGCTTCGTTTCGGGGAAACAACTTACGCGACCTCTCAGTCCTAACTACCCTAGCACGAATCAAACTATTTAACATCCAAACAGGAACATAAGTTTTCGCTGTGAATGTTCGCAAGCAAGTCAAAGTGTTTCCGTAAAGCAGGGTTAAGAAAAAATACTTGCGACACCGCGCAACATCTTTGAGCCCGCAAACGTTTCAAACATGTAATGCAGCATATAAAATAAAAACCAACTTTCGGCACTGCAAGACGTCGCAGACGCCGAAGAATAGTTTTTCGACAAAAATACCTTCCTCAATAAAGTCTTTTTCTTGGAAGACCTAACAGCCCCTCCACGGCTATAAAATGCGCAAAACTTCCTAACATACATATCCTTTGCGAAGGCCCAAACAACGTAAACATCTATCGCCTAAAAAGTTTGTTGCTGATCACAACAAACTCGCAACAGTCCTAAACAAACTTAAGTTATCTCGCAGAGATAGCTCTCGAACACCCGACACAAGGGTAATAGCGCTATAAAAAGAAATCCAAACTTTTGGTCAGAACTTCCGGGCAACTTAGAAATTGTTCCCGGTGAGATGCTCGGTTCCAACCAGACGAATCGTATAAGCCGAGAACTTATCGCAGATTCTAAATCGGTATGGAATCAGGTTAAAATCGCAACAGGCAAAACGAAAGCCGACTAGTCATCGCATAGCCTCAATCCATAAGTAAACCTAGGTCTTGCCCCAAACCCAGCACACTAGTCTCTAACATCTCAAGGCATGAATCGAGATCCTAAATGCATGTCGCTTTGTCTATATCTAAACGCTCACTCGATTTGCTAAACATCCTAAAACGAGCAAACGAATAAGGCGATCCACAAAGGGAAAGGAATGCGAGACGACAACTCGCGGACCTCCCTCAATATCAACCCATTATTCTTCCCTCTACATTCATACGAATAAAAACACGCTCTTAAAAACGCAAACTGATTTATAATAAAGCCGCAAAGCGGAAGGGACTAAGACCCGCACACGGCCAGTCTGGAAACTATAATGGCCACGCTCGGCCAGACCAAACGGCCTACGAGGCTAGTCTCAAGGCCAGCAAAGGTCTAATACAAGATGTCATCGACATCAACACGCTCGATAATTTCTACACAACACATAACTAGATTGTAAAGGTCTCACTGCGAAACAGATCATACGAACCTTAATTTTAAAACGAACTACGAAAGGCTTGGTCCCTTCGATAGGGTACGTAGGAAGCCTTCTCAAGGCGCAGCCCTAATCTTAAAACGCTTTTCGCTTCCTGGAGAATGGAAAGATCACTCTCAACGAACCTTTCCAACCATTCATTCCGCCTAACTTAACTAAACTGGCTAACCACTCGCAAGAACCTTACGCTAGAAGCTCAAGATTCTAGCAAGCTGGGGGGGGCTAACTATTGATGTCAAAATCGGTCACGACTGAATCAATGGCCAAAACTTTCCGCAAAAGGATAAAAAAGTCATTTTATAAAACTCGAGAAATCGTTTTATAAAGTTTCCGAACAAAGGAAATCCACGGAAAACTTGGAAAATCGTTATCTCAGAAGAACGAAACAAACGTCGATTACACGATCATCCGAGTTAAGCACAAAACCATGAAAAACCAAAACCGCCGTAAAATGCGAGCTAGTCACATCACGACTAGCTCGCCGTATGGCGAGCTGAGCCAGCTGGTTCAGCTCGGCGAGCTAGAAGTTTCCCGGGTAGCTCGTCGTGCGTCGAGCCGACCATCCCGAGCCTCGATCCCCCACGTCCTAATTCAAGGCTCACATCCTTCGACATAATCATGTCCCGAACCACGGTCGAAATGTCTCCCGTTTCGTCTCAATCCATCTTACCGTTCGAGTTTTACGTTAAAAACTGTAAAACTTTGTTTTCTCGAAAAAAACTTGAGGAAATTGTATAAAATGGCAATGGTTAAACGAAACACCGAACATTTCCTAAACTATACGATTTATTCAAGATTTTTTCATAAAAATGGTAAAAAACACGTTTTTAGTAAAAAGACGTTGAGTGAATTGTAAAAACGTCAACGATTAACCGAAAAAAAACATAGCTAAACTTTACGATTAACTCGGGGAATTTACTAAAAATGGCATCGGATCAGGAAACGATCTCGTATAAAGTCGCAAAACGGATTTATCGCAAAACGGCTTGGAAGGTCCTAAAACGTGATAAAAGCCCATCTCACGATCTTAACGAAATCTAGCCTGAAGATACGATAACGTTTTGACGATTTACCCGCAGAAAGAAGATAAATGTCAAGTTTGAAGATAAATGTCAAGTTTGAAGATAAATGTCAGGTTTGAAGATAAATAGAAGACTTCCACGGGAAAAAAGGAAAGATAAACAAAAAAGAGAGATTCTCGATAAACTCGAATCTGGGCGAAATGGAAGGACCAAACCGCCAAGGAAGGGAGTATATAAACAAGAGGCATAGGACAGAAGTAAGGGACGAAATCCAGAGCTCTCATCTGAGACTTTTACAACTTTTTCTAGACTTAGAATCTTCCGCACTTAGAAACTTAGGCTTTCTTCTCGACAAGTTTGGTTTCTATGACTGGCGCTCAATTACTAGACAAACTCGCCCAGTCAGTTCCATCTCTGGTCAAGCTCTACCAACTGAACTACGTTCGACTTGATCCTCGAAAGGGGTATGCTGGCAGCCTTTCATAAGGTTCAGTCTGAAATCAATCAACCCCTTTTTTCTTATCTTTTTCCGTCTTTTGTTATCGAGCTGTGACTCGACTAGGTTTAAGGTTTTTATGTTGATAAGTCACTGATGGCCCTGCGGCTGAAGCCTTTGTAAACCCTTGTAATGATCGCAACGCTCTTACACGAAATTGAAATAAGATCTACTTTTTCTATAAATTTGTCTTATCACGTTTTTCATATTTTTCCTCATTTATTTGGTTACTTGTCACCGGCTTTCGCGGAGATCCGGTTCCACTGGAAAATTAGGGTTATCCTAAGTTTCCTTATTTTATGGAAATCGACAGTAGGTGAAATTCGGTTCCCACATTCGCTTTACTTGGTCGTGTAATTTGCTTCCTAGCGCTGCGAGAGCGTCGGTGTAGCCGTTCTCTCCTTGGAATACTTTAGTGAGTTCAAAGAATTCAAACTCCCGGGGCAAGGTTTTGACCAGATTCAGATAGGATTTCATGCTGTTGTTCCGTGTATCGTATTCTCCACTGAATTGACTTCTAACGAGCTGTGCATCGTAGTAAGCACTAAGCCGCTTTGCAATGACGGCTTTCGCTAATTGGAGACCGGCTAGGAAGGATTCGTACTTGGCTTCGTTGTTAGACGCCAGGAAACCAAACCTGAATGATTGACGGATCAGCTCTCCAGTCGGGGATTGAATTTGCACTCCGGCGCCCGATCCTTTGTTTGTCGCGGATCCATCGACGTGTAGTATCCAGTTCCTCTTCGAGGTCACGAGGTAATTTGATGAGAAAGTCGGCTAGGACCTGTTACTTGGCTGCAGGACGGCTTTTGAATACTACATCTGTGGGAACCGAAATTCACACTTGTCGATTTCCGTTAAATAAGGAAACTTAGGAAAACCCTAATTTTCCTGAGGAACCGGATCTCTGCGAAAGCCAACGACAAGTAACCAAATAAATGCGGAAAAATATGAAAAACATAGTAAAACGAATTTATAAAGAAAGTCGATCTTATTTCCGATTCGCGTAAGAGCGTTGCAATCATTACAAAGGCTTTGGCCGCAGGGGCCATCAGCGAGTTACAAACATAAAACCCTAGATCTGGTCGAGTCGCAGCTCGATAACGAAAAACGGAAAAAGATAGGAAAAAAGGTTTGGATGATTTCGGACTGAACCTTATGAAAGGCTGCCTACGTACCCCTTTCGGGGATCAAGTCGAACGTAGTTCAGTTGGTAGAGCTGGACCAGAGATCGAACTGCCTGGGCGAGTTCGTCTAGTAATTGAGCGCCAGTCATAGAAACCGAACTTGTCGAGAAAAAACCTAAGTTTCTAAGTGCGGAAAATTCTAAGTCTAGAAAAGTTGTGAAAGTCTCAGATGAGAGCTCTGGATTTCGTCCCCCTGCTTCTGCCCTATGCCTCTTGATTATATACTCCCTTCCTAGGCGGTTTAGTCTTTCCATTTCGCCCAGATTCGAGTTTATCGGGAATCTTCCATTTATCTCGATCTTTCCTTTTTTCC
>CAKOAT010366377.1:0-12312 GCA_932364175.1 Eruca vesicaria subsp. sativa
GCCGCATTCTTACGTGGACCCGAAATTTTTGCTTACGTGGCATAAAAAAGTAATGGCATTCTTGTAAATATGTTTTTTCTCACAACGTGAAAAAAGGGCACGCTGGGTATTAAAAAAAAGGTAGTAATAAAAAAAAGTTTTGTATGGTTGTGATAATAATTAATAAAATTCATACTAGTTGAGTTAACTTCCCTAAAAATAAATGTATACATTTTATACTTATTACAAGGTACAATAAAATCTTAAGGCTACTTCATTTACACTTCTTTTTGAGCCATCGATCCATATCATGGATCATAGTCCATAGCACCCGACCATGAACAATATGTTTACCACTCATGATGGCTCGGCCTTAACCCTAATTACTTGCATTTATAAGTATCAATGATAATATGTTCGTACCCATTTGGTAACATTATGTTGCACCCCATTCACACCATTTTGGAGACGTTACATTCGCACCCTTTCGGTGACGTTACGTTCGCACCCTTTCGGTGACGTTACATTCGCACCTCTTTCGGTGACGTTAGGTTCGCACCCTTTCGGTGACGTTACATACGCACCTTTTCGGTGACATTACATTCACACCTTTCCGGTGATGGTACATTCGCACCTTTTAGATCTCAAACCATTCGCACCCTTTCGATCCCAAACCATTCGCACCCTTTCGGACCCGAACCATTCGCACTCTTTCGGTCCCGAACATTCGCACCCTTTTGGTCCCGAACCGTTCGCACCCTTTCGGTCCCGAACCGTTCGCACCCTTTCGGTCCCGAACCGTTCGCACCCTTTCGGTCCCGACACGTTCGCACCCTTTCGGTCCCGACGCCTTCGCACCCTTTCGGTCCCGACGCGTTCGCACCCTTTCGGTCCCGAAACGTTCGGACCTCTTGGGTCGCAACACGTTCGTACCTCTTGGGTCACGACGCACTTGCATCCCTTGGATCAAGATGCACTCGCATCCCTTGGTTCACGATAGGATCACACCTTTTGGATGACACCCCTTGATAACATCCCTTGATGGCATCTTTTGATGACATCCCTTGATGGCACTATTTGGTGGCATCTCTTGATGGCAACCTTTGAGAATATAGCAATGATGTATTATCCTCCATTGTTTCATCTTCTTTCTCCATCTTCAAAAGTTTATTCACTCAAACATTTACAATTTTCCAGACTTTGATGAATCTCTCGCACAAATATACTAGCCATAGTTCACAAGAAAATACTCGCACAAATATCTTTTAAAAACTGGATAATTATGCTATTACAAATTATAAACGATTTTTATTAAGTAAATCCCGTATGACTAAACCACCTGAGCCGCCCTATAGAATTCACGCGTGACTGTACTACTTATGTTATGCTGCAGATCTCTTATAATTTGTTTTTCCGTTAATTCGCATAATACTGTCTTCTTTGAGAATTGAAACACAAACCTCTTGATGTATAAGCATTAATAAACGCTTAATAAAAAAAATTAATGAATTCTTAATCAAAGTATTAATGAAACATTAATCAAATGAAAACTAGAATTGAATCTGCGCATTCGTGAGGATATGTTTTTAATTTGTAAATTAACATTTAGAATAGAAATAAGTTATATAAATGTAGGTGATATATTGTTTTAGTTTTTTATATGAATAAGTCTGAAAATTCTATATTTTATTAAAATTTTACTATTCATATATTAATCATTTGTTTTATTGGTTTGTTTGCTTATTTAAAATTTTCACATCATATCAAAAGTTTTAATTTATAAAAAATATTTTTTTATTTTTTATTTCCCATTTATTAGGATTTTTGTTTGAAATTTTATATTATCGAAAAGATGTGACTAAAATAAATTAGTTAATACAATATATGAAAATATAGTTCTAGTTAATATATTTATATTCCTTTTTGTGTATTTAGTATTACCATTAACAATTTTTCATAAAATCGTGCACACAAAAATATTTTTTATTTTGTTATATATAAAAAGTTAATGTTCTTTTTTTTAAGAAAAAATATATTTGGACTATATTATTCCTTCAAAAATTAATTAACCAAAAAAATATAGAATTTTTTTCTCAATCTTGTTATTGGGATATTAATTTTATTTACAGTTATTATAAATTTAATACGTGATATTTTTAGGTATTTGTTAAGTTATTAATTAAATAGTCCATTACTCATTTATAGTAAATTTTTAAGACTTTATTTTAATAGAGTAGATGGTGTAATCGATTAAAAATATATCTTACAATATGCATAAACTATGGCAACAACCCAAATGAGTGCAAAGCATTTTTTGTGGTATAAATGTTGAGATTTGAAAAATCTTAATCTCCTTTTCACAAGCAAATCATTAATGGCGGTTTTCAACTCTATAGCCGATTTGAAACCATTTAAGACAATGCAGAAGACAAGGGAGAGTCTTATATGATTGTGGAAGCATTACTCCGCTGCTGCCGGTGACTTAACCATTGAAATGGTTCTCAATAAATCTAATGTGAATTTGACTAATTTTTATTAAAACATGCATATATAATATACAATTGAACATAGTTTTTTATAATATATATATATATAGTTTAATTAGTCATCTCACTCTGCGCAAAGCGCGAGTTACTACCTAGTTTTTAGGTATTTGTTAAGTTATTAATTAAATGGTCCAACTATGACTCATTTATAGTAATTTTTTAAAGACTTTTTAACAGAGTAGTTGGTGTAATCGATTAAAAATATATCTTACAATATGCATAAATTAAGTTAGGAGTTTTCAAGGCTCGCAAGATAAATGTTGTAGTATAAATGATTGTCGAACCAAATTTAAGGGATTTCAAAGCACTGAAAATGCAAGTACTCACTTATTCTAAGTGCAATCGAATAATCAGATGGTTTTAAAATGTGACTAATACTAGAGTTCAATAACATAATAAGAAAAGCAATAATTAAAATAACATTTTTTGATTAAGAGAAAGGAGAACTCATGGGTATAGGGATTATACCTTGGGTGATCAAATTTCGAACTAAGGATGGCAAATGATCAATTAATCTATCAACCTTAAGCCTAGACACATCTCTAAGCAAGCTCTATATCTAGATGAATGCTCATTTACTAACATAACTCAAACATCAAATGTCTTCGGTTGAATGTTATAGTAGTAATCTATAAGAACAAGTCTATTAGCCATCTTAAGACCTTTAACAACAAATGTCTTTGGTAAAGTATGTTAAAAGCAAAGGATAGTTGGCTCAGGCATTTCATTGAACACCTTGTGGATGGGAAATGCCTAAAACTCAACCCTTGAGTGGCCAACTCAAAAGATGCATTATGAATACTTTACTAACAAGGAATAAGAGAAATCTACACTAAATATCCTAGTTCTAGCCTAATCACCTTTAATCTCCCTATCCCATGAATTCAAAGGTGGATTACTCACTAATCTTCATGATTCCTGTCAAACCCATTTTGGATTCAAGCTTAATCATGTAAAAGATAAGTAAATAATGTAATGAAATAAACAAGATCACAAGAACAATGAAAAATGATTCAAAAGAGATGAACCTTTCCAAGAGATTTTTGTGTGTTTATCTTCCAGATGAAAGATCCTCTGTCTGGTAGGCTATAAAGAGTACTTAAACTTAGGCTTAGAAAGTGTAAAACCATAAAACAAATGAAAAAAGATCCCTGCAATAACTTAAGTGTCGCTCCAGGACGTCCCTCCAGGGTCAATCTTGTCTCCAGAAATGATAGAAAGGCCGAGCGACTTGGGCATGTCGCTCTGGAGGTCGCTCTGGTGTTGGAGCGACCTACGTACGTCGCTCCAGGGTCTCCTCGTGCAACAAAGTGGCAAAAGGCCGAGCGACCATGACGTCTCGCTCTGGCTTGGGAGCGACGTCATAGGGTCGCTCTGGCACATCGCTCCCTCTCTACTCGTGCAATAATCACTCTTTACTCCTCTTTTGAGCCTCAAATGCATCAAATCACCTCCAATTACTCCAAGGGTACTCCAATACCTAATAAAGACTCATGTATGCAAAATCCAAACTAGAAATGACTAAATCTGAATTTATATGATCAAAATGCATATAGATGAATGGATAAAACAATGTAAATATGAAAGTTATCAACTCCCCCAAACTTGTTCTTTACTTGTCCTCAAGTGAACTTTCTAGAATTCGTAGGAAGAGAGGTTTGAAGGTGGGAGCTCATAGCCAAAAGAAACACATCTAAGAACTCAACTTGACATCCTAAAGAGACATAGCAAATTTCATGAGCACACTCTCTTATTATATTCTAGCTTCTCTAGGCCTATCAACACACTCTTATGCCTTTAAACAAGGTGCTAAACTCTTCAATTAGCAAGCTCTTTTAACCAACTCTAACATTAGTTCACACACACACGGACAAGGTGAATTCTCACAAATGGGCAATGATCTCAATCATTTGGCTAGGAAATCGAATGGTCTAATGAGAATGAAGAGGAAGGGTCAAATGCATCATTTTTTTTATTTCATTTTTTTTTAGTGGCTATCACCCAAGAACAAGGAGCTTGATCATTATGCAAAATTTATCTAAGACTAGAGGCAACTCATGCATACATAGTCTTATTCTCATCATTCTACCATTTTCCTAAGTGATCACAAGTTATAACCTTTTTTCTTCATCCCATGATCCCAAATAACCTTTACTCACATCACTCGCCCAATAAACAAGTTTCTCCCACCTTTTTTTTTTTAAATGATTAACACAACCAACTAGGGACTCTTCTCACACTTTCTACTTCTTAGCTCTAACTTTTCTTCTTCTTTTTTTTAAGGGAAAGGTTTCTTTAGACACAATCTAGAGCTTATTTTTATTTCTTTTGGTCCCTAGTGGCTTTCTTTCTTTTCTCAAGATACACTCTAGCTCAACTTTTTCATAATATCTCATCCAAAACCCAAGATATTAACTTTTAGAACACATAAACCCACTCACCATCCTAGATGCTAGCTCAAAAGAGGTTCCTATGCTAGCAAGAGATGAGAACAATCCTATGCCACCTCCAATACTCTCAAGATTTTGTACATGACAAGCTATCAAAAGAGGCCTCACTCATGCAAATCAAATGTTTGATCTCAAAAGAATGGCTTGGGTTAAAGGGTGTGGAGTACCATTTGGGTTAACAAAACAGTGGTAAAAAAGAATAAGATAACCCAAATGTGTATGAGATCCATGATCAAGTATGCAAGTGCCCATATGCAAGAGAGATTTAGTTCACTAAGCCAAATTTCAGATTGAAGCTGGTTTTAAGAACAATGTCCTATTTCAAGCAAGCAGACATGTTTCAAGAAGAGTTTTCAAGCAAACTTTTCATGCCAGTCCTCATTCCCAACCGCTCTGTCAAGGCGACATCTAACCGTAGCATTCCCTGCTCTTTTTCCTACCCATGATAGCATATTCCCTGTAAAGTGAAAATCCAACATGCCACAATCGGTCAGCATCTGCTTGAAAGGCAAGAATGAATTGTCATTCCGTTGTCTGCCTCCTTCCTTCTCCTCATGGCAGGTGATTCATTAAAGTCATCTATCATAAACAAGGGTCAATTTCTTGTTGTTGAGAAACGCGTAAGGCGTTCCCAGACTAATCTCTGTGTTCTATAATAGGATCCCCATAAACAAATGTCATATAGACTTTTATTCCATCAATGACTGCCTCAATGTCAATCATTCTGTTATTAGAAAATAAAACATTAACTTGAAAATCATCCATCAAAAATAAAGCTAAACCTCCGCAGAGTCCAAATGGCTCAACGGTAAACAAACGATCAAATCCTAAGTCGGCCTGAATGTCTTGCAACAGCAGCCTCCTATTCTTCGTCTCAGAGAGAAACACAAATCCTGGGCGATGCTTCTGACACATCTCCGTAAGGCGTCGAACTGTGAGGTTGTTTCCAATCCCTCGACAGTTCCAACTGATTGTCTTCATGGATGGATTGGGGATGGGTTATTGGATCCCATCAAACCACTCTTGATTGAACTTTCTCTTGCCTTCTTTGGATTACTGTCAGAGTACTTGGACTTCTCCTTCTGATTGGTTATAGCTGTTGATCTTATTCGTGGAGAACCTCGACGAAGGAACTCTGATTTATTTGGCTTAATACCCATCTGAGTGTGCCTTCTTGAGCTACTCCTTCCAGCTTGCGAGGATCTTGATGTTCTAGGAATTGTAGCCCCCAAAACATTGGAGGATTGAACCGTGTCTTCCATGTCCTTGATCTCATCATCAAAAAGGTCATCCTCACCATCGAGAAGCTCATCCTCATCTAGCATGAAGCCATCATTTTGTTCCTGAGCTTCCATGTCGTTCAATGCCTCAATGCTTTGCTCTCCGCGTAATGTATTTCCCTGATTGTTTGGGGAGTAAGCTAAGGATCTCACCACACTTTTGCTTCTAATAGTGATGTGTTCCTCCATTGTTGGATGTCTAAAATATGGAGACAAAATCATGCTCGCCACATGCTTACTTTTACTGTTTAGATCGCCCTTTAAACCATCACTGCCTTGGCGACTAAGATCGCCAGCTGGACGTGTATCGCTTGTTGGTTGTTCATAGCGAACAATCCCTTTAGACGACTCAGAACAGTCCATCTCATCCCCAATACTCTCATCTTTCTCCTTTCCATTACATCTTCTTGTCTTGTTACCATTCTTTTCCCGCCAATTCGTATTTCCTCCATGGTTACGAGTTTTATACTCATAGCGGGAATACGGCTTGGAGTCCTTATGCCATTCTTTGTGTCCTTGGTTGGGGTGGGGGAGAAAACTCGCCTATGCTCTCTTCCTCTCATAATCCTATCAGAGTGAGTAGGAGGACGTTTTTCATCACCTCTGTATCGTGAGGGATAAGCCGATGTCTCTCTGTTTTTTCCAGCATATCCGGGCCGTGAAACTCCAAGGCGAAAAGTGAAGTCCTTGCGGTTTTCAGTCTGGTGCTTCCCACCATGTACCTTAACTCTTTGATCACAGGACCATATGTGATCCTTCTCAGCTGTCCTGTGTGATACCTGGAACTCAGGTTGAGCATGAGCTTGTACACGCTCAAAAACATTGCCTCGCGCAGGCGAGGCTGGACAGTAGCCCTTTTCGTGGCTCATCAATCCGCAGGTGGTGCAGTGTTTGAAGAGAAGGTCATACTGTATCTCAATTGTTATCTCGTCTCCTTCCGGGCTTTGCACCTTTCGTTTGAACTTCAAAGGTTTCCTAGAATCGATATCGATGAGAATACGACCCTCCGAGAGATCAATGGTATCCACATGACCCAGTCTTCCACCTATGTTTTTTGATCTGTCTAAAGATGCAGCGGCATCCCAATGAGAGTGACGCAGAAAGGAACGATCCAAGGGTAATCGTCATGGACAATGGGCTCCCATCTCACCAACACAAACATGAAATTGTTGAAATGAAATGGCCCCTTCCTTAACACAGCATTAAGGTCCTCCTCAGTATTAAAATTAATCAGAAACTTTCCGTTTCCCAAGTCATTAGCTGTGATCCTGTCTTGAACACCCCATTGAGCAGCCATTTTCTGGAGGAGCTTCTCGACATTCTGTTTCTTGGGATTAAGTATCTTGCCAATAAGAGACAAGTGAAACTCCTTCATCACGAAAGCATCGTCCTGCGCCGTTAACTTAATCGTCTCATCATCATCTTCAACCGGAATAGCTTTCCCTTTTAAATCCGCCATATGAGCAGATTTAAAGCTATTCCTGGATCCCATACAGTGGTAATGGATCAACAGTGACTGCTATATTGCAGAGGAAAAAAGAAACCAGCAGTGAAAGTTTGATCGGGTATCACTGGAATCTTTTAGAAGGACACGTCGGGATCAGAAACCAGCAGTGCAGTTAGCCAGATACACCAAGATACACATGGAACAAAGGTTTCCTGTGTTGCTTAACAATCAGAAACGACTTGAAACCGTGTAGCGGCCCAAGGAACAAAGGTCCCTTGAGATAATCAGAGAGCAAAACAGGGAGTAATCATTGCTTGATGGAGACGCAATGGGAATTGATGGCGGCTTGCTGATCGGTACGGATCACCACATTACATATGTTTGTTAGATAATATTTTTATTACACGCTTAACAAATAAAATAACCCGATTACATAAACTAAACAAAAATCTAATCTATGCTATCCAAACTCATATTAACTAAACCAATAGGTTCTTTCCAATTACAATGCACCATCGTTTAATAATCATTGTGTGATTTTTATTTTATAACACTGAGCAATGAACAAAGTTTGAAGGCAAACAAATGTGTAAGTGTAGAAAACATAAAAAAATGAGATGTCAGTAGACACCATCATAATAACATAAGAGAAAAGAAACAGGATTTACCAACACCCTTATTCATTTAGCCTCCAAGACTAGAAGGTGAAATAGCCATGATGGAGCATTTCGAGCGATGTACGACTGGTGGCGCCTATCTCGAGTGACGCTGAAAGCAATGGCCGTTGCCGCTTCATTACGCTCCGGAAGAGTATGATCGAGACTCCATGAATCTATACGTGATAGAAGCCAGAGAATGCTGTGGCGGATGTGGCTGAGGCTAAGGTGGGCAGTTGGATTTGTCATAGCGTCATGAAAGCCCTCCGAAGAAGTCTCAAAACTAATATTCGAGAAGTGTAGATTGTGCAAACATTCCACTGCCCAAAAGAGAGCCCACAAGTCTACCTCGATCTTCGTGCGCATGTAAGAATAGGCCCGACGGCTATGCATAAGCGTGCCTCCGTTTTCATCGCGAAGAATCCATGACGCACCACTCGGCTGATTTGAG
This sequence comes from Eruca vesicaria subsp. sativa, assembly GCA_932364175.1. Classification (NCBI taxonomy): domain Eukaryota; kingdom Viridiplantae; phylum Streptophyta; class Magnoliopsida; order Brassicales; family Brassicaceae; genus Eruca; species Eruca vesicaria. The sequence goes on from CAKOAT010366377.1 coordinate 8,810, forward strand.
TCAATCCATGAGGATCCCATAATCATTGTGTAATCATTCATCAATATTTTTACATGTGTCTCATATTCATCTCTCAACGAAGAACCCTAATTCTAATCTTTTTTTTTGCCTATTTGCAATCCTGTTTGATTGATTCCACTTATTTCTGATCTGAAGATATCTATTATTGTTGTTATCCCAATTTCCTCTTATCATACGATAGTTCTTGATCGAATGCGTCCGCATTCCTTATTGGATTCAGTGATTTCGTCTAATACGTCGAAAGAAACTCAGGATAATTTTATCCTCTCTTTGGGGATAATTTTCAACAAGTGTAAAAAGAAACTGAGTAGCTACAGAAATCCTGCAACTGAGATTCAGTATATCATAACAAAGGGAAGCTTTACAATGGAGAGTGCGGCTGTTTCATGGTCTGTGTTTTTCATCATTTTCTTTCACTATTTTTTTTCATTTTTACTATTGTGGTGTTTGATTTCTGGGTAACTTTTGTTGGTTTAAAACAAACTTGGGGTGGGAAGTGGGATGACCTAAAGGCAGCATTCACAACGTCACTTTTATTCATGTTTGACTGGTTTGTGAAAGCCTGCAAGAGTCAGGAACTAGATATAAGATGTGACACTATGATTCAGCTGATTGAAAAAGAGACTCAAGAGTTAGATGAGAGAGAGAGGCAAGCCCTTAACATATATATAGGCGCATGTTGATAAGATTTCCTTTGGATACTTATAGGTTCTGTTTTTTATATAGATGTGTGTAAAAAGATGACGGCTTTAGCACACTGGAATGAGCATGATTGTGCTGGGTTTTGGTCATCTGCTATCGATGGATTTAGCTACAAACAGTTGCACAAAGATGTAGTTCTCCAATTTCTTATTAGTAGATTTTCCAAATTTACAACATTGACATTAATTCATCTATGATTGGATCACTGCTTTTGAGCTTTTTCCAAATGAGTATTTAAGTATTTCTTATGGTTGTCATTGATTAGCTAGAATATACTTTGCTTGCTTTTTTTTTTTTTTTGACATCAAACGGCTGACCTAGTACTCAAAGAACTTGAGGTGGTCTGGGAATCCAAACCGGAATAGAACAACCAACGAACATAACCTTACGATAAAAAGCCCTAGCTGTCCTAGCTAGAGAATCAGAAACACCGTTCTGAGCTCTAGGAACATAAAAAATCTTAAAATCAGGAAAGCAGGTCTTCAGCGTTTCCAGTTTTTCCAGTTCTGTTGAAAAGGTAGGCCATGCGTGAGGATTCCTGAGCATCTCGATAATCTCCTTACAATCAGTTCCAAAGCTCTGGCATGGCGAATGTTGAAGCATATTCTCCATTGCCCACCGCAGTACTTCCAACTCTGAATGCAACGCCGATTCCACTCGATCAAAGTTACGCATCCCCAATAACTCGTTATGTCCGCTATGACCATTCAGCACCCATCCACAGCCACTGAAAACATTTGTAGAAGTCCAAGATCCATCCACCATACATATATTACCCAAGCTTAAGGCCTGGTCTTCTTCTCCTCTGTTCCCAATGGAGCTCGGAGTTTCCATCTCATTTGCTTTGAACCATGCTTGGCATTCACTTTCTGCATAGCGCGCTAGCTCCAAAGGGTCCCTATAATTACCTCCGAATAGCTTATCATTCCTAGCCTTCCAAATGTACCAAATTAGCCAAGGGTAAGGGTCTCTGTCCAATTCTGGTTCCATTATCGCATTCTTCCTCCAGAAAAGATAATCCATATTCGCGTACGTGCTTTGTACCGGGAACAGAGCGGGGTTGGTAGGCGTGGATGATAGTGCCCAAACTTGCAATGCAGGTGGGCATTCAAAAATTGCATGAGTAATCGTCTCCTCGGGCTCCCCACATCGAGGACAATGGTTGTCACATCTCAAGTGTCTATAGTTTAAGATGCTCGTGACAGCTACATGTCCTGTTATCAACTGCCACATAAGATGACAAATCTTTTGAGGTGCCCTGACCTTCCAAGCATGTGCTTGAAGCTTTGTAATACTAGGCTCGCATACCTCAGGTTCGTCTTCCTTCCTCAAAATATTTCGTGCAAGCCAGTATCCAGATTTAACTGTATACTGTCCAGACCTCGTATAGCTCCAGCAGTACGTGTCCCGTCGATGAATTGAACTAATGGCCATGCTTCTAATGAGTGATATATCATCTGCCGCAACATAGTCATGTAAACGTCGATCATCCCATCTCTTCGTTGTTTGATCAATCAAATCGCTCACTCGCATATTTGGATGTAGAACCGGTGCCAAAGGAATTGCTGGTCTCGCAGGTATAGTAGGAATCCAAGGGTCTTCCCAAACTTTAACCTCATATCCTGAGTGAACTTTTTGTCTGATTCCTAATAGTAGCAGCTCTCTTCCGGCCGATATGCTTGTCCACACATATGATGGGCTACTAGCATTAATTGGTCGCAAGGGCGAACTCAATCTGTAGTATCTGCCTCTCAGCACGCGAGCTACCAGAGAGTCCGGTTTCTGCACCAGTCTCCATAGCTGCTTTGCAAGTAACGCGAGGTTAAATTCATGGATCATCCTGAAGCCAATTCCTCCTTCTTCCTTAGGTAAACATAGTTTGTCCCATGTCGACCAATGAATACCCCTCTTTGGCGGATTTAAGCTCCACCAAAACTGTGCAATGGCACTAGCTAAGTTATCACAGATCTCCAATGGGAGAAGAAAAGAAGACATTACATACGTCGGAAGAGCAAGCAGAATTGATTTTATCATAACTTCTTTGCCGCCTTTAGATAGCCATCTACCAGTCCATCCATTTACTCTACCTCTCAGCTTGTCCTTGAGAAAAGCAAAGAGTTTAACTTTAGACCCACTAATATCCTCAGGTATGCCTAGATATGATCCCATGCCTCCTTCATTTTGGATCCCAAGTCTGTCTTTGATCTCTTGTCTCACCTCCTGTCCAATTCTTTTACCAAAGAGTAAAGAAGACTTATCAAAATTAATGCATTGTCCTGAAGCTTGTCCATATACCTTGACCACTTTCATTACTTCTTCACATTCACGGGGCTCCGCCTTACAGAAAAACAGACTATCATCAGCAAAGAGAAGATGAGATACCGAGGGGCACGCACGCGTGATGCGCATCCCCGTTATCTTTCTTTGCTTGCTTTTAACTAGAAAGTTTTGATTAGTTTTATATGATGTGGACTCCGAAGAAAAAATTTCGAATATGGGTGTTTGTGATGATATTTGATTAACTAGAATATATTTTGCTTGCCTTTTACCTCGCAAGCTTCGCTGAAGCGAGAAAAAAAGTAGGGAAGTTAACTCAACTAATATGAATTTTATTAATTATTATCACAACCATACAAAACTTTTTTTTATTACTACCTTTTTTTTAATACCCAGCGTGCCCTTTTTTCATGTTGTGAGAAAAAACATATTTACAAGAATGCCATTACTTTTTTATGCCACGTAAGCAAAAAGTTTGGGTCCACGTAAGAATGCGGCATAAA
>CAKOAT010366488.1:0-13340 GCA_932364175.1 Eruca vesicaria subsp. sativa
TTTTAAATTATTTTTAAGAAAAACTGACCCAGACGACTTACGAGGGCTAGAAACGTAAAAAAAATTCGCGTTTTTTGTTTGTTCACAAGGAGTTGGTTGTAATTTCAATAGCCTTTTAAGTTACTTTTGCATTTGATTCAAGTTTGGGTTTACTTTTGCATTTCAAATCAAGTTTTGAGTCATATTTGGCAATTTTCCCATCATAGTATCTAGAGAACTAAAATCAAATTTAATCAAAACTGATATACACGGTTAGTTCAGATATCCAAATATATTAGAGTCAAATTTATATATTGCAACTAGGATCGGTCCGCGCTACGCGCGGAATTTTAGCGACAAATGTGTTACAGAATTTCAAAATCACTCTTTGTTTGAATATTGTTTAGTTTCCTATTGATTTAAACTATATGTGTTATTGGTGTACTTCACATTGTTAGTGTTTTTAGTTGGATCATAATTGGGGGCGTGTTCAATAATAAAATGGAAGTCAACATTAGTGCATACTTAGATTTGAAGGAAGATACGATAATAGTCTATACGTATCCAAATAAATATGTATTTCACAATTTTTGATACAACTGAACATTTTTGAATAGTAATTTTCTATAAGTACTTATATTTGTTGTTATTTATGTATAATGATTTCATCTATCATTCATGAAGCTAACTACATTGTTTATAGAATGATAACATGTTTTGGTTTTGTAATTTTTGATAAAAATATAAAATGTACAATAAAACATATTTATATGTTGGCTTATCATACAAAAAAATTATTTAAAAAGGATTCATCAATATCAAAGGAAGTTTTTAGACTATTGGCATCAAACCATAAATGCAAAAAGACATAAAACTGAGAAAATCAAAATTTAATGGGTGGAGAATTTGGTTTTAAAAAATAATAGGAGGAGACTTGGTTGCCGGACTTGTTGATCGAAGCTTTAAAACTTCATCCTATATTAGCTTCGTTAATGGAGTTATTTCTTCCATCACCTTACTTGACCACCTTCTTCTCCTCTGGTATCTTAGACGGTAAAATTGCTTGCACCAAGCGATGCAATGCAATGCATTCCACGTGCTTAAAGATATTGCAACAAAACCATAATCCGGTTTAGTAAAACCAATTTGATTAGAAAAAAAAAGTTGGGATGGTTAAAAACTGATTAGGTTTACCTTATAACATAACGTTCCGGTTTCCCTTAGCATTTTCTTCTATTATTTAAAACCAATTCAGGAAGAAGGGAAAAAATTTCGTCTGCTCTGCTAAAAAACAGAGCCACTATAGCTCTTGGGACTCTTCCTCGTCACAGGCTGAATCAACATCATCACCAAATCATATGCTGCTCCACGCCATATATAACTCCTCCTATATCGGGAATTGCCAGAAAATATCTTTGTCCATCACCACCGGTCTATAATTTTAGAGTACAACCTCCTCTAATGATCTTATTTTTGGATGAGATCTTGTGAAGAAGCATCACTGATTGAACTCTTAACATTGAAATTCTCTGGCATCTGGGAATCAGTTATATTATCGATGTTAGTAGAAGCGTATGGAAAATCTCTATTTAACTCACTGAAATAAAGAGTAAGGTGATCTGTAATGTCTCAACGCCATTAAATTATATATATGATATAATACCATAAAACACCAACCGCCAGAAGTGTTATCAATGTAAGAGGATTGTAACTTTGCATGCTCCACCTCTGCAATAACCAAGGTTGTTTCTTCACCCAAATAAGGTAACACCAAGCTGACAAATCTAGAGCAAAAAAAATCCCAACGAAAGCAAGAAAACTACCTTAGAGAGAGAAACGTGGCAAGCTCTTGTTTTCCTATTATCTAAATTTCCACGCCAAGAAGTGTAGAAAGTGATAGACTGGATCATCCAAAAACAAACCATGTTACTTAAGAGATAGACTACTTACGATGCAAGAAACTCAATGAGAATGCAATTTATAGTATTATTTTAATAGTGAAGCTTCTTCCACATGCCACTCTTTTCTGCCCTACACGATTGATTCTCAGATGATCGATTTCTCCTCCACTGATGGATCATATAGCATTTCAAGAAGTAGAGCAACCATTAAATCTTCATAATCAAGAAGAATGTAAACGTAAAGTTGAAAAGAAATGGTACCATTAAGAAGACGTGTGAAGATGCGGTACGATTCAGTTCACCTCCAGCTTTCAGAGACATAAGCAGAACCTGATACATCTTATAATCATAAAGATATTTACCTTTATGCTGGATTCAAACAAAGTTTTGTCGGAAAGTTGTTCATTTACTTACTGTTTTTTATGGTTGCATTGAATCCTTCAGCACCTCCTCTTTGGACTTCTGACCTAATTTTCCATCGAACCAAAAGAACTCTATTCTTGTTCTGCTCAAAGGAATCTCCAGATGATCCAAAAAAAAAAAATATTGACTTAAAGACAATGCTTTTCTCCCAGTACGGCGGTACAAGACATCTTGATATTATCTAAACATTTGGGCAGCTCTGAAACTGTGAAGACTCTTTAAATTTCTTTACAATATCAACACAGAATAGCCACTCCGTTAGACATGAATAAGATTTGTTTTCTTCAGTAATATCCTGCAGATTGTTTAAAGGGCTTATTAGCTCAGTAGCCAAATCTGGGATGTATGTTAAGTATATAACATTGATGTTGACGTAATGTAGTCTTTGACATTTAGCCTCTTTTTCATCCGGTATTACCCTTTCCACTAGCAGGTATCCAGTTACATGGTTTAAAACTAAATGACGTGTTGGTTAACTGTAGGTGAGTTAAATCATCAAACGTATGAATCGCATAGAGAAACAGGTTAACTATTTCTGTTCCATTCTACATAGGTCATCCTTTCCATTCCGTTTTTATATTCATATGTTCCATTCCGTTTTCTATTAAGTAGGCTTACCACATACAGTATTAGTAGGTGGGTTAAGAATTAGGTTAATCTTTTTTTTTTCTCACCTTAATCTCTTTCTTTTAGTGCCCCATTTATTTTTTTGTATAAACCCCATAAATTGTCATTTAAAAGACAATTAAGAAAATAACTAACAACAATTAAGAAAATATAAACACTAGTACATTGGAGATTAACCGTTTTCGTATGGTAAAATTCTATGGAAATATAAACCCCATTTAACAATGCTATGGACGCTAATCACTAAATAAAAATTAAGAAAAATATAAACCCCAATTCATTAACGATTAACCCCCTTCTTATGATAATCTTCAAACAGTTTACCTATTTTTGTTCCATTATAACTAGATCATCCATTCCATTCCGTTTTTGTATTCATATGTTCCATTCCGTTTTTTTTATTAATTAGGATTACTACATACGGTATTAGGAGGTATGTTAGAAAAGTGACTAGTACATTGTCATTTAAAAAGTTATGGACGCTAATCACTAAACAAAAATTAAGAAAATATAAACCCTAATACTTTGGCGATTAACCCCTTTCTTATGTCAAAATGCTATCAAAATATAAACCACATTTAAAATGCTATGGCCGCCTAATCCATTAACGATTAACCCGCTTCTTATGATAATCTTCAAACAGTTTACATATTTCTGTTCCATTATAACTAGATCATCCATTCCATTCCGTTTTTGTATTCATATGTTCCATTCCATTTTTTTATTAATTAGGATTACTACATACGGTATTAGGAGGTAGGTTAGAAAAGTGACTAGTACATTGTCATTTAAAAAGTTATGGACGCTAATCACTAAACAAAAATTAAGAAAATATAAACTCTAATACTTTGGCGATTAACCCCTTTCTTATGTTAAAATGCTATCAAAATATAAAGCGGATTTAAAATTCTATGGACGCTAATCACTAAACAAATATTAAGAAAATATAAACCCCAATCCATTGCCGATTAACCCCTTCCTTATGATAATCTTTTTCATTTTCTCACCTTAATCTCATACTTTCGTATAAACCCCATAAATTGTCAATTAAAAGGGTATGGACGCTAATCACTAAAACAAAATTAAGATAATATAAACCCCAATCCATTGGCGATTAACACTTTTCTTTTGTTGACACAACTAAACAATAAACATAAGTTAGGGAAATATAAATCCCATAAATTGTCATTTAAAATGTTATGGACTCTAATCACTAAACAAAAATGAAGAAAATATAAACCCCAATCCATTGGTGATTAATTCCATTCCATTGTTTAACTATTCCATACAAATGAGTATATTATCCACTATGTTACCTGTGCCATGCTATATCGTTCCATCTATTCCATACTTTTTTTGTTTACCATATCAAATTATATTCCTATTAATAGTTGGATTAGTAGACAATAGAGTAACTATCTACAATCATGATGACGTCGGGGAACATATATGACGTCTCCATGAAATTAATGTCAAATACTGGGAAACAGCTATTCCATATAAATGAAGGAGAGGAAGCCACGTAAATTGTTAGGGTTAGTAAATATAATTTAACTCTGCACAGGTAATCTAGTGAATCACTAAACAAAAGGAAGAAAACTATAAACCCTAATCTAAACATAAGGTAATGAAATATAATTTCCATTCCATTGTTTAACTATTCCATACAAATGATTATACTATCCAGTATGGTACATGTGCCATGCTATATCGTTGCATCTATTCCAAACGTTTTTTGTTTACCATATCAAATTTTATTCCTATTACGAGTTGGATTAGTAGATAGTAGAATAACCATCTACAATCATGATGACGTCCGTGAACAGATATGACGTCTCAATGGAATTAATGTCAACTTCCTATCAACCAATTCACGCACAATATCTTCACTGCTTGTAGATTCATCAAACCCGGGGCCAACTGAACCCGGTTTAACGAGGATCGTAGGACACGCCGCAAGCGTAACAAGAACCATTGCATGTGCAAATCCTTGAACTACCATTGTGTTATGTAGCACATAATTACTGGGAGAACGTGATTTTGTACTTCTAACAGTGAGGAGAAATGACTCACGTCCCCAAGGATACTCTAGGAACTCATCTAGATTACCAAGCATACGGACAACTTCAGGTCGGATATTTGTTGTGCCACAGGTGGGACACAAAATACCGTCAACCAGAACCAACAATGCCAAGCGAAGACGTGTTAAAGGGTCCTTGTATTTTTCCCCCTTGAGAAGCCGATCCATTACCCAGCTAGTAGTGGGCTTTTCCTCCCCACGGAAGAGAACATCCCAGATGGCCGTAGACGAAGCCGAGGACTGACCTTTTCCGCTACACTTCCCTCCTACACCCTTACCCTTCCCTTTCTTCTCTGTCTCAATTATTTCCCCACAATTGAGACCAGTTACAAGCGCAAAGTCTTGAATAGCATAGCGAATCGGTTTTCCTACAAAGAGCCACCACAGCTTAAACTCTTTCTCAGTCACCAACTGACGTGATAGCAGATAATGGAGAAACATAACAGAAAACGTATGGGACCCCATTCGCATCTTCTAATGCACCCTTTATCACTTCTATCCAACGAAGGTTGAAATAGTTGTTCATCCTTCTCTTTCCACTGGGTTCAAACCCTGTGGCGAACAATCTACTTGGAAGGCCCAAATCGTCCATGTTAGACCTAACATAAAAAAAACGAGGGGAAGATAGTTAGTATAAAGTAGATATACAATGATGTAATCAAAGTAAACATATGGTAAAGTTAAGCAGGCTGGACATATAATATTGTAGACCAATCCATATGGAATCGAACAACCGTAAATGGATAATACGGAAGTTCCATTCCATCCATAATTGAAAATAATACAGACGTTCCATTCCATAAGAATAGTAAACCATTCAAAATGGAATGGAGTATGTATCCAATCGAACAAACAATTTATATATAGTAAATTCAGTGTTCTTTATCACCTATATTTACCAAAATGTCAACTGTATGGAATAATACAACCGCTAAATATTAAACCATAATGTTAACCCTTAACCAAAATATAAACCATCAAATGTAAACCAAACACCTCAGCTAAACGCTACATCAAATGGAATGGAACATAATCAATAACATAGTACGCAATGGTATGGAATTATCATAAATTTGTGAGTACATTTATTATGTTAATTTTGATCCCAGTTATAACTGTAAATAGAAAAAACTAAACTTTAATAAGTAATCCCTAAACCAAATATAACCCATATAGTCAAATATAAACACTAAAAATCATAAACGGTGAACCAAATTATATACAAACAGAAGAACAAGAACAAGTATACAAACAGAAGAACAAGAACAAGTATGGAAGTCTATGTAAACTGAATCCTAAAGTGTTATATACAAGCGATTTCACAGAAGAGGAAATAATGGAGACAATAGGTGGAGTGAAACACAACCTATGATATATATACAAACACAACCTATGATATATATACAATCATATAACGCTACATCACATGCAATGGGAAAATATATAAGATAGTACTTAGTAGTTAAATTAACATATTATTTGGATAGTAGACCCCAATCTCCGATATATATACAATCCCTTGTATGTAACATATAGCTTCAATCCAATCCATCCGGAATGGTATAGAAAGGTATTCCATTCTATGTACATGGAATGGAATATATATTTATTTAGATACTATACCCTAATCTCCAATAAGTTAACCCTAAACCCAACAGACCCACTTAACACTATACCCTAATCACAAATAAGTTAACCCTTAACGAAAATCTAAACCAGAAAACGTAAATAGAAACCCCAGCTTTTGATGTAAACTCCACATCAAATGGAATGGAATGCGCAAGTCAAGATGAAACCCTAAATAACATAGAAAACATCCCAAATCTAGATTTTCTATTCCATTGTACTTGGAATGGACCAAAACCGTATGGATCTAGTTATGAAAACTATAGAATTTACATGCAGTTGGCAAGACATGGAAGAAGAACGAACATGATACTAAAGCTTGAATTCAAAGGTTTGTTTCCGTTTTAAAATTAGACGACATGATGAGTAACAGAGCCGCAAATTCAGGATGATGGATTTAGATTTAAGAAAAGGAGAACACATTGATTCGGACTACAAACTAGGAAAAGAGTTGACATTAAGAGGATTCCGAACAAAAGGGGAGATAACTAACATTTTGGGGATGCGGAGTGGACACAGAGGAAGCTTCAATTGAAGTACTGGAGGAGATGGGGAAGATGAGGACACCGACGGAGACGATGAATTTGGGAGAGAAGAAGACGGTTGGGAGTGAGTAAGACACGATTTACGGGGTCGGTCGAGTACGACGACGGACAGAGTTCGTCTGATTTTGGGGGAGAAGAAAACGAAAGCTTTCTAGGGATGAAGTGGTCGGGTTATCGATGTCGGAGACGGTTCGCGTGCAGAGAAGGAAGTGGGAATCGTGAAACAATTGGTGGAGAGGGTTAAGACACGATTTACGGGGTGTAACCAATTGAATAATTTAAGAAAGTTTTTTTTTAACAATTTGAGCCGGTGAAAACGGTTGTTTTGGAGGAGAATATTGTAATAATATATAAAAGTAATGGGGTGAGGCTTTCCGTCAGGGTTTGTAGCTACTGCCCAATTAACTTTTTTTTTCTATGGCTAAAGACCCCAATTTCCCTTGTTTAAAACTATCATACAATAATCTATTTTTTAATATAACAAAAACATTGGTGAATACTAAATCTACTCAAGCTAAAATCTTACATATAAGATTTGACTCAAATGGTATAAGATTTGTAAATCTTAAAGGAAAAATGTTGGGTTTGTTTAATTGTTTTTCTAAAATCGTCGGAGCTACCTTGGCGTCATGTAGAAGCATATCAACGCCCATAACGATTTAAGAAGAAATCCAGACGAATCTGTAACTGAGAACGTTTCGATTGATGGAGATAAGATCAGACGACGCGGTCGAAATCCTACGAACAGCTTCATCAACTCGAACTTAGCAGCTTAATCTCTCAAACGGCGGAAAACAAATAGCCTAGATGAACCCTAATTTACCATTAGACGCGTTAGAAGATAATTAGTGCTGGGTTCATTCTGCCAAGCCAAAAGCCCACAAAATTAATGTAGCCCATAAGAATCTCTGATTTCCTTCAATGAAACGCAGCGTCTTGTAAAACTGGACACGTGGGAAGCTGTTAAAACGTGAATTACTGACGTGGCTCCTTTAGAAGAGTGAAACTCTTATTTATACTATAAGATATATTAATTCTTTCGATTTTAATATCCAGAAAACATCCAAAATACATATTATAAATAAAGTGTCTAATATACCTTGAATATAAATACTAATAATCAAAAATAAAATTTAAAATAGATAAATAAATACTCAAAACACCAATATATATATATTTTTCTCCTTCAAATAGTCAAGTCAACCCAAATTTTATATTAAATTTAAGTATAATTGGCATATATTACACAAATTTATATGTTATATATTATTTTATTTTTATATTTTTAAAATATAACGTATATGTGAATTTTAAAATAATTTAAACAGTATATCTGGACCCATAAAGATCCTAACTGAATTCGAACCGAAATTTATAAATATCTAAACTGGACTAAAATTTTTAACCTCGAAAATCTGCAGCCCGTATAGAGCCGAACTGAACCCAAATAGGTACCCAAACTCCTAATCCTAACTATTACTTATTTTATGTTTTTAACATAGAGTTATTGCACTCTATAACGTAAAAAAAGAAAGTTTAATTAGGTAACTACACACAACATTTTCGTATTTAAACAACTGACTATACAGTAGAAAATACATGACGATACTAACCCTAACTCTTCTCCTGACACTCTGCCATTCTTGAGACTTACTTTGCTAGTGCTTCTTAAACCATAGGTGAATAACGTAGATGAAACAATCCTTTAACTTAGTGTTTTTAAATTAATGCTGATATTAGCAATCATTTAACTTAGTGTTTTTACCGGTTTCAAGTGTATCTATAAAACAATCATATAAAATCATTGTTTTAAATGCTGATATTAGTTTGAATATCTAATAAATAATATTATTGTCATACATTTAAGTGCTAATATTAGTTTGAATATCATTTAAAATCATATATATGTATGTATGTATATATTAGTATTATTATTTTCAATGCTATATCCGGTCTAAAATGCATCAAATTACTGGTTTTGAATCCTATATAATCGGTTTTTAATTAGTTTTTTTTTAAATCGATACATACTTATACGCAAACATATCGAATTGCACACATGATTTTTCATTACCGTTTCAGAGCTATATAATCAAATCATATACTGGTTTTGAATCCTATATAACCGATTTTTAATTAGTTTGTTTTTATATCGACCATACTTATACTCAAACATATCGAATTGCACACATGATTTTTATTACCGGTTTCAGAGCCATATAACCAGTTATTATCAATATAACAATCACCACTTATTTTTACTCAACTTGCTAACCAGATATATAACTGGTTATTAACACTCTCCTCGGTGAACCGGCAATGTCTCATGGTGTGTGGACCTCCATGGTGACTCGGCGGTCCTGATGTCTTTGTCGGAACCCTTGCTTACTGATGAGGCATTTAGACTTAGGGTTTGTATCGGCTATGTAAGGGACATAGTCTTTGTCGCTATGACCATGGGGATGGCGGTTCCTTGAGCTATGTCTCCGCTCTGGTGTGGCCTTCTCTTGTTTATGTGTTGTTGGTGAAGACGTCAAGAGAATTCAGTATGCGTTTCAACGTCCAAGACAACTGGTAGGCTAGTACATGAACACCAACAGGTTTTTCGCCGGCAGGATACATCATTTCCGAGATCATATCCTCGTTAACCGGCGTTTGTGCGGTTTCTTCATGACTTGGCGTTGCCAACTCCATGCGTAAAAACAAAAGAGAATCTCAAGTTTTGTTTGTGGCATATTTCCTGATCTGGAAAGTAGATAGAAAAGGAAAAATAAAACTCTCGTAGAAGACAACCTCTAGTCAAAAAAACTGGTTTTAAAATTTAAATCAGTTGCACTGTTTCTAGACTCATTTCTAGACTCAGAAGCTATAAGTCTATAACATAGGCCAATAACCCACACTGACAAATTTCAATTCTCCCTTATAGGGATATCCTTGTCAAACCACACAACCCGATGTTTGCACTTACTACGTAACCATTCACCTAATTAAATTCTTCATCTACTTTATTCACCTAAATACCTCTTTAACATATTATAAAATAATAAAATAATAAATTTATATTAAATAACTGAAAATAATTAAATATTACATATATAATTAAATTGATGCAAACAAATAAACCAAATTAATAACTTTAGTTTATTTATAATCATTTTAATACACAAATTTAAACAATCACTTTTATCTATTTTGTATGGTATATAAGTAAATGTAAATGACACTAACATAGATATTATATATATATATATATATTAATTGAGAAGTTATTTAAGTGATTTTTGATTGTGTGTCACAAATAGGAAAACTCTCTAATTAATTGTTTTAATTTATTGGTTGATGATTTTACTTTTTTTGTTTGATTTCATTAATTCAGTTTTAATAACTTGATCAAAAACTAATTTAGTGTCTTCAATGCTCTGATTTGTGTCATAAATGATCTTATACATTTAATAAAAGAAATGTTTTTCGATAATAGAGAGATTTAAAAACTGTTCCTTTCATATTTAACAGAATAATAAAAAAAATTAAATTAGTGGTTAGTAATTGTATTACTTATGTATTATAAAGATAAAAATATATATTATATATTTTATACAAAAAAATTAATTTTAGATAACAAAAATTTTAAGATTTTCCATTAAAACCTATAAACTCAGTATTTACTGTAAAATATGGTAAATTATTACAAATTTTAAATGAATTCTTAAGGAAAAGGAGATTTTAAAATATCCTTGTAGGTCATCTATAAATAATTAAAAATAAAATATAATTAGTAATTTTCATTACTTGTGTATCGTATAAATAATTCTATACAAATATGTAATATAATTTAATTTTAAATTAAATATTAAATAATATTAGATGTCAAAAAATTGCATTTACTTTTTCATCAACAAATCTGGAAAAGAAATATCAGTTGTAAAGAACAGATAAATATTTTATACATATTCAAAAATAATCTGTTTAATAAATTTTTTTTAAAAAAACTTTCTTTTCATGTTATCTAGATAACTAAAAATAAAATAAAATTAGTATATAATAGTTTTGTTTATTTGTGTTATATGTATCTTATAGATTAATGATATAGAAAAATATGATCAACATTCATATTTGACTTATAAATCATATCAATTATATTTATGTGGGGTGTCTAAAATTTTTCATCTATCTGAATCATTTAATTTTAAGTTCTTTACAATGTTTATAAACTTTATACTTGCTGGAATTATTTGATTATTTATATCCAAATCTAGCATGTTTGGCATTAAATATTTCACATGGTGAACTAATCTAAGCCATATTAGTCGATGATTTTTGTAGCAATTATTATGATGTATATGTCATCGTTAGAAAATATTATTGTATATATTTTATTTCTTATAAATATTATCTGATGTATAAGCCTAATGTAATATAATGGTAAAAAATCCAGAAATCAAATTGCATATGGTAGTTATTCGGAAATAACATAACATATGGAGTATAAATTAATTATTTTTACTATAGTTATTGATAAAATAATAAAATAAACAATATATATATATATATATATATATATATATATATATTTAATTTATTTACTTAGAATACATATATATATATATAAATTTACTTACTTAGAATACATATATATATAAATTAAAATTCAAGTTTACAAAATAAAAATATATTATAACATGTCAAAAACATAAAAAATATTATATTAATTAAATTTTATAAACTATCAGCATCCGCAAAAATTCGCGGGCAACCACCTAATATCTATTAAATTTGAATTTCTAATTATAGGATTTTATGATCATTTTTATATTTTATAAAAACTCTTGTAAACCATTGACAACAAAATTTTCAATGTGTGACGTTTAATAGTTTTAATAATTTATAATCTTGCTTGAAAATTCACTGCAACTTTTGAAAATAAAATATTATTTTCTAAATTCTTATTCAAAGCAAATTAAGAATTTTAAATATTTGAATATTTCCTGACAAAATTCGACAGATTTACGAGTGACATACAAGGATTTACAACATAAGTACTATGTCACAAATTTGCAAGGAATTTATTTTTTCCTCACAATTTCCTTGTTGATTTGTCGCTATTTTTCGAGGAAAAGGTTATCTCGTAAATTTTCCTCGCAAATAGATTGTTTTCTTATAGTGTTTTCCGATGTAAGCTAGTTTCAAGATTTTTTTTCTGTCCAAACATCGAATATCAACAAAATAAAAGATAATTCAACACATCTTAGTGAAGAATCATCAAAAATGGAAATTTTGTATTTGTTAATGAAAGAGTGCGGAGAATTTTTTATATGAAAGTGTAGAAGAAATGAAATGAATAAAAGTTTGTGTGGGAGTCGATTTCATCCTACTGTCAAATAAATCGTAAAAAAGGAAACTTCGGGAAAACCCTAAGTTTCCAGAGGAACCGGCTATCTGCGAGAACCGCACAACGAAAATAAGATGACGAAAATACTTAGAATTTAAATGAGAATGAAACGAAAACAGAGAGCAAAGAGATTCTTATTCCGAATCTGCGTTGAACTGGTACAAAAAGAATTGCCGAAAGCGTAAGAACTAGAAAACCCTAATTGAGACGCAGCTCGCTAACAGAAAAACGGAAATATTCCTAAATGCTAGTTTTGGTGGTGAGAGCTCTGAATTTTCGTGTGTCTGCTTCTGCTCTAGACCTCCTCTTTATATACTCCTCATCTTGGCTATCCGATCTTTCCATTTCGCCCAGATTTGACTTAAATCAGGACCTTCCATTCTTCTCGATCCTTCCTTTTCTTCTGCGGAAATCTTCTATTTCTCTTCAAATCTTCCTTTTATTTTCTTTCTGCGAGTAAACCGTCAAAACGTTATCAAATCCGCGGGTTTGATTCCGTTGAAATCGCGAGATGGGTTTTATCGCGTTTTAGGTCCTTCCGGACCGTTTTGCGATAAAAACCGTTTTTCCGACTTTTACGGAATCGTTTCCTGATCTGACGTCGTTTTTAATAAATTTCTCGAGTTAATCGCAAAGTTTTACGATTTACTCGACTTTTTATTAAAAACACGTTTTTTTACGACTTACTCAGCGTTTTTTATTAAAAGCGCGTTTTTTATGATTTCAACGAGAAATCTCGAATACATCGTATAGTTTAGGCAATGTTCGGT
>CAKOAT010366599.1:23058-33320 GCA_932364175.1 Eruca vesicaria subsp. sativa
TTAGCATCTGGTCAAGATGCTAAAGGAATCAAGCATGTGAGCAATCTGAGCCAATGGTTTGAATTAGGCGCCTAAGACTCCACATGCTTGGTCATACTTACTATTCAAGAAAGCCCTTGTATCTTCCTCTTATTTAAACTCTTGTAACCTCATTTTATCAATTAACACACGAGTTTCATTCACACTTTCTCTCTAAATTGATCATGATTCTCTTATACATTTTCACATAAACACTCAATCTCTCATTCTCTCCTCAATACCTAAGCTTAATCCTAAAACATTTTATACAATCAACACACATGCGCCAACTTCCATCTTTCTTAGGCACCAAGAGCACTGGAACAACACAAGGACTCATGCTCTCCCGGATATGGCCTTTCTCCATCAATTCCTCAACCTTCCTTTGTAGGTCCTTGGTCTCAACCGGGTTAGTTCTGTAGGCTGGTCTATTGGGCAGAGTGGAACCTGGTACAAAATCTATCTGATGCTCAATCCCACGTATAGGTGGTAGACCAGTGGGACTATCCTCTGGAAATACATCTTGATAATCCTGTAAAAGAGCTGACATCTCACTCGGATATACCGGTGTGCAATCAGTTAGACTCAAAAGAGATTCTTTATAAACAAATAAGAGAACTGATTGTTTACAGTGAAGAGATCTTTTGATGTCACCAGTTTTGGCATAGAAGTTGTGCTGCTTGCTTTGCTCTGGTTTAAGATCTATTTCTTTCTTTTTCTGAAGCTGTAGCTGGTCTTGATGCACTTCTTTAGGAGTTAGAGGCACCAGGGTAGTCTTCTTGCCGTTAAACTCAAAAGTATGCTTGTTAGTAAAGCCATTGTGAGTAACTCTTCTATCAAACTGCCATGCCCTCCCAAGCAAGATATGACTAGCTTCCATTGGTATTACATCACATAAGATCTCATCTTCATATCTTCCAATGGTTAAAGGTATAGAAACCTGTGTGGATACCCTCATTTCTCCATCTTCATTGAGCCATTGCAATCGATAAGGCTTAGGATGCTTCTGAGTTTAGCTTCCTGACCATGGTCTCACTAGCAACATTGACACAGCTTCCGCCATCAATGATCAGACTACAAACCTTTCCTTGCACCATACATCGAGTGTAGAACAGGTTCTCTCTTTGTTCCAGCTCCTCGGGTTTTTTTTGCAAGCTGAGTGTTCTCCTAGCAACCAACAATCTTCCACGGACGGGTTCTTCTTCATACTCAGCTTCGGAAAGCTCGTGATCAGTAGCTGGTGTCTCATCTTGAGATTCAAACTCTCCATTTTCTAAAAGGATCATAACCCTCTTGTTGGTACATTCATTGGCATAATGTCCACGCCCTTGACAAACACTTAACATCTCTTGCACCCGAGCTTGAAGCCTCCATTTTACCCTTATCTTTGCTGTAGATACTACTAGACTTGGGCTCTTCTTTTGGCTGGGGCTTGCTCTCCTTCTGATAGCTTGGTTTGTCTTCCTTAGAAGTCGGGTATCTTCTGGATCCATTGTTGCTACGCACATGACTCCTTCTCTTAACTTGTTGTTCCACTAAGATAGCTTTATGTAGCATCTCCTCTATCTCCAAGTAGTGTTGCATCTCAACTCTATCTTGTATCTCACGGTTAAGTCCTCCAAGAAACCGTGCCTTAGTAGCTTCATTGTCCTCAGATACACAAGCTCTCAACATCAGAAGTTCCATCTTGTTAGATTTTCAGAGTACAAGGCTGTGTGTGAGAGTGATGAACAAAACGCCTCTTAAAGGCAAAGATAGACTTGTTTTGGTTATGAGATATATCTGATGGTATGTGTATGAACTCAGATCAGAAACAAGTGTATAAGAGAGATTAGGGTGTATAAGAGTGATTAAGTGTTTTAGTGTTTAAGAAAGGGAGAGATTAAGGGATTCTGATCCAAGAACACACACTGATTTATTATGAAGAGAAGGGGAAATCCCCCATTCTACTTAAGCTTACAAAATCGCCAACACAAAGGCTTATATAGCCATTTACAATCTGAAACCATTAAACCTACATTTAATGGATGATAATAACTTGAATAATGGATGGCTTGGATCAGTCCTGGTCTTGTCTTTGGTCTTGGGCGAAATGGTTGTGATTGGTTGATTCAAACTGGTCAAAGAAGGCTGCACTCTCATTGGCTCTCCTTAGGCTCCCATGAACCTTCCCATGTATCTGTCAAGATACATGGTCAATACACAGTCAAGAGAAAGCTCACGCCAGCCTGATTCCAGCTCTTCAAGCTCCTCTGACTTTTCCCCCACGGTCACAATGTTCAAGCCAACACGCCACAAAGCTCATTTATTCATTCTTGCTGATTTGGTTCTTGTCTTGTGTCACAAGTTCCTTGTGACCAAGATATCCCAATAGTGATCACTATTCTCAATAGTGACCAAACCCTATTTATGCACAACCTCAAATGGTTCTACTAGAGTGGAGTTTATGCAACTTAAGGCAATATTGGTCTTGTACGGATCCGTACGGTCCGAGTACATCTGTCCATACCAAATCCGTACAAGCCCTAACCCTAATCTTGCACACTACTCCAACTCTTCCCAAATGGTGTCTAAGTCACTCCTTGACTTGACCTCAACCTTGCACCAGCTTTAGATCACTCCTTGATCATCTTAGACACTCCTACAGCACATCATTGCTTTCCCGGAGCTCTAACCCTATTCTTGCACCAGACTCAATCTCAACCCAACACCTTTAGTTTCTCCATTTCTTTCTTCAACTTAACACTCCCCCTCAAGCTTGACTTTAGAGACCCTAAGTCAATCTTGGAATCTTGAAGAACTCCCTCATTAAAAACCTTACAAGCTTGGCCTTGTAAGGAAAAGAGTAGAGCCTTCAAGGCCTAGGGATTGGCCAATGGGTCTTTGTGTTCTCATCAGTGTGATGGACATACAAAGACCCTGTATCATGGCCTAACCGTTATGTGCAATTCAGTAGCTTCATTGCACATCACCAACACACCACACCCGCCTTCTTGGATCTCTTCTTTGGACTTCTTTGTGTCTTCCCTTCACTCTTGGCTTCTTGCCTTCTCATTCTGGTCAGATCACACGTCCATCTACTTCTTGTCTTCTTGAGCATCCAAGTAAGGTACCTGATACATCATTCCATAAGTGTATCNCTTCTTGGATCTCTTCTTTGGACTTCTTTGTGTCTTCCCTTCACTCTTGGCTTCTTGCCTTCTCATTCTGGTCAGATCACACGTCCATCTACTTCTTGTCTTCTTGAGCATCCAAGTAAGGTACCTGATACATCATTCCATAAGTGTATCAGTTCTCAAGAGATAAACCTATCATTCATATATAAAAGAGTTAAGATCAAGTTTACTCCCTTGTCCAGATAGTGAGGAGTGGCTTCTCTTTGATCAGCCACTTGTATCCTCACTCACTGAGCTTCACAGCTCCATCTCTTATCATGCAAGCTCATCCACACTCCCTCTCAAGCTTGAGACCAAGTATAGTTGAAGGTTCAAGCTTGCAAGGTGAGCACATGTTAACTCCATGTTAAGTCTTGTGGAGGGCACCACCATCTCTTCTAGACTTGATGCTTGTTCTCCACTCCATTACCATTGCATTGAGGAGATACCTCAGTACACTCAACAAGCACTCCCCACTTAGCTTGTTGAGTGACCTTCTTCTTCCCTCACCACGGCTTGATCTTTCCTAGATCAGCTTGCAATGGCCTTGAGTAACCAAGGATCATTTAGTTCTTAGGTTCATTAGGTGGCTCACTTTGCTCCCCTCCTCAAGCTTGGATTGTTTATGTGTCCAAGCTTGAAGTGAGCCTAAATGAGCCTTAAGATCAGGCGCATACCATTTACATGGACTATGCATCACCACTGATCACCCCTTCCCTTTTAACTCCATTGCCTTATGGTTATCAGTCTCCTCCAGACTTAAGTGATAACGACACGGTCTTCCTCTTTCTCGGTTTGATGATGGACAAGAGAGCATCATGTGCACCTGAAACATCACTCAAATTCCAGCAAAGATAAGACAAAATGCATTGGCATTTGCCAATGTCTTACTAGCTCTGCACTTAGATGGCCACTTATTAATTAAGATCCATCTAATGCAAGCTTCATTCTCTAAGTGCAAGCAAGTTCTTATCTAGAATCAATACAAGACATTTAGGCAACCTCATAATCAATATGCAACAACCTTAAGTGATTCTAATGCAAGCTAGCTGGATAAGAATTTTAATCTAACATCCTACCAACACAAGACATTAAGAACCAGGCTAAGCCATATTATTATGAGCCATCAGACCATGCATTAACCTTAATCAGATTATATTCATGTATGCAAGCTATCACCAAGCAACATTTAGAACTGGGATTAAGCATTTTTTAAATTCTCATATACAAAACAAGACATTAATAAGCAACCTAGGACAGATTCAAGATTATATCATCAAGCAATCATCACAATATCCTCAGGTTTCAATCACACAACCCAACACACAGCACAATAATCATCACAAGCTCAATATCGAGATGGTTTAGAATCTCTTACTCAAGGAACCAGATTGGTTCCTTAGTCTTTGCTTCAAACCGGCCAAGGCTGTGACTGAGGTTTGGAGTCTGGATCGTCACCCATCTCCTTCTCCTTCACACCATGGCCTCCATGTTGTACCAAACAGCTCAAAGACCCCTCCTTTCTTCAAGACTTCTAGACGCCATGGACTGGACACCTTCTTCTTTGAACCGGATGGATGAAAGCTCATGGATAAGGCGCCTTTGGAGTGGCCTCTCCATACATCTTTGCTTCCAAGAACAAACATCATCAGGCTGGTAGTGATAGAGGATGAGTAACCACAGACAGTAACGTAGCTTCAATCTTCTTCTTCATGAATGGACTGAACCCGGATCTATATTGTCTTCATGGTTTGGTTTTGAGCTGAGGGATGGAGCTGTGATTTGTGGAAGCTATAGCTCAGGTTCTGATGAACCTGGCTCTGATACCATGTTAGATTTTCAGAGTACAAGGCTGTGTGTGAGAGTGATGAACAAAACGCCTCTGAAAGGCAAAGATAGACTTGTTTTGGTTATGAGTTAGATCTGATGGTATGTGTATGAACTCAGATCAGAAACAAGTGTATAAGAGAGATTAGGGTGTATAAGAGTGATTAAGTGTTTTAGTGTTTAAGAAAGGGAGAGATTAAGGGATTCTGATCTAAGAACACACACTGATTTATTATGAAGAGAAGGGGAAATCCC
The DNA here is from genome assembly GCA_932364175.1 of Eruca vesicaria subsp. sativa. Classification (NCBI taxonomy): domain Eukaryota; kingdom Viridiplantae; phylum Streptophyta; class Magnoliopsida; order Brassicales; family Brassicaceae; genus Eruca; species Eruca vesicaria. Next base: position 28,314 of record CAKOAT010366599.1, read on the forward strand.
CCATTCTACTTAAGCTTACAAAATCTCCAAACAAAGGCTTATATAGCCATTTACAATCTGAAACCATTAAACCTACATCTAATGGCTGATAATAACTTGAATAATGGATGTCTTGGATCAGTCCTGGTCTTGTCTTTGGTCTTGGGCGAAATGGTTGTGATTGGTTGATTCAAACTGGTCAAAGAAGGCTGCACTCTCATTGGCTCTCCTTAGGCTCCCATGAACCTTCCCATGTATCTGTCAAGATACATGGTCAATACACAGTCAAGAGAAAGCTCACACCAGCCTGTTTCCAGCTCTTCAAGCTCCTCTGACTTTTCCCCAACGGTCACAATGTTCAAGCCAACACGCCACAAAGCTCATTTCTTCATTCTTGCTGATTTGGTTCTTGTCTTGTGTCACAAGTTCCTTGTGACCAAGATATCCCAATAGTGATCACTATTCTCAATAGTGACCAAACCCTATTTATGCACAACCTCAAATGGTTCTACTAGAGTGGAGTTTATGCAACTTAAGGCAATATTGGTCTTGTACGGATCCGTACGGTCCGAGTACATCTGTCTGTACCAAATCTGTACAAGCCCTAACCCTAATCTTGCACACTACTCCAACTCTTCCCAAATGGTGTCTAAGTCACTCCTTGACTTGACCTCAACCTTGCACCAGCTTTAGATCACTCCTTGATCATCTTAGACACTCCTAAAGCACATCATTGCTTTCCCGGAGCTCTAACCCTATTCTTGCACCAGACTCAATCTCAACCCAACACCTTTAGTTTCTCCATTCCTTTCTTCAACTTAACACATCTCTTGATAATATTCTTCAACAGTCTTTGATCCTTGTGTGAGAAGTCTCAACTTTTGATGAAGATCACGATGGTAATGACTTGGTACAAACCTCTTGCGCATCAAAGCTTTCATCTCTGCCCATGTCTCAATAGGAAACTCACCATTGCGCCTCTTGTTTGTAACTACCTGATCCCACCATCTCAAAGCATAATAATTAAACTCAGTGGCAGCAAGTTGAACCTTCTTAACATCTGAGTAGTGCTGATAGTTGAAAACAAGCTCTATCTTCTTTTCCCACTCAAGATAAGCATCCGGATCAGCCTTGCCATGGAAAGGAGGGATCTTAAGCTTCAATCCTGACAGCTCACTGCGCCTATGCCTTCTGCCCTCATGATCATGTCGAGATCTCCTGCTGCTGTGTCTTGATCCAGAACTATGGCTACTTCTCTCATAGAAGTTATCAGTCTCTTCTGATCCAGCATGCTCACGACGACCATGTCTATTCCTCCTTGGCTCACGCCNGCTCACTGCGCCTATGCCTTCTGCCCTCATGATCATGTCGAGATCTCCTGCTGCTGTGTCTTGATCCAGAACTATGGCTACTTCTCTCATAGAAGTTATCAGTCTCTTCTGATCCAGCATGCTCACGACGACCATGTCTATTCCTCCTTGGCTCACGCCTTTGCTCAGCATTCTGGTCTTGCCTATCAGTTAGCCTTTCGTCGAGTTTATCATCCAACGACTTCTCCATGGCTGTAAGAATATCTTTGGTGATAGCTTCTTGCAAGAGTTTTTTTCTTCTCATTAACGTTGCATCATCTTCCTCGGATCCCATTTGTTGAGATTAATAAAAGATAAGTGATGAGGTGATTATGGTACAAGGGTTGAGAAAGTGATCATAAGGAGAAGAGAAGACTTGGTGTGAATTTAGGGTGAAGTGTACGGACAGCTCTTGTCCGTACACCTAAAGTTACCATGGTGAAAAGGTAACTTGGTAGCTCGGATAAAAGAAGGGACCAAAGACACTTTGTGAGAAAGAAGGTTTGGTTAGCAAAAGGAGAGAGCCGTTGGGAAGGATAAGGCGCGCCTTGACAGGCTGTAATAAGGCTGGAAAGGCAGCAAGGAATCTGGTCAAGATGCTAAAAGCATCAAGCATGTAAACCATCCTGACCACACCTTTCAAACCTGGCGCTCCACCCTTCTTTGACTACACACGCATGAGCTTTACTCTCTCTTATCCTCTCTTCCGTAAACCCTTGATAAGCTGATGCTATATATATTGTAACCTCACCATTTAATGAGATTAGACAGTTCAGAAATCTCTTAGTCTCTTAATGTTCTTGATTAAGCTTTCTTAGACTCTTAAACATCTAGTCTTACGCTCTAAGTCATCCTAAACACCTAAACTACTTATCAAATCCTAAAAATATTATAGTATCAGAGCGTTAGTTAGAATCTGGTGTTCGTTGTAGAAGCTCAAGGGTAACGAAGCATACACCCTTGGAGCTTCAAGGAGAAGGGCACGGAAAAAGTTTTCTCTTGTCTTATCCGCGAACTCAAGTTTGGTTCTTTAGAAGAGTTTCAGAAGATTCAAGACAAAAGATCTCATCTTTGAAGTGTTGTGTGTCGATTCTACTCAAGTTCTCACCTTGTACAAGCTGTTGAAGTCAAGCTGTTCAAGATGGAAGAAGGGAAGATGTCACACCACATGAAGATTCCGGTTACTCTCAAGGGAGGGAACTATTTGCTATGGTCAAGGTTGGTAAAAACCACCGTGGGAAGTAAGGGTTTGTGGGGACATATCACATCTGGTGAGGCCCCAAAAATCATTACTCATGAGGGTGATGAAGAAGTCACTATTACTGATGAAGACAAATGGGAGCAAGATGACTTGCAAGTGTTGTCCGTGTTACAAGGCTCTCTAGAGCAATCAATCCTTGAAGCTTACAGCTACTGCACCAAAGCTAAGGACTTGTGGGACACCTTGAAGAAGATCTATGGGAACATATCCAATCTTAGTAGGGTATTTGAAGTGAAAAGAGCCATCAACAACCTGGTGCAAGATGATGTCGAGTTTACCAAACATCTTGGGAAGTTTAGGGCCTTATGGTCCGAACTTGAAATGTTGAGGTCTAGCACGGTTGATGTGGATTAGCTGAATGAGAGGAGAGAGCAGGATAAGGTATTCAGCCTTTTGCTCACCTTGAATCCACCATACAACAGCCTCATCAAACATATCTTGAGGTCGGAGAAGCTTCCATCTTTGGAAGATGTTTGTGCTCAGATTCAGAAGGAAGAAGGGTCCACAGGTTTGTTTGGAAATAAAGGAGAGATTTCCTTGGCAAACCAAGCTTCTCAAGTTGACCAAGGTGAAGCGGGTCAAGCAAACAAGGCGGTTCATGGCAAGTATGAGGAGAGGAGATTCAATGGGAGCTGTGACCATTGTAAGAAACATGGTCACAAGAAGAGCCAATGCTGGATACTTCACCCTCACTTGAACCCAGCCAAGTTCACAAAAGAAAGAGAAGGAAGGGACAATGTGTCTAAAGGTTCAAGTAGTGCTGGTACAACAACCGTGTGAACAATGGTGATGGGAGAGAGGCTGGAGATTTCAAGGCTGGTGATGGCAAGTCATTGGTGGCCTATACAGGAGGTCAAGGAAGACGTGGCAATGATGAGTTCATCAGGAGGTCCGAGATGGATGCTCTCATCAAAATGCTCAAGGATAATGGTAACATTCTTGGTAACACTAGTGGGTACTCATTTGGTGCTTCTCTGATTATAGGAAGTCTAGACAATCATGCGTGTGACATTGATAGAAACATTAGGATGATGGAACCATGAAATGCTAGAATTGCTAGGATGGATAAGTCTTTTGATATTCAATACAATGCATCTAACATTGGTACTGGTTTTACATCATCTAGCCTAAAGTGTCATACTGCTAAGGAAATGTCTAAGCCTTTAACAGTAGATTCAGGAGCATCTCATCATATGATAAGTGATACTAATCTGATTAAAAACATTGAACCTGCTAATGGCCAAGTTATGAATGCTAATGGTGATAAAATTCCTATTAAAGGAATTGGTGATTTAAGATTGTTTAGTAAGGACTCTAAAGCTTTTTATATGCCTGAATTCACATCAAACTTATTATCTGTCAAGAAATGTGCTACTGATTTACAATGCAATGTGGTTTTTAGCCTTAATGATGTGAAGTTTCAGGATATTAAGAGCAGTAGAGTGATCGGACAAGGAGTAACAAGAGGAGAACTCTATGTACTTGAAGACTTAGCTCCTAATTCTGATTATAACTGCTCATTTAATTCTGCTTTTGTCTTGAATAAAAATGCTTTGTGGCATGCTAGAATAGGTCATCCTCATGTTAGAGCAATGAACCTTATGNTTATAAGTATTTTGTCACATTCATTGATGAAAAATCTAAATACACCTGGTTAACACTAATTCAATCAAAAGATAGGGTCCTTGATGCATTTAAGAATTTTCAAATTTATGTGACTAACCATTATCATGCCAAGATTAAGATTTTCAGGTCTGATAATGGTGGAGAGTATACAAGTAATGCATTCAAGCAGCACCTAGCTCAACATGGGATTCTACATCAAACTAGCTGCCCTTATACACCACAGCGGAATGGTGTAGCTGAAAGAAAGAATAGGCATCTAATGGAGGTTGCTCGCTCAATGATGTTCTAAACCAATGTTCCCAAGCAGTTTTGGAGTGATGCTGTGGCTACAGCATGCTACCTAATCAACCGCACACCAACCAAAGTTCTAGATGATCAAGCCCCATTTGAAGTTCTTAACAAGTATAAGCCTTCTTTGGAGTACCTCAGAGTCTTTGGTTGCTTGTGTTATGTGCTTGTTCCCGGTGAGCTAAGGAACAAATTAGAAGCTAAGCGCAGCAAGGCTATGTTCATTGGATACTCCTCAACCCAAAAAGGATACAAGTGCTATGACCCTACAACCAGAAGAGTACTTGTATCAAGAGATGTTAAGTTCATGGAGGAGAGGGGTTATTATGAGAAGAATAACAAGGAGGAGTTGAAAGATCTTACTTCTAACAAGGCGGATGTGTTAAGAAAGATCTTGGAGGGACTTGGAATTGGTGTATCCCAGGATCAGAATGTTGGGCAAAGGCATGGAAGAGAAACCCATATGGAGAATGAAGACATCCATGCGGATACTGAAGCTGGTAA
>CAKOAT010366821.1:0-13295 GCA_932364175.1 Eruca vesicaria subsp. sativa
AATCTTGTAATTTGGTGAGAACTTGGGCTTCAAGTCGGCCAAGTAAATCTTGCTCATCACGTACCGTATCGATCGATGGTACATTGCGTACATCGATCGATGGAATATCTCGACTTCAACTTCTACGGAATCGTCATCGATCGATTACACAAGGTGTGTATCGATCGATATGTGTCTCTCAATGTCGGATCTTCATAGTCATCTTGTAAAACTTTCCTTTAAGCTCCATAAGGCACCTAAATCATCACTTTACCACAAAATGCTCCTGAACCTGAAAACATACCTAATAGACTCCAAAACATAGATAATTATAATAAAAACATATCAATACCATGACCAAAAACGGGTCAAAATCATGGTATATCAACTCCCCCAGACTTAACCTTTTGCTTGTCCTCAAGCAAATCTTAAGTTAGTCTTTGAAAGAAGTTTAAAAACAGCAGGGACTCAATCAAAATCTCAACTTTAAAATCATCACCTCTTGCTTTGTTGCAAACCAATTCTCATATCTATCAACTACAGAAGTACATTATACCATATCCTAGCTTAGCAACCAAATACATCTAGCCAATCAACTTAAACATTCCTTGTCTCTCTATCCCCTCTACTGATTTCATTTATGCATAAAGATAAAGGTGTAGGTTTTACCTTGGGAGTATCGATCAAGGAACACTTGGATTCAACTCAAACAAGTTTCAGGCATTCTCATCCTGGTTCCCTTTCTTTCTTTATCCCCCTTCTCTGAATCCCAACTCTTTCTTTCTCTCTCTTTTTTTTTATATCAATTCCAATGAACAATTAATGTTCATCTTATTGATCTTTCTTGACAAAGTGTAAGCGAATAGTGGGGTCATAGGTAATGTACCTCTCCCTCGCTTTGATCATTCCTTTGATTTAGAATAGTGGGGTCATAGGTAATGTACCTCTCCATATGCCTCTCAGGAAATCATATCAGTCTTTTATTCTCTGGGGATGCCGAAGGAAGGAAAGAAGGAAACCAAAATTTTTGAGACTTTTACCTTCCAAACTTGCAGGAGGATTCTGATCCCTTGTATACCAAGCCCCAAGACAAGCAATAGATGTCAGGTTAGGTTAGAAATCAGCTTTGGTTCTTCCAGACAATCATGAAAGTATTGACATAGGTGATCGGTGATCCACTTTAGCATCTATAGTACTTTCTGCAAATCAACAAATCTAAGAATTGTGCTAAAGAGTGGTAAGATAAAAAGAAGACTTTGAAAAATTTTCCCTTTCTTGACTCAATAAAACCAATTTTTGAAAACTTTTATAAATAAGATCAAAAAGAGGTAAAGTAGCATCCGTAATCATCTCCCCCCAGACTTAAATCATACACTGTCCTCAGTGTATAATCAGTCAGAGTAAGAGCATATGAAAAAATTAAATGTGTAACTGATATCATAGTGGTGAACGATATACCTGACCGATATGAATATCGATAGATGGTGAGTCGCCATCGTCGATCGATGCGTGTAGGTCTGTGCCGAGCGATGTCGACTGGTTTGTATCGGTCGATAGGTATTGATCGTGTGTCTATCTTCCTAAAAACAAATAAAAACGAAACTAATAAGTAAAAAGAAAATAAAATAAATAAGTAAAATACCTAACAGAGGGTTGCCTCCCACTCAGCGCTTGGTTGAAGTCAGTTAGCTTGACTATGGAATTATGGTGGCTAGTGAGGTGGGTTGCAGGTACTTGTTGGGAAACAAGTGTCCTCCTTTTCTTGTGTTTCTTCAAACCATGAGGTTAGAAAGCTTCTTGTGGCTTTCTCACTTCTGGTCATACTAGTCTTCAAACCATAAACGTCAGTTTGGATCCTTCCCAACAATTCTTCTAAGCTGGCAAGGCTGTACTGATGGTTTCCAAGCATGTTGTAGATGTGTTCTGTAGTCCGCTGCATGGTATCGTGGTGTGTTGGATCGTCGGTCGATTTTGGAGGTTGCATATCGGTCAATGTGTTGTGTGCTTCATCGATCGATGGGGAGGGGTCAGGTCGGCTGGCGAGCTGTCTTTGAATATCTTCTACCTCCTTCTGAATATCCTCCATTGTGCACTGTAATCCTTTGACGTCACTGTGTAGAGGAAACCAATATCTGTCCAGTAATCTGTAGTNGTTGGATCGTCGGTCGATTTTGGAGGTTGCATATCGGTCAATGTGTTGTGTGCTTCATCGATCGATGGGGAGGGGTCAGGTCGGCTGGCGAGCTGTCTTTGAATATCTTCTACCTCCTTCTGAATATCCTCCATTGTGCACTGTAATCCTTTGACGTCACTGTGTAGAGGAAACCAATATCTGTCCAGTAATCTGTAGTCTTCGTCTCCACAAAACTCAATAGATTTGTAGATATCTCTTGTGGCTGCTTCTAGTTCTTCTCTGGTACAGAATTCTTGAGCACGGGTATCGGTTGATGGACTGGGGTTGTCATTGATCGATAGCTTCTGGAAGTGGTGCTCGATCGGATTTTGGACGGTTGTATCAATCGACGCAGGGGTAGATGTATCGGTCGATGCATGTGTCTCAGTTGTGCGCCCAAGGTGTGGACTTCTTCTTGTAGGGCTTCTTTTTCATATCTGACTAAGTCAATGCTGGTGGTATTCCAGAGTAGTTCACCTCGAAGTCTTGATAGGTCTTTCTCGTGTTCGTATTGCAGGGCTGCTATCTCCCAGTTGTGATCTCTGGTTCTGCTATCTAGCATATAGGTGACTTCTGCCGGTGTGTAGAGCTTGCCATCTGGAACTCCTTTAGCATATTGATCAGCATATCCTGGTAGACAGAAACAAGAGTGTCCAGATAATGAGGCTCTCTTCAGCAAGTTTCCCATGTCTTCTTTGGTAACAGGGATGATGTCTCCATTTACTGCTCTTGCATGGCAAGATTCATCTCTGTAGACTCCATATCATCCTTCTTTTCCCAAAAGAAAGGACGAACTCCGTTGTTGAAGGCTCTCTTCCCATACTCTCGGTGCATATCGATCGATGCGAGTCTCCATGCATCGGTCGATGGCCATTTTCTTTGGTGCGGGTCGTTTTCGATGATAGGTCCATTGGCCATTTGAAGGATGTCTGAAACATCTTCTATTGAGATAGGAATGATTCTCCCATCTATAGCTCGTGCATGACCATCGGAATCCATGAAAATACCAAACTCATCCAGTATTAGTGAATTTATATCAAATTTAAGTGATAGTACCTCGGATGGTGTTGTGGCAGGATCGGTTGGTGGTTGGAGATTGATATCGAGCGATGGTGGAACTGCTTCATCGGTCGATTGGTTGTGAAACATGTCGGTCGACGGCTTGTGCTCCGTGTCGATCGATACGGGTTCTGCAGGTTGGATCACGGGAGGTAGTAGTGCAGTATCTACCGCAAAACTTTCATGACCCCTCGCCCAGCTTCCTATCGAGTAATCTCCGTGGTGTGGCTCATGTGTGACATAGACTTGTGCGCAGGAAGGTTCGTCGCTCGTTGATTCGAAACATCGTTTTAGCGATCTGGGTGGAGGCATATCGGTCAATGGTGTAGGGTCTGCATCGGTCGATGGGCGTCGGAGGAAGGTCGGGTTAGGAGGGTGTTCTGCATCTTCTCGAAGAAATCGGTACTCGATGCCGCGTTCCTCCTCATAATCTTCATCATACTCCTCCTGAGTAGTGATACTAGCTAGCTCGGGCATGTAGTGATCGTTTTCCCACTCATCTGCGCTGAAATCAGCGTCTGGGAACTCGTCTTCGATCCGTCGGAATACTCCATCGAGCGATGACCAGGTAGTGCTGTCGGTCGATGGTTCTGCAACGGTATCGGGAGATGGAGAAGTGGTGTCATCGGTCGATACTGCTTCTTCGGTTTAATATTCTTCCATAGAATCATACTCGTGGGCACAGAAACAGGTGGCTACGAGTGTTGAGCTTGTTGGCCTTGGAAACTTGATGATAGGAACAGGGTTGTAGTGGATGGAAGGGTTGATAAGGCTTAGGCAGAGCATGTTGGTTTTTAGGTCACAAACAGCTCCAACTCTGGCTAAGAAGGCTCTTCCAAGTAGTAGAGAAGTCTTGAAGTTGAGCTTGTTGGAGAGGACATGGAAGTCTGTAGGAATTAGGGTTTCTCCAATCTGTACCTCAAGGTTGCGAACGATGCCTTCAGAGCTTTGTTGAGAACAATCCACAAAGATGAAAGTTTCTTCAGAAGGCTCTATCTTCAGACCTAGATGGTCTGCCATAAGTTTGGGTAAGATGCTAACTCCAGATCCTGTGTCACAGAGGGCACGAGGGAACTCAACACCTTGGATGGAACATGGTATTGTGAACTTCCTTGGATCACTCTTCTTCTCCAGTGTTATCTTATGGTTGAGGCTATCTCTGGCTTGGTTAAACATCCTCCTGATGTCTTCTTCTGTCTCCTTGGTTTCTCTAAAGAACATCCACAATATGTGTGAAAAATAGGCTTCTTCAAAAGGTTTCTCTTTAGGTATTTTGAGGACTCTTTTTTCTGAAGCTTGACAACTCCTTCTCATTAGCTTCTCTTTTATAGGGCTTAGGTATCTTCTCTTTCCTTTTTCTGAGAACTCTTCCCTGAGTTTCCTTTTTTTATATCCATGGACTCAAAAATATCTGTGGGCCTCTCTTTTAGGGCTTCTGTAGGGTTTCTGGTGGTGTAATATCTCTCCCGGAAAGCGTCAAGACGTGCATTGTCGATCTTAGGAAGCTGCACTCGGCGTTGGGGTACTGTGTATCGATTGACACTGGCTGGAGTGTGTCGGTCGATACCACGGTCTTGGTGTCGGTCGATGACGGGCTCATCATGTCGATCGATGACAGGGATGGGCGGATGTGGGTGACGTGCTGCGAAGGCGGCGTGAGACATAATCTTGACGGAATTGCACTCGCGAGGGTTTTCTTCTGAGTCCATCAATCGACACTCGTCAAAGTCTATCGATCGACGTAATAAAGGCGATATCGATCGATGTTGAGCTGGTGATATCGATCGATAGTAGTCGTAGGCGAACTCTCTTTCACTCTCATCATCAGATCTCTGAATCTCTTCTACTACCTCTTGCCAAAAGTCATCATCTAGGATGGCATTGATGTTCTGGTTGTGGGCAGACTCCTGCTTCTTAAGTGCTTCTCCTGTCTGAAACACTTGGGTCTCTAGCTTCTTCACATGGTTGCTGAGGGCATCTATTTTCGTGATGAAGGTGGTGTACACATAATCGATCTTGCCATTGAAGTTGACCTCGAGCTTCTGCTGACTCTCAAGTATCTTGTCTATCAATTCCTCTAGTTTAGTATCTTGGGTGGGTGGGTGTGGATTTGAGTAGAAGGCACTTCCATAGCTTCTGTTATTGTTAGGGTTGCTGCTGCTGAAGTTATTGGGCTTCTGGGAACTCTGGTTGAAGTTGCTTCTCTGGCCTGTGAAGTTTATGTATCCTCTTTGGTTACCAGATCTCTGAAAACCAGCTCCACTAATCCAGTTGACATCTTCTTCAACAATGTCTGAATCTTCCACTGAACAGATCTGCTTGTTTAGGAGCTTCTGAATGTTGTCTAGCTGTGCTTGAACTTCATTGACATACTCCTTCCCAAGGGATGATGTGGTCTGTGGCATAGATTTTCTTGTGCTGTTGCTGGAAGCCAAGTTGTCAATTAGCTTGATAGCATTCTGAGGATTCCTGGTGGTGAAGTTGCCATCACTAGCTGTATCAAGGGATCTCTTGAAATCTGGACTGATGCCTCTGTAGAAAGTGCAGAGCAGTTGCACTTTGTTGAATCCATGGTGTGGGCAGTCTCGCTGGTAGGACTTGAATCTGTTCCAAGTATCCTTGAATGACTCTTCAGGGGCTTGGGTGAATGTAGCAATTTTCTTCCTCCAGTCTTCAGCGCGTGAATCATCAAAGAAATTACGCAGGAAGGCATGCTTGATGTCACTCCAGGTGGTAAGGGAACCTGGTGGTAGTTGTCTCAGCCACTGCAAAGCTTCTCCAGATAGAGAGTACTTGAAAAGCTTGCAGAAAAGATAGTCTTGAGGGACTCCTTTTGCTTTGACTAGGGTTACAAGATCCTCGAACCTCTCCAGATGGTCCATAGGATGCTCATGGGGCAAACCACAAAAAGGGCTATGTCCTACAAGTGTGTAGTACTGCAGCTTGAGCTCAAAATCTCCTCTCCAAATAGCAGTAGGGAGGATGGCTGATCGGTTTGAATAGAACTGATCCGGACGGTTGTAATCAGCCAAAGTTCTGGTCTCTTCTACAGGTTAAATGATGCATGTGGGTGCAGTCTCTTCTTCAGTAATGATCTCCTTCTGATCATTCAGCTTTTGACCTGCTGCATTTCGCAGGTGACCATCTTGATCACGCAGGTCTCCATTCTCATCGGGTATGAGAATCATTGGCGCTACCATGTCTCGCCGGTTAGTATCGATCGATGTAAGGTGAGGTGCATCGATCGATGTCAAGTGAAGGGTATCGGTCGACGAATGGTTTTAGATGTCGATCGATGAGGTGGTGTTGGTGTCGGTCAACGAACGGTTGTTGATCGTCGGTGGAAAGCGCGTATCGGTCGATATAGAGGTGTTGGTACCGATCGATGTGGAGCGTAGGTCTTTGCGGATGCTACGTTCCAGATTGTTGGGATCTTCTGAGTACAAAAGTTGCTTATCCTTGTTGCTTCTAGTACTGCTGGGCATGTACCTGAAAGAGACAAAAAGAAAAAAGAAAAAATTTGTGTCAAAAGATGGAAAAATAAAAAGTACCAAATAACCTAGACTGAATCAGATTAAATCTAATAGTGATCTTAGTTCCCCGGCAACGGCGCCTAACTTGATATCACTCAAATGTTTAACCTTAAGGAGTGATTTAATCTCTCAAATAAGAGGTTCAATCGTACTACTTAGGGATCGAATCCACAAGGAACTAGAGTCACAAAAGATATAATCCTAAGTGATTAGGCTAGGTTGAAAAGGTTTTTAAACAATAAATAAAATTTGGTAGCAGTGGTAAGTTGTTAAGGAAAATAGGTTTTGGGTTGGAAAACAATGAAAGAAAGTAGTTACATTCAAGGTTACTATTTAGAAAATCAGGATTATAAATCTATGGATGTCTTAACGAATTGCTTGCAAATATATGAGAACTTCAATCCTTAGATAAATCTATAGCTGTCGCTATTAGACTCATCCATTGATCTGGTTGCCGACAGTATTGATCGATATTGCTATCGCAGTGTCGATCGATATATGTTTTGCCGTCGATCGATGACTCTATAGGATTATCGATCGATATAGCATCAGATCAAATTGAAACTGTGTTCACACGAGAATTTCCATCAGACCGGCTGTCGCTCGTGCCTAATAGATTATGGGCTTAGCCAAATGATTTCAGGAAAATGGCTACTAGATTAGTCACTCCATAATCATAACTCTAGGTAGCAAATCTAGAGTAAGCACTAGGGTTCATTTGGATAATGAATATAACAACTCAACAATCCATAGTTTGGGCTAATCCCTCATAACTATTTGAACCCCAAATCTAAAGATGAATCTACTCAAACATAGCCAAGAGATTCATAGCAAAAGAATAAGATGAAAAGAAAATACTTTATTGCTATCAAATAGAATACAAAAACTTTCTAAAAATATCTTGATGTCTTTCTAGGGCTCATAGGCATAACTATAAATATGGAGTACAATTAGGTTAAAAAATCGTCAGGGGCAATCTTGTAATTTGGTGAGAACTTGGGCTTCAAGTCGGCCAAGTAAATCTTGCTCATCACGCTCTGTACCGATCGATGGTACATTACGTACATCGATCGATGGAGTATCTCGACTTCAACTTCTATGGAATCGTCATCGATCGATTACACAAGGTGTGTATCGATCGATATGTGTCTCTCAATGTCGGATCTTCATAGTCATCTTGTAAAACTCTCCTTTAAGCTCCATAAGGCACCTAAATCATCACTTTACCACAAAATTCACTTGAACCTGAAAACATACCTAATAGACTCCAAAACATAGATAATTATAATAAAAACATATCAATACCATGACCAAAAACGGGTCAAAATCATGGTATATCAACGAGCTTCAGCACTACGGCTATCTAGGGCCCGGCTCATGACAAGGAAACCCTGCCAAGGAAAAGAAGTAAGCGAAATCATCCGACGATAAAATCGTTCAAAAAATAATAATAATAATAATAAACACATGAAACTCTTTAGCTTGCTCAGACCCTCTAGTAAACTCCGGGACTTGATCGTGATCAACGCCCAGAAAATGGGAGGTCGACGATCCGCCTGCATTCGTCCAGACACCTTCTTCCGCTTGACTATCAAGGAAGTCCTTGAGAATATTGTCAGGAGAGGCCGTACGCTCAGATTCGTCATCTTCAACAACCGGATGTTTATCCCTTCGGAGAATCCGCAAAAAGCCGAGATCAAAAGAGAGCAACCGCCCGGCGGACACGCTGCGGAGAAAAACTGCCCCAGCCAACTTCCGCGCATTTAAGTAAGGCAGTGATATTCGGGAGATCTACCGGATACGGAGGTAAAGGGTTGGTCTCAGTGAAAAACGAAAACGAATAAAAAAAAAAGCAAAGCAGTAGAAGGAGAAAATTTGTATGAACTCGGATCGCATACCTTTCCGACCCCACACGGTCGTGAAAAATGGGATGCAATCCTCCTCGACTGACGCACTGCCAATACGAACATAGAAGATATTTTTCTTCCAAGAAGAAGAGTTCGATGAGAAACCAGTGACGATTCCTTCACGAGGGCACAAAATGATCCTCTGCGTCTTCTCTGTGGGCTTCAGTAGACCCTCGAGATGGTAACGCTGAGGGTGATTCCCTGCTCGTAGCTCAGCGTCAAAAGACCAATGAGGTTTTTTAAACCGGGGGGAGTCAACTGACTGATCGATAATCCCAGCCTGTGAAGATATCGAACAATGATCTCCGGGATCGGAAACCATAAGTGGCATTGCTGCAAAAATGCGTTGTAGCACGTAAAAAAGCCATCAGGCGCAGCCTTGTCGCTCTCCCAGGCAAGTGGGAGGCGAAACTCGACCGCTTCAGGAACTCGGAAAAATTCTCGCATGGACTCAATACTGTTAGGAGGAGCTGAGTTCGGACGTCCGAAAGCTTGATCAGCCTCTTACAGAGCTGGGACCCAAATCCCAGGCCTAGCAGATCCCGACTAGTCTCCCAACGCCCAAAAAGCCGCACGGTCTACTGGATCGATTGACGGAAATGAGCACTCCTCTTTAGGAACCAAAACTCGAGGTCACGAGCTCGATCCCTCGGAGTTACGAGAATCAGAACTGGTTGAGGAACGAGTTCTTCTTTTTGAAAACATACTTGAAAATTTTGGGAGAAATAAATTCAAAGGAAGTAGAGAGAAAGTTTCTTGGACAAGTTATGGAGAATGAAGTAAAGAATTCAAAAAATTTACTCCATATACTTATAAGAAAAAATTTACTATTCACCTTTGGACTTTTGGTCATTAAAGTTCCGCCTAATTCTACCAAACTCGCCAAACAAGCTCGATCCGCTCGCAAGAACTCAACGATTCTTACGAGCTGGGGGGCTAACTGTTGGGGTCAAAATTGGTACGACGGAATCAACAGCCAAAACTCCCCGCAGAAATATAAAAGAAATCGTTTTATAAAACTCGAAGAATCGTTTTATAAAACTCGAGAATTGTTTTATAAAACTCGAGGAACGTTTTATAAAACTCGAAGAATCGTTTTATAAAACTCGAGAATCGTTTTATAAAACTCGAGGATCGTTTTATAAAACTCGAAGAATCATTTTATAAAACTCGAGAATCGTTTTATAAAACTCGAGGATCGTTTTATAAAACTCGAAGAATCATTTTATAAGACTTGAGAATCGTTTTATAAAACTCGAGAATCGTCTTATCAAACTCGAAGAATCGTTTTATCAAACTCGAAGAATTGTTTTATAGAACTCGAGAATCGTATTATAAAACTCGAGGATCGTTTTATCAAACTCGAAGAATCATTTTATAAAACTCGAGAATCGTTTTATAAAACAAGAGAATCGTTTTATAAAACTCGAAGAATCGTTTTATAAAACTCGAAGAATCATTTTACAAAACCGCGAAAAACCGAAACCGCCGTAAAACGCGAACTAGCCTCGTCCCGGCTAGTTCACCCAACGGCGAACTAAGCCAAGCCGGCTTAGTTCGCCGTTGGGAGAACTAGCCTCGTCCAGACTAGTTCGCCGTTGGGCGAACTAGGAGCTTCCCGGACAGTTCGACCGGCGAGCTGGACCGATCCGGCTCGGTTCTCCGTACGTCAAACCGGCCATCCCGAGCCTCAATCTCCCGCATCCCCGATTCAATGCTTACGTCCTTCGACACGGTCGTGTTCCGAACCACAGTCGAAATGTCTCCCCTTTCGTCTCGATCCGACCTATCCTTCGAGTTTTACGATAAAAACCGTAAAACTTTGTTTTCTCGAAAAGAACTCGAAAAAATCGTATAAAACGGCAACAGTTAAACGAGGCACCGAACAATGCCTAAACTATAGAATTTACTCTAGATTTTTCGTTAAAATCATAAAAAACGCATTTTTAATAAAAGCGTCGAGAAAATCGTGAAAAACGGCAATGATTAACCGAGAAACGAACGTAGCTAAACTTTACAATTAACTCGGGGAATTTACTAAAAATGGCATCGGATCAGGAAACGATCTCGTATAAAGTCGTAAAACGGATTTATCGTAAAACGGTCCGAAAGGTCCCAAAACGCGATAAAAGTCTATCTCGCGATCTTAACGAAATCTAACCGGAAGATACGATAACGTTTTGATGGTTTACTCGCAGATGGAAGATAAATGTCAAGTTTGAAGATAGATGGAAAGTTTTAAAATAAATAGAAGATTTCCACGGGAAAAAAGGAAACATCGAGATAAATGGAAGATTCCCGATAAATTCGAGTTCGGGCGAAATTGAAAGGCTAAAACCGCCTAGGAGGGGAGTATATAAGCAAGAGGCAAAGGGCAGAAGCAGACACACGATTTTCAGAACTTTCACCACCAAATTTAGCATTTAAGAATATTTCCGTTTTCTGTTAGCGAGCTGCGTCTCAACTAGGGTTTTCAGTCTTAGACTTCTAGAGTTAGGATTTCGCCGACGGCTCACACAGCTAAGGCCACTCTCGTTTATTCATACTTTAATTTTTAGTTCATCGTTTTCATTATTCTTGTTGTGCGGTTCTGTAGATAGCCGGGTCCTCTGGAAACTTAGGGTTTACTCGAAGTTTCCTTATTTACGACTTATTGACCATAGGTGAATTTCGGTTCCCTCATCCTCGACCTCCCAAGCCTGAAGAACAGTCGAGATGTCCAGCGTCTGACAGGTCGAATCGCTGCTCTTGACCACTTTATTTCGCGGTCTACCGACAAGTGCCTCCCGTTCTACAAACTCTTGCGCGGCAACAAGCGATTCATCTAGGACAAGAAATACGAAGAAGCCTTTGGTCAATTAAAGGAGTACCTGACCACCCCCACCGGTTTTGGCCAAGCCCGAAGCCGGAGACACGCTTTACCTTTTGATGTCACTCAAATTTTTAACCTAAGGAGTGATTTTACTCTCTCAAATAAGAGGTTCAATTGTAGCACTTAGGGATCAAATCCACAACGAACTGGAGTCACAAAAGATATAATCCTAAGTGATTAAGCTAGGTTGAAAAAAGTTTAAAACAGTAAATAAAATAAGTAGCAATGGTAAGTTGCTAAGGAAAATAGGTTTTGGATTTGAAAACAATGAAGAGAAATAGTTAGATTCAAGGTTACTATTCAGAAAATCAGGATTATAAATCTATGGATGTCTTGACGAATTGCTTGCAAATATATGAGAACTCCAACCCTTAGACAAATTTATAGCTGTCGCTAGTTAGACTCGTCCATTGATCTGATTGCCGATAATTGCTTGCAAATATATGAGAACTCCAACCCTTAGACAAATTTATAGCTGTCGCTAGTTAGACTCGTCCATTGATCTGATTGCCGACTGCATCGATCAATGTTGCTATCGCAGTGTCGATCGATATAAGCTGTCGTCAATCGATAACTCTAGAGGAGTATCGATCGATATTAAGTATCAGATCGGATCAAACTTTGTTCACCCGAGAATTTCTATCAGACCGGCTGTCGCATCGTGCCTTAATAGAGTCTTGGTTTAGCCAAATGATTTCAGGAAGATGACTATTAGATTAGTCACTCCATAATCAATACTCTAAGTAGCAAGTCTAGAGTAAGCATTAGGGTTCATTTGGATAATGAATATAACAACTCAACAATCCATAGTTGGGGCTAATCCCTCATAACTATTTGAACCCAAAATCTAACATATGAATCTACTCAGACATAGCCAAGAGATTCATAGCAAAAGAATAAGAAGAAAAGAAAATTCTTTTATTGCTAAGTATAAAATGGAATACAAAACTTGGTTCAAAACTTCATATCTCTTAAGGCTCATAGGCATAGCTATAAATAGGGAGTACAATTAGGTTAAAAACTCGTCAGGGGCAGTCTTGTAATTTGGTGAGAACTTGGGCTTCAAGTTGGCCAAATAAATCTTGCTCATCACGCTCTGTATCGATCGATGGTACATTGCGTACATCGATCGATGGAGTATCTCGACTTCAACTTTTACGGAAGCGTCATCGATTGATTACACAGAGTGTGTATCGATCGATATGTATCTCTTATGTCGGATCTTCATAGTCATCTTGGAAAACTCTTCTTTAAGCACCAAAAGGCACCTAAATCATCACTTTACCACAAAATTCTCCTGAACCTGAAAACATACCTAATAGACTCCAAAACATAGATAATTGTAATAAAAATATATAGAAAATATGACCAAAAGCGGGTCAAAATCATGGTATATCAACTTCCCCAGACTTACCTTTTTGCTTGTCCTCAAGCAAACATCAAGTCAGTCTTGAAAAGAAGTTTAAAAACAGCAGGGACTCAATCAAAATCTCAACTTAAAAATCATAACCTCCTACTTTGTTGCAAACCACACCTTATTCCTATCAACTACAGAAGTACATTATACCATATTCTAGCTTAGAAACCTAAACAACTAGTCAATCAACTTAAACATTCCTTGTCTGTCTATCCCCTCTACTGATTTCATTTATGCATAAAAATAAAGGTGTAGGCTTTACCTTGGGAGTATCGATCAAGGAACACTTGGATTCAACTCAAACAAGTTTCAGGCATTCTCATCCTGGTTGCCAATCAAGCTGTAGATGTGTTCG
>CAKOAT010367154.1:1819-13240 GCA_932364175.1 Eruca vesicaria subsp. sativa
CTGTTTACTATGCTCTTACGAGGAAAGTGTACGTGGAGCTTACGAGGAAAACTTTTCCACGGCTTTACGAGGAAACCTTTCCTCGTAAAGTAGCTAGGCTTTTACGAGGAAAATAGCCTTTACGATGAACGTCTTTCGACGAAACACGTTTCCTCGCTATTTCCTAGTAAAGGGCCATTTACTAGGAAATAACGAGGAAGACCCGTCCTAGTAAAGGACGTGTTTTCTTGTAGTGTAAATGGACTATCTGAATGGACCTTCCACATGTATACACGAACGTGGCCTTGCTTTATCTTTTTCGTAAGCTATGGAACAATATATGATTTTTGCAAGATTGTAAGAGGATATTGAGAACTATAAAACCTAAAGTGTTTAAAATTTTAGTATATTATTTTTGT
This sequence comes from Eruca vesicaria subsp. sativa, assembly GCA_932364175.1. NCBI lineage: Eukaryota > Viridiplantae > Streptophyta > Magnoliopsida > Brassicales > Brassicaceae > Eruca > Eruca vesicaria. The sequence goes on from CAKOAT010367154.1 coordinate 2,218, forward strand.
TAAGTAATACATGAAAATGTAAATTCAATGTTTCCTTTTTCCCGATGAAATTTCTTATTTATTGGTCTATGTAAGAAGAAAGTCCTTTACAAAAGAATGATAATGTAAATGAATATATATAATAAAAGAAACATAAAATATATAAGAAATTAAGTGGTGAAATTCAAATCTTTGTATTAGAGACAATATCCCATATCGGTAGTTGGAAGGGCATTAAATAATATATAAGATAGGTGTGTCAATTCACTTATCACCAATTTGTTTTAGTTTGAAAGTCCATCTAACATGGTATCAGAGCCCGATCCATACTACAATCTAATCCATCGATCTTGCCAAAATTGATCTAACGATCTTTGTCCAAATATTTCGAGATTGACGCTCAAAGAGCCATCATCTTGAGGGTTTGTATTAGAGAAAAAAATCTCCCACATTGGAAGGTTGAAGGGAAAATAACTAATATATAAGATAGATGGGTCAATCCATGTACCACCAACTGGTTTTAGGTTGGAAATTCATCTAACTTAACATGGCATCAGTGCCCGATCCATACAATCCAACCCGATCTACATAGATCTGGCTCCAAGTTAGCCCATCGATCATTGCCCAAAAATTTTGAGATTTATGCTCAAAGAGTCATCATCTCGAGGAAACGTATTAGAAACAAAGTCTCTCACATCGGTAGTTGGAAGAAAGATTAACTAATATGTAAAATAGATGTGCCAATCCACTTATCACAAATTGGTTTTAGGTTGGAAGCCGTCTAACTTAACACTTCGTAAAAGGCTTTCAAACTTGTAATATTTCATATTTAAGAGAGTTAATGTGATTCCTTATTTTCTTCCCGATGAATCATGTAACTGTTCCTTGATTTTCATGGTCATTGATCTCTCTTGCCATTTTGTTCCTCCCAAACATTGTAACATGTCACTTAGAAGGTCATTATCACAAGCTAAAAATAGATAGGAAGAAGGCGAGCCTAATGAAGTTTACCCAATGTATTTGTCCAACATGGGTTCATTCCCTCAACTACGATCCTACCTGAAATACTATCCCATAACGTATAACTGTATAGCTATATGAACACGCAAAGAACAAATGATTCCTTGTCTCATCCAATTCCCCACATGAGGTGCAATGTTGTCGAATCCACTAACCACGTATTTTGTCTTACATAAATAACATTAGAAATACTAAGTTAAAACTAAAGTTGTAAGGGGAGAGATCACATGGTAGAGACTTAGAGTTAAGCAAAAGGGACTAACAAGTCACAATCATTGAGACCATAAAAAGCAGAGTTCTCCTTAGCTTTTTTTTTTGCTATCTGCCCCACACATCGAGGCATCGTTTACAGAAATGTTTCTTGACACCGGAAACATAGCTCGCTGGCATAACCGCCACGCCTCTACTCTTTTGGCTCTCTTCATCTTCTGGCATTTCATTTTCTCTCCTGAATGGATCCCGGTAGCTTCTTCGATGGTATTAGTGCTATGGGATTTAGTCAAGTCCGCCGTCGGTTACTCTGCCCAACATCGTCCCTTTTGCTGCGCCACGTCTCACAGTCGTGCCTTCATCGCCGGCTTCTCTGCTCTTCCTTTCGTTTCTGCCTCTCCTCTTGGGCATGTAGAATCCCTGGAGCTTCTCAACTTGAGGGAAGGCAAACCGGATGTGGTCCTTCTCACCTCCTCGATTTTATGCATCACTGGTGAGATATGTTGCCATCTACACCGCTGTCTCTTGAACGAGTTTCTGTCAGATGTGAGACTGTCTCTCCGCTGCTGTTCTCCTCTCCTACTCCTTCACTTTTCCATCTCGGCTTCCGCTGCTCCTCCACCGTCGACTTTATTCCTTCGTCACACCAAATCACCAATCTCTTTCTTCCCGGCACAATCTTTAGATTTTCCAATGACTTTATTTAGCTGGGGCTGACCCATTTATGGGTTTCGAAAGGTGAAATGTCACCTAAAATTCATATAAGGAACATGAGCCCATGCTTGCTAATATTTTTGAGATTCACCTAGTGTCGATGGTGAACTATGATGATAAAAGAGCTTCTTTTGCTGGTTTAAAATGTTTTTTAGCCAAATCTATATCCTCTTTGGGTATAACTGCCCACTCAAAATATCTTTTGCTAAGATATCTCAACGTCTTTTCAGACTATATCAGGCTCTCACGAGCTATTGTTTCACAGATTCAAATGAATTGGGGGAAGTGACGGACCCAGCAAAGTATTTAAGTGGGGTCAATATGTACAGAAAAGGTGTTAAAGAAGACAATTGAATCCAGGTTTTGGGGTGTGAAAGGATTTTTTAAACAAGGGTGAATTTGCGAACTAACCAAATTTGGAGTCAAAATTAAGTAAATAGCTTTGATTTTTACGTTATTGAATTGATAACATTTCATACACTTTTTATCCGGTTATGTCCTTATCATTTCTAAGTTACCGGTGACAGTGAGACCAAGGTTGACGTCGACGAGAACACATGTGGCCAAACAAATTTGAGATTGAATATGGTCCTCGTAAGGGTTAATTATTCTAAGTAAGTATTCTATTCCATTTATAGAAGTACTACATCATATATACACAAATAGAACACCTTCATATGAAAGAGAACCATAAATATTATATGACATCAAACTCTATCTCAAATTTTAAATATTAAACTATGTCATATCTTCACACCCAACATTTAAATATTAAATCCTAAATCCTAAACGCAAATATAAACTCTAATCCCAAATATAATTCATAAACCCAAATAGAATGGAACAAAACAAATAGCTTGATGGAATAATGCAATGTCTATGTTATTATTGAAGAGGTTAGTGATGACCCCAACTTTACCCACATTTTCAAAATATTAAACTTTAAACCCTAATCACTAAACCCTAAACCCAAATATAAACCCTAAAACCAAATATCCACCCTAAACCCTAATCACTAAACCCCAAACTTAAATATAAACGCTAATCTCAAATATAATTCCTAAATCTAAATAGAATAGAACAAAAAAATATCATAATACATATTGTTGAAATAATGCAGTGATGACCCCAATCTTACCCGCACCTTCAAAATATTAAATTTTAAACCCTAATCACCAAACCATAAACCAAAATATAAACCCTAAAACCAAATATCAACCCAAAACCCTAATCACTAAACCCTAAACCCAAATATAAATCTAATCTCAAATATAATCTCTTGAGCCAAATAGAATGGAATCAAAAAGTAAAGTAAATATTGGTGAATTTATGAAATGTATATGATTAATGTTAATCCCAACTTTAACCCCACTTTCTTAATACTAAATCTTAAATCCTAATCACTAAACTCTAATCTCAAATATAAACCCTAAACCCAAATATAAAAATCTGAAAATAGTACATAATATTATTTTAATGTATTCTATTTATGAAGACTATATAAGATTATTATATTTACAATAGTACAGATGTCAAACGAGATGCAGTTTTGTAATGATAATGGATCACAATGGTGGTATGCTATTATGTATACAAACAAACAAGATGATAATCTAGTATAACTTGTATGTAATATACTATGAACAGAGCATGAGTTAAAATTGTGGTATTCTATTCTAAACACGTACTATTCTATTACAAACGTAGAATTGTATGAACGAAAGACGATGGCTCCACGGTGAATGGAAGAGCAATATACGGCAAAATTTGCTGCTTGATTTCGCGATTCAACAAATATTGGCTGAAAACTTTTCACTTCTTGGAAAGCAATGAAGAAGAAGAAGTTATTTTTGAGAGATGTGTGACTTCTCATGACCACACGTAATTTTTAGTTAGTTGGGTAATTAATACTTTTTTTTAACAATAGGTTGCACCAGTTGCATTGAAGGCTAGAAGTGTAATATTATATAAAATACACTCTATATCGTTGTATGGTACGATATCTGGCTATATAACTAAATATTTTATTTTCTTAGCCATACGGCCTAATTTCCCTTTCAACAAACATGCACAAATTTATTTATCTGCTCATTTTAAAGGTCTCAAATGAACATAAAAACTTTCTAGTGGGTTCGCCCCTATCTGGGGTCTCTTTACTTTGAGTAAGGTTCTTCTTTTAACATTTTTATCCTATTTTTATCCTACTACTTTTATTGCCGTTCATCGTACCCTCAAACTTACCTCCGGTTATAATCCATGAATTGCATTATGCCTAAATTAATGAAATTTTGGGGAAAAATCATCGGGGCCATGAATTACATATATGTTACATAATACATATACATATATATGTGGCTTCAATATATGTAATTTTTTTTTCAAAACTCCAATATATGTAATTTTTTTTTTATCATACTCCAATATATGCAACTATTTGTTCAGATTCGCATTTTTAAACATATATTGTTGTTTGGGCTTTTTCTTTACTCTCATGAGCCTTTTCCTCTTGGGCGAACCACTAATGGTTAGTTATAGCTCAAGTTTGGTTTATGTATTATTAGGCTAAAGACTCGGTGGTTGGGCTCCAACGTCCTTATAACCTGCAATAAGAAACAAAGACCGTTCGAGTTCGTTATAACAAACGAAACTGAGCACAAGAAGATGGAGAGTGAGATTGAAGAAGAAGAAGCTTGGCTACCTCACCGCATGGAGTTGGAGTTCGCCGGAGAAGTTTGATGATCTCTATTCATCTTGTATTTGCTATATCTCATACTTTGTAAACCTGTAACAAAGATCGAGAGATTAGCAAAGCGTAAATACGCCGGAGGTTTATTCATGTCAATCTGATAGTGTACTGGGAGGACGAACCTCCCCCCCCCAGCCATAACAGAAGGATCCGTGAGCTGGGCAAACAAAATTCATTGTCTTTCTGGCTTAGAAAAAATGAATCAAACAATCAACAAGATACAAAGATCAAATACAACAAGTGGTATCAGAGCGCTGGTTATCGTATCTAGGCAATCATCTCAAGTTCTCATTTGGATCAGCACAAGAAGCAAGTTTGATACTAAATTCCTTCAAAGCAATCAAGAAGAAGATCAGGTCAAGTTTTGAAACTTATCTGGTTATCTGTGTGTGTTGTTTACCTTTGAAGATTCTGCGAGATCAATTCTCTTCTTGATCAGCTGGTTATTGGTTCTGGATATGCTACATGTTCTTCAAGTTTCAGACTGTGTATCCTACAAATTTGAAGATCAAGATACAGAAGGTCAGTGATGGAGCCAACAAAATGGAGATTTGAAGTTGAAAATTTTGATGGTCAAGGAGACTTTGGTGGGTGGAAGCATAAGATGCTATGTGCCTTGGATATTCTCGGTTTGGATTAAGTTCTGGAGGAGGAAGTGGTGAATACGATGATCCAAGCAAGGATGAAGAAGATATGAAATCTGAAGTTAATCCCAAGAGATCTGTCAAAGATAAGCGTGTTAGGAATCTTCTCAAGATGAGCTTGCATGATCAAATTATAAGGAAGGTAATGAAATAAGATACCGCTCTTGGTATTTGGAAGGCGTTGGAGAAGAATTATCAGACCAAGTAGCTCTCAAACAAGATTTACCTCAAGAAAAGATTCACAAGTTACAAAATGGATGAGCATAACACGATAGAGCAGAATCTAGATGCATTTCTAAAGCTGGTAAATGACTTGGAGAGTCTCAAAATCAAAAGCTCAGATGAAGATCATGCCATACAGATTCTCACAGGTCTACCACCTAAGTTCGAGCCACTAGTTCATACTTTAAAGTATGGAAGTGGGAAAGATATGCTCACTGTTACTGAGGTTATATCTTAACTTATGCTTAGGATACAGAGCTAAATGAGAAGGTATTGCTGCACAAAGAAAAAGGTGAAGCAGAGGGCATATACATCAGAAACAGAGAAAGATCAAAAAGGAAAGATAATCAGACCACAAGGAATAAATCAAAGAGAAGGGGTAAAAATTTTCACAAGTCAGGGGGTAACAAGACTGATAAAGGATGCTTCATATGTGGGAAGGAAAGCCACTGGAAAAAGGAGTGTCCTGAGAGAGGAAAGAATAGAAACCCGAGCTCAGCTAACATCGCTTCAGGCAAGAAGGAGCAGCCACTGATATTAACCGCGGGTGTTCAAGACACCAGAGGCGAATGGGTTATGGGTTCAAGAGCTAGCTTTCATATCACACTAAACAAGGGAGTTCTGTTTGACCTTCAAGAACAAGAAGGTGGAAAGGTGTTGATGGGAAATGACACCTACAACGAGATTAAAGGAGTTGGGAAAATCAGGATAAGAAACCTGATGGCTCCATCGTCATACTTAGAGGAGCTAAGTATATGCCTACTATGGGAAGGAACTTGATCTCCCACGGCTGTCTAGAAAAGGCTGGTTGTAACTACATGGATAACAAGTTCAAAGTAAGGTTCTAAAAGGATGGAAATGAGGTACTTTCAGGTAATTACACTCATGGGTTATACTATCTCAACGGAAAGGTACTCGAAGGTGAAGCTAATACCACAGAATCTAGAGTTGATTCTACGAGAAAGTGGCATTCGAGATTGGGTCATCTAAGCTTGATGAACATGGAAACATTGGCGAGGCAGGGTTACCTGGAAGGCAATGATATTAACTCACTCGGTTTTGCGAAGAATGTGTGTTAGAAAAAAACAAAGTTTCAAGAAGGGAAAACATACTTCTAAACGAGGTTCTAGAGTATGTTCATGCTGACCTATGGTGATCACCATCATTTGTTTCTAGCCTAGTGGAGAAACAATACTTCATAACCTTCATTGACGATTTCTCAAGAAAGGTTTGGATATATTTCCTTAAGACTAAAGAAGAAGAATTTTCAAAGTTTGAGGAATGGAGCTGCAAGTGGAGAATCAAATTTCCAAGAAGTTAAATGTCTGAGGACAGACAATAGGTTGGAGTATTGTAATAACAAGTTTGATGAGTTCAGTAAACAGTCGAGTATAAAGAGGCACAGGGCGTGCGTCTACACACCACAGCGGAATAGGGTATCAGGAAGGATGAATATGACTTTCATGGAAAGGGTTAGATGGATGCTCGCATAGAGTGGAATGGAAGATAAGTTTTTGGCTGAAGCGGCTTCTACTGGTCTATCTCATTAACAGGTGTCCTAGTTCTGCGATTTACTTTAAGATACCAGAGGAACAATGGACTGAGCTTAATCATAGCCTATCACATCTAAGGAGGTTTGGGTGTGCTGCCTATGTTCACGTGCTAAAGTCTAAGATGAGTACTAAAGCTACAAAAGGCTATTTTGTTGGGTATCCTCAATGAACTAAAAGATTTACGGTATGGATGCCAGAAGAAGGGAAGTGTGTAGTAAGCAGGAACGTTATCTTTCACGAGGAGGAAGTCTACAAGGGTCCTCTAACTTGAGGATAAGGGTATTGAGTTAGTTGAGATACAGAAGAATAAGGATGACAATGGTAAAGGGAATAGAGTTTCTTTTGATCTTGTTCTAGTAGGTCCTACCACTACAAAAAAAAAAATTAAGTTATTGTGACGAAAATTTGAGACAAAAAATAGTTAGTCACAAATTTGTGACATAACAGATACAAAATTGTAACTATATTTTTAGGTCACAGTTCAGTAGTGGTTTTGTCACAATATGGTGACGATCTAAGTTGTAGCCAAATTTTGTCACAATTAGTAATATTATTGTGACAAAACTAAATAGCATAACAGTTGTGACATCTTTGTGACTATGTTACCCTAACGAATTTTGACTAATTTATTAACGTTTCATTCTGTAATAGTTTGTTATAATATAGTAACTACAATTAGTCACAAACCATACAAACATTACTATATAGTTTAAAAATATATTTATGTATTTACTTTTAATAACTATTCTAATTGTAATTTGTAGCCTTCGGTGAGTTATTTTATTTACTCGACTAGTTTGGAGAAGCTGTTGAATTTAGGGATCAGCTATCATAATTTATCAGACCAAAATACGTTTGTGATTTCTTAGCATCGGTTTATTATTTTTTGCTGATGTAAAATCACGCAGTTCAGCTATACATGGAATATTGTTTTCACGTTTCAGAAATATTTTAAGCACCTGTTTACAAGAGAATGAGCTAGAATTGTGACATAGTTTATTTTTTCTAGATTCTCCAGCCCATAAGATCATCTCCAATGAAGTATCTAAGAAAATTCTGTCTCATGATTCTATCTAATTATATGCTCAAAATTAAATCAAAAAGAAGAAAAAAAAGATATGGTTCTAAAAATGGAACTTTTGGAACCTACTCTTAAAAGGTTCCATCTCATGCTGTCACTTTCTAATTGGTTAGTATTTTTAAGAGAAATAAAAAATTCACACCCAATTGTTTTTCCATTTCTTTCTTTTAAAACTTAGAATCTTTAATTGATAGAGCACATCCATCAATAAACTTGGGAAGGGGGTACACAACTTTAATTTTTTTTTGTTTGATTTTTCTTTTTAAAATAAATAAATAAGTGGATCAATTGCGAGCCGTCACGTGTCATGGGGTCCACGGAAAGGTAACGATACAGGTTCATCACAGCGAACTTGCATGATACAGGTTCATAACTTGCTTTTATTATATTTTTTTTTTGGGATGTGTGAATCCCTTTTATAAATCTTTGATGGGGATGCTCTTAAAGGGATTGAAACTAAATAAGTATCTAAAATTTTTAATTTGATTATTTTTAATTAAAAAATTGATTTAGAACTCTAAAACCAAATTTATTGTTGGAGATGGTCTAAAAGCCCAGTCTACGTTCCTAATATATACATGTATGCATCACCCTTTTACTGTTCAACCCTAGCAGCATCAAGTATAGAGAGGAGCTTCCGTCTCCTTCCACCATGTCACCTCCTCTCGTAACCTTCTTTGTTTTTCTCCTCCATTCTATTCTCTCTCTTCAGATCTTCAAGAGTTACTATGTTGATGTCCATCACCTTGCTTTATCTTATCTTAAGAATCCAAGCGAATGGGCCTTCATAGCCACCGGATCTTGTCATTGCGCATCCGATTTCAGAGAGAACAATGAGAGAAGATCCGGAGAAGACGCATTTCACCACCAACGCCCATCACAGAGCACCACCGCTGGGGTTCTTCACTAGAGGCACATTCCACATTACTAGTGGCGAGGATCCAGAAAGGGGTTATATTATTATGAGTGTTCAGTTCTGAGTTTTAGTAGTTTCTTTTCATATGATTCAATTATATTATTATGTTATCTGAATAATAATTGTTCATTTTTTTGTTATTATAAATGATAATGAAATAATAACAATGGTGTAGTTTCCTACAAAAAAAAATATTGGTTGTGCAAATAATTTAGTCAAACTTTTTAACATTAATTTGATGATGAATTGACTCAAATTTGGGATGAATGATTGGTATCTACTATAGATGGACTTGTTGCAAAACATTACAAATATGGAATGTGAAATAAGGATCTTACTAACACGGATTTTCGACGAAACTTTAGTAATAAAGCATGACCGAATTAATATGTAAAATGGTCACGAATACATACGGACTAAAGACGTATTATATGTCATAATGAGTTGCGAAACTGAAACGTTAGGGGAGTCGCATGATATGACGATTTTACTACGTTGTTATTGGTAAATAATTGTGACCTTTTTATTACTGGTGTAAACCGTCATAATTTGTGATAATATAGTGACTAAAAAGTTTGTCACAACATTTGTAACATTTTTGTTACTTATAATCATTTGTGACGACAATATTGTAACCGTTTGTAAATGGTTACAAATATGTCACAATAATTATATGGGAAGTTAAATCTAGTATGAATTTTATTAATTATTATCACAACCATACAAAACTTTTTTTTATTACTATCTTTTTTTTAATACCCAGCGTGCCCTTTTTCACGTTGTGAGAAAAAACATATTTACAAGAATGCCATTACTTTTTTATGCCACATAAGCAAAAAGTTCGGGTCCACGTAAGAATGCGGCATAAAACTCAGCCGCAATAGGATACGAACTACGTTACGGCCGAGATATAGGTGCGTAGCGGCTGACTTAACTAACCTAGCTGACTTATGAGAAANAAGAATGCGGCATAAAACTCAGCCGCAATAGGATACGAACTACGTTACGGCCGAGATATAGGTGCGTAGCGGCTGACTTAACTAACCTAGCTGACTTATGAGAAATAAGCTGAGTTATGAACATAACTCAGTCGATCGTTACGGCTGACTTAAAAAAATCTGGCTGGTTTATGTGATAACGGCTGAGTTACGGTCAGATTACGACTGACTTATACATCCTTAGGCTGGTTCCTGGAAAATCCGACTGAGTTCTAGTTACCATACGGCTTAGTTAACTATCGCGGCTGGTTAATTGATCGTCGACCGGCCGAGTTGTGAGATGTTTTTACAGCTGAGTTATATTTAATCAGTCGTCATAAAGTGGAGTAACAGTAAACTCAGCTGATTTACGGCTGACTTTTTAGCGAAAGATTAATTACTAGAATAGCATTCATTTGCCGGCTGGTTTATTTAACGATACAGCTGACTTCTTGCGTTTCATCTCTATTATGGCTGATTGTTAACAAAAAGTTAATTACTAAAATAGTATTCACGTTTTGACTGACTTACTGTGTATTAAGTGGCTGACTTATTGTGGCTGACTTAAATGTTTGTTTGGTGGCTGAATAACAGATTTTCCATGTCATCATCCATGTCAGCTTTTATTTTCCATGTCATTACTAACTACAACAACGAAATTAGGGTTTATGTTACAGACGCCGCTATCTGTTCTTCACCTTCTTCTCTTACTCTAATTTCTTATGGATCCAGTAATCATTATTTCAGGTAACTGGATTAAGGAAAACAGATATGTATTCACACCCGACAGTAGAGGATGTATTGTTCTGCATGCAGATGAGAAAACAACACATGACGAACTGGCAAAGTCAGTACTCGATGATTACGGATTGAATGAGTCGAGCCATCAGATTCAGCTAAGCTACCAGTTCTCGAATAAAGCTTTGAAAACAATGGCTCACGACACGCCACCAGTTTACAT
>CAKOAT010367265.1:0-13239 GCA_932364175.1 Eruca vesicaria subsp. sativa
CATTCTCTCTTTGGTGGAAGACCAACTGGTTTCGCAAACACCTCCTCAAACTCGTTGATCACTCTATCAAGTAACCCGAAGGTGGTAACCGGACTGAGAGTAAGAATGCTCGGCTTAGATTCGTGTGAATAGAGTAAGTGATCAACTCCGGGTGTTGTAAACACTTCTTCTTCGTTCGAGAACCAGCTTTCCAATGTTTTCGAACTGTAGTCAAGGGCGTGAAGTGATACTTGTTTAGTGTCTCGAGTTTCTGCTTCTCCGTGCCATATCACCTCTTTTGAACCATGGTGAAACTCGACGGTCTTATTTGAACCATCCCATACCACTCTTCCTAACGCATTTAGCCATCGGATCCCGAGAACGACATCAAAACCGGTTAAGGGAATTGCAAAACAATCTGCTTTAAATTGATGGCCTTGGACCGTCACTGTAATTCCTTGGCAAAACCCATCTATCGCACATCTTCCTCCATTAGCGAGAGCCACAGACCTTCCCGGTTTCTTGTGTACCGGGATTCCTAGTTTCTTTACCAAGCTGCTTTTAATAAAATTGTGAGTACTCTCTGTATCAAGCAATACCCAACCTGTCCATGTGGAAATGTCAGCTTGTACTTGGAAGGTTCTTTCAGACTGTTCTCCATTCATGGCATTCAACGATATTTCTAATTCCTCATCCTCAATCCACTCATCTTCTTGGTTATCTCCCTCTGTAACTGGCATAATATAGAAGAGGACATGAATACAAACATGGCCAGGTGTGTATAAGTCATCGCAATTGGAACAAAGCCCTTTCGCTCTTCAATCCGCCATTTCAGCTGGTGTTAGTTTTTTCCAGAATTTCTTCTGACCCGTTTCCTTTTGAGGCCCCGACTTTGTAGTTTTTGCTTCTGAAGATGGCTTCTCCTGTCGAGCTGATACACCCATGGTCTTAGTTATAGGCGCTAGATGACCACCAAACGTCCTGGTGCGTTTATCACTGTCAATTTTGTACTCGTTATCTCTAGCATACTCTATGGCTTCGAAAATCGTTTCAGGACGCAGATATTCAACTTCTTTACGTAGATTATCCGTTAGCCCGGCACATAATTGCCATAGTTGTTGATCACCCGAGAGTCTTGTTTGTCGACTTAGACACTCTTCAAACTGACTGCAGTACTCATCCACAGTTTGTCTTGTGTCTCAGATTTGACAATTCCCCCACTGGGTTTACCGCATCTGCCTTTCCAAATCGACTTTTGCAGATCCTTTTGAACTCATCCCATCAAAGCCTATGTGTTACCAGTCATCGCAAGTTGATATTCCAGTGGTACGCTTGTCCCGTTAACACAAAAGTGGCTTGTCTAACTTTCGCATCATCACTGAATACTCTTTGGTCTGCAAAGAAGTCATCACACTTTTGTAACCACTCCATAGCATCGGCTGTTCCATCAAACGGTGGAAACTCTATTTTGGCAGCCTTAACACACCTTCTTTCGAAGTTGTTGTTTCTGTCCTCACGATTCTCGTAATTTCCTCCATCCCTCAACCCTTCAGAGTATCGAAAATCTCCACAATTTGGATGAGAGTTGTGTGGTGCGGCTCCAATTGGTCTGACATTCCAATCCCCTCCTCCATCGGTTCTCCTGTGGCCTCGTTCTCTTCCTACAGCTCAGTTTGGCCATGGTCCCCCGGAAAATCCATAGGTGATTTCGTTTGTCAAACCGCAACTCTTCACCGGAAGGTCTTTCTCAGGTTTGGAGGGTGTAAAACTCGTACCAGCTCTGGTATTGAATGATATCGCCTCCTTGCTCCCTTTACTTCCACTTAATATTTCAACTTCTGAAAGTTCTTCGGGTGAGAATTTGATCGCCTTACCACGATCCTTGTTAGCAGATTCGAGACGCCCCATTCTCTCTTGTAGAGTTTCCATGTTATCAGTCATTGCTTGCATCATCTCCATCATCTTTGCTATCTGTTTCAAAACTGCCTCAGTGTCTCCCATTGAAACGGTCGGCTCTGATACCAAATTGATATGAGCCTGTCACTGTGACTGAGCTCGGGTAACGGGAGCCGTAGCTTTAGTAAGTAAGAACAGAGAACTTGTAAGTAAAGCTTCCTTTAACCCTAGTCTCTCTTGAGAATAAGGTTAATGCTGGAAGATAGATCTTTATTGATAGTTAGATGTCTTTATATAAGGCTATTACAAATCCCTAGCCTTACTTATAATAGGAAATTAACTTAAACGTTTAAAAGGAAAAACACCAAAACTCCATTCTTAATGTTTTAAGGAAAACTACTTCTTCTTTCTTTGGTACGTAATACCGTAGCGTGTATCACAATGCAAATAGAAAAATGTTCACAATACTCCCAAAAACAACCACTGTACCTTCTCATGTGTGCCTTTAAAGGATCGAAAGACTTCAGAAGAATATCTAAGCGATGGTAGATGTCCTGGAGAGAAACAACATCAGACCCTCAAGAAGACCATAAAAGGACATAAAGTACTCCACTATCACAAATACAAGTCACTGAGTTTCCATATAACGAAATATGATTCAGAAATGGCCCTCTCCTTATTCAGATGAAATGTTTCCAAACATAGACTTCTACATTGAGTAAAGTCCGCAATTAGATTACACATGAGTACTAAGAAATAAAGCGGCACTAGCAGGTCTTACAAGATGCCACATTGTAACAGAAGCTCTCAGGAAACAGAAACAAGATGCAGACAATTCAAAGATTAGAACCTTAAATTTAAACTTATATGTGTATGTATAAATATCTAGAACAACAGCAATTCCTGATATGAGAAAGAGAGAACGGAAACTTTCTTTCACTTGCCAGTGATGAATGGGTGAGCTAATGCATGTGACACAGTCAGTCTCTTCTCGGGATCAAGGATGAACATTTTATCTAAGAGATCCCTGAAATAAGCTAGCATCTTGGGATTTTCTCCAGGGTAACATTGAATAACTGAACCAAAATCTTTTGGCTTTACATTTACAATTGTTCTCTTCATCATCTGAAAAAGGAAAAGATAGCAAAACACTAACACTCAATTGGTATGTTAAACTGCAAAGTGCCAGAGAAAACAGAAGGACTTGATCATTACCTTCCCACCAACAGTGTTCTCCTCTGTAGCGTAAAAGTTCAAGTCCTGATCAAAGTGCTGATCAATAAATAATCCTTGTTGAACCAAAAGCACAAGCATAAGTACAAAAATAGAAGCGGTTATGTTCTTATTTCTACTTCTCTAAGAAAAGCGGTTATTTGAGAAGGCTTTTGGATATCAAATCTTCTTCAATGCTTACCTTGTGGAGCATCTTTTTGGGGAATGGGCCTTTCAGTTCCATATGAAGGCGTAACATTTCATTATTTGTGGTGCCAGAAAAAAATAATTTTCCCGCAATAAAGCTCATATAGACAGCGTCATAGCAGCCAACCGACCAGTTATGGACAACCCTCAGGCTTACAGACGACTTGTTGGGAGACTTATCTATCTAACTTTTACACGCCTAGAACTATGCTACGGTGTCCACATACTCTCTCAATTTATGAAGAAACCCTTGCAGGAACATTGGGATGCAGCTTTACGAATTGTTAAATATCTCAAAAGGTTCTCCCGGTCAAGGTGTTCTCCTACGAGCAGACTCGAATTTGCGTGTCACTGCATACTGCGATTCTGACTGGAATGCATGTCCTCTTTCTCGTCGCTCTTTGAGTGCTTACATAGTCCTTCTCGGTCATTCTTCTATCTCATGGAAAACGAAGAAGCAAGACACAATATCTCTTACTTCTGCTGAAGCAGAAGAAATCAGAAAAGAATAAAGAACAGAGGGGAGGAGATAAAGGAATGGAATAAGAAGAAAAGAAAAAAAAAGATGAAGAGAGAGATGAAGGGATCGATAAAGAATTAAGGGGTTATTTCTGAAATAGCCAAAAACAAAATTAGTTTTGTAAGAGAAAGAGTAGAGAGAGATAGGAAGAAAGAGGGAAGAGAGAGTGAAATTTTGGCTAAACTATTAATATTTTTTTTCATAGCTACTGCATCTAATTTCGCAAGAATTAATTACGTGTAGGACCCGATTTATATGGGTTTGGGTGTGGATAATCCAGCTAAAGTCTAGTTGGATCTATAATTTACGAGATTCCTCAAACTCTTTTATGTTTTTATAGATGTTTTGGTATTTTAAAAAATCAAAAAGAAATTACGTATAATAACTGGGACATATTAGAATTTTGTTAAGAGGTTGTAGGGGAGATTAGAATATTGTCCTTTTGCAGCAAAGTTAACTTATTACAAAACATGTCACAACCTTTATATAACTAGGCATGGGACTTCAGTGTACCGTTCGATTTCGGTTTGGTTGAATCGGTTGTTCGGACTAGGTTCACAGAGCACAAGTACTAATCGGTATTTTCTATAATGAAGAATGGTTTCGGTTTGGAATCAATCGGTTTCGGATCGGTGCGGTTGAAGGAAACAAAATCCACTACCAACCGATAACACTACGTTTCCAGTGTGGTTTCGGTTTTTAACAACCATAGTCAATTAAAAATAACCAAACCCTGCCACAAAACTAAACATTAGGATATATATAATTTTTTTTAAAAAAAATTAGTTAGATATTATACCTCTTCTATGTTTTGGTGTGTCTTCTTCATCTTCTTCTTTGGATGGACTTTACAACCATTTGCGTTATGGCCTGCCTCACCACATGAACTACAATGGACAGTTCGACCTGCCCTTCCAAGCTTCTCCACTTCCCTCTTCTTCTTCTTCTTTTTTGGTGATTCAAATTTGCCTTTTATTCTAGGGAATTTCTTTTTCTTCTTCTTCTTTCTCCCAGGTTGATCAGGCTCATGAGGAGCAACTATCAATCCTAAACCCGACTTCATCCATACTCGTGGTCCTCTAACAGGTTCTAGGTTGGTGCTGTAAATATACTGCCACATCATAGTAGAGAAGAACTTTGAGACATATTCATCAACATTCAAACCTTTATCAATCATTGCTCCATAAGCGTGTTCACACGGAACTCCACTTATTTGCCATTTTCCGCATGAACATGTATGCCTCATTGTATTGACATTATGTCTATCATTGTCTACAGAGACCTCAAAGACTCCACGAGTTGCAGGTGTCGTCACACATTCATCTGCGATCTTCTTCTCCTCTGCAAGCAGTTTAGCTACATACTTTGAACAAACCCCCTCATGCTTCATCGATGTGATGTATCTTCTGGCGATGCGTTACATTGCTTGTCTCCTTATCATCTCAAGCATTGGGACCATTGATTTCACTCGAGCTTTTGTGATAGTGGAGTTAAACGACTCTGTTGCGTTGTTGTCAACATCTTCACAGCAGCTTCCAAGCTTGTAAAAAGGTCGAGACCAAGTTTCCGGCAGCTCCTTCATAACATCATTGTATAAGGCCAAATCGTATGCTTGTAACTTCTTGACATTGTAGTCAAATTCTGACTTCGTATAGCTCCGAGCAATATCCCATATCCTAGGTTTCAGCAAGTCTTTCTTGGCATGATTCTTCTTCACATTCTCCACAATGTGTTTCACACACTTTCTATGCTCAGCATTTGGTAACTCTGACTCCATTGCACTTTTCAGTCCCTTTGATCTATCTGAAATGATGATAAACCCATTCCCATCTTTCAAAACTAAGTCATGTTTTAGATTCTTGATAAACCATAACCAACTATCCGTTGTCTCAGATTGAACAACGGCCCAAGCAATCGGGTAAATTTGATTGTTGGCATCATGTCCAATAGCAGTAAGCAACACCCCTTTCACAGCTCTCTTTAAGAAAGTACCATCAACTCCGATAATTGGCCTACAATATCCTCTCCAAGTGTCACGAAGAACCCCAAAGCAGACATAAAAACCATTGAAAACATCTTCCCCTGCTTTGTTTTTGTATGTGTCTACAATGGCTGTGGAACCCTGATTTGTCTCCATGATCTCATGTGCATATCCTCGAAGATGAGCAAATTGCTCCTCATACTCTTTCTCAAGCCATTTCAGAGCTAAAAGTCTGCCTCTTTGACACTGATTCCGTGTACTGGCTATTTTCCACTTCTCCTTTATGATCTGTTGAATCTCCTCAGGCATCAAATCCGCTTTCTGTCTTAGCTTATCCAAAAACAGTCTTGCAATCACCGGACTTTTCAACAGCTTGCATTTACCATCCGGAGTGCAACTATGGTACCAATACTTCGTCTTCAACAACCATTTCTGACTGTCAATATCATAGGAGCAATAAATCCGCCATTTACACTTCCCACCAATGCCACACACATATGAGATTTTTGTCTTATCCCACCTATCTTGTTTAATGTTTCTTCTCTTGCTCAAAGCATACTCTAAGACAACCTCTTTAAACTCATACAAAGTGTAGTAGCCACTCCCCAAAGCTAATTTATCATCACTTCTTCTTTTCATTCTCTCCTCACGCACATCAATCTCATCCTCAGAAGAGTCATCTGAACTCTCTGGAATCTCGTTTCTCTCAGTTGGAATCTCATCCTCAAAATCAGCTACTGATTCCTCTATCTCATACTCAAATCGACCAAGAGTATCCTCAGATTCATCCATCTTATCTAGTTTTCCATACAGCATGTCTTTCTCGTCCTCTGTATCATCATCTCTGTAAAAAAAAAAAAAAAATCAAACTCAACCCAGACATAAACAAATACGAAATCCAAGTTAAACAAGTTTAAAAATTCTCCACACCCAACAACCACAGCCCCTTCATCATTCCTCAATGTCTCTCTCTCCTCAGCATTAGTTTCTCTCAATCCTGTCTCTCTCTTTCTCTCTATCATCTTTGTTTTTGTCTCTCTCTTCTCTGTTCCCCGGTCTCTCTCTCTCTCCCTCTCTCTACGTTCCCTATCATCTCTCTCTCTCCCTCTCGTCATATCTCTCTCTCTCTCGTCATCTCTCTCTCTCCCTCTCATCATCTCTCTCTCGTCATCTCTCTCTCTCCCTCTCGTCATCTCTCTCTCGTCATCTCTCTCTCTCATCATCTCTCTCTCCCTCTAGTCATCTTTTCTGTGTCGTCGTTTTCTGTCGAAGAAAAATGAAAAAGCCCTAATTAAATTATAATTTTAATTAGGTTTCTAATTAAATTGGATTATTTTTTTTTATTATGGGTCGGATCTGTTTTATTTAATCGGGCAATCAGTTTTCTAAACGCTTTTTTAATTTTATTAATCACGATTTGGAAATTGATTTGAAAGGGGGATTAAAAAGTTTAGGGGGATATTTAAAGAGGAAGTATAAAATTGGGTGGGATTATGAAGAGCTTGATAGTTTAGGGGGGAATAAGTAGGGTTAGTATATTTAGGGGGGGGGGGGGAATATGCAGTCAACCCTTATTTATGGGATATAGTCTTGGGCTTACTTTTGTTTTTAGAACAAATTATATAGTTTGGTTTTTGGGCTTAGTATTAAGAAAAAACTCCAAAACATTAAATAAATTTTCCAACTTAATAGATCAAAAAATATATTATTATTTTAGACCCAAAAGGTATTTAATATTTATAAGAAAACAAAATTGTCTATTATTAATAATTTATTTAAATCATGTACTTAAAACATGTTAATATATTTTTTTATTTTAAATAACAATCACTTTATTTTGATAAATTTCAATGGTAACATTTAAATAATTTATTGTTTTATTTTTCTTAAATAATTTACTGATTTAAAAAAATATAAAGCAAAACCAAAACTCAAATCTAAAAACCAAAAGATGAAAACACAAGTTATATTTTTTTTTCTTTTGTTTATTTACAAAATAAACTATTGCAAATTTTTTTATCGTCTTTTCAGTTTTAAATTAGATGTTCGATTATTTAAGATTTGTTTGTTGGTAATATCAGTTCAAACTAACTCAACGGGTCTAAAAATTAAAAACACAACCAAAAGCTGAAAATCAAAAGTAGAAACTTAAAAACTAAAAACCAAAAACCAAAATCTAAAACAAAATCTAAAAATAAAAACTGAAACTAAAAACTAATAAAAAACAACCATCACCACAAATTTTGGTGAACTGATTTTATACCAAAACATTCTTTAAATTAAGACAAAACCCAAATATATAAATTTTTAATCATAAAAAATTTCCGCGCTTTCAAGCGCGGGTGAAAATCTAGTTATTTGATTATTATATAAAACCTTTATAGTGGGTGACAATTATAGTTCGCCATTCTTTAACAGTAAAAGAAAGATTAATTATTTTGGACACAACAGACACAGTATAGTTGATACGGATGGAAATGAATGGATGAAGCACGAAATCAACAACTATTATGGTTAAGTAACAAAGAAATCCCTATGTCTTCTTTGTATTTAGAGCTACATGCGTTAATTTGGGAAATGTAATCCATGCTCCAACACACGAATTGCCAGACTTTTTGGTACAAACTACAAGTATATTATTCCGATGATCCAAGAACTAAGAGTATGGTCGAATTTTTCGACAAAGTTAGGTGAAGGTGCTTAATTCACTGATGATTTCAAGAATTTAAGATTTGTCACATACCAAAAGAATATAATCGCACTGCAGATTATTTGGCTAGGATAATTCATCCTTTGTATTGTAGTTTATTCTATGTTGATCATTCTATTCTGATTTAAATTCTCAAACCACTTCAAATTTGAATTATAAAATAGTTTTTGTTGTAAGAAAAAAAGAATTGTTTTTGATCAAAGAAGAGAGAACTGTTTTCGTTTTAATTTGCTGGAAGCCTGATCAGAAATAAGAAAAAAAGGAAATAAAAAAATATGTTGCCTCAATATTCTCATAATTCCTAAGGAGTATGTTTCGAACCCTTATCCCAATTTTGAAAAAGGTGCATCATAGTAAAAAAAAAAAAAATCGCATTAGAAAGATATGAACTATATAATGAAAACCTTTTGTTTGTTTTTTTGCTCAAAGTTGGACCTTTTGTTTTCAAAAAAAAGGAAAAAAAGATATGAACCATTATCTCAATTTTTTCTGTATACAAAAGAAACACAAACATTGATGATTCTAACTAATTAAACATAGGTTTGCGGATAAGAAATAATGGTTTAATGTACGATAGAACTAGTCTTGAGATATTGTGATTTGAAACACTCAACATTTACCAATGAATGTTTCTTTCTGCTGTACTGAGCCTACTTTGATAATTTACCAATAGTTACCAAATGATCAGTTTAGTGTTCACTTCACGATTTATCCCAAAATCCCAAAGTTGAGAAAAGTTGTTTTTAGTTTTTTATAATTATTTTTCTAAAACGTTTCTTTCTGAACATTTCTATATAAAATTGATTGAGTAACATAATACCTTTAGAGGTGCATGTGCTCCATCTCCTCTCCCTCTCCTCTCCTACTACTAACTTCGCCATTGCTCTTGTCTATATAAACGTATGTGTGTAGTGAACTATAGTCTCACAGCACAAAATAATACTCTAAAGCAATGGCTTCTTTATACATGGGTTCAGCTATCATTTACAAAAATGCCATTACCCACAATGTTCGCCTTCAAAGTCCTCGAAGGTTCATATGCAGATCCATTACCAAAACGACGTCGGATAATGTTTCTGTTGACGTCCTCAATCGACGCTCCGGTACAAAATCTTTAACGTCTAACACAACTTCGTATTCATCATGTGGATACATGCTACTAAGTCACATAGATTTTTCTTATCTATCCTTCTTTAATAGTTTATAAGATTTATTAATTACAAATTTACAATACGATGCATACAGAAAGAAAAAAACGTGATAACTAGAGACTTGTTGAAGAAAAAAGTGAGGAAGATGCTTGATGCTGACACAAAGAGTAGTCTTCTCGAGCAATTAGAGCTCATTGAAGACTTGGAAAAACTTGGGGTTTCGTACCATTTCGAGGTAGAAATAAACAACATTCTAAATGAGTTTAACCATAAGATTGTCTGGAAATGTGATACGGAAGAAGATTTACATGCAACCGCACTCGAATTCCGTCTTCTTCGACAACATGGTTTTGATGTATCAGAAGGTTAGAATTTTTATTTTCATTTGACAACTTTTGTGTATATCAGAAGGTAAGTTAAATTGAAAAGGAATTGGGTATATATGTACCATCACATAATATTATATAAAGAACTTTCAATCAAAAACTTAACTTAGGTAAAAGAGAATAAATATGAATATTTGTTACTATACTTACTATAACAATACTTTTTTGGGAAGAAAATTAGAATGACTCAAATTTATGGTGATATTACTAGAATGACTCATATTTTTTTTCAAATTATTAGAATGTTTTCGTGGTCAGAATTACCCCTGCCGTACAACAGAGTTGTTAAAAATGTCTAACGTATGACACAACAGATTTGTCTATATTTTGTCTGATTTGTATTAAAAAAACGATTTCTTAAATATGTCTGTCGGATGACACAACAGATTTGTATCAAACCACAGATTTGTGCGATCGACTTATTTTCGAAAGGCAGACTTGTTGAGTTATGACCGATTTGTATAGAAAATCTATTCTTCCTACGGTAGACTTAAGGAAAATCTATCACAGATTTACAAATGCTGTAGACTTGTTGCATTACGACGTGGCCGACTTGTTATTTTACGTAGTGACAGATTTGTTTAATTATTCTGGATTTTAGTAAACCAGTAGAAATTAAATTCGGATTTAATCCCGGTTTACTCCAATTAATTCTATTTTGGTTTATTTCTAGTGATTTAAGACCACAATTAGGGCTAATTATTTTTTTAGTAACTGTCGTCATCTCTTTCACCCCTCTTTTCTTCTTTCTCAAGTTGTTCCTTTCATGGTGGTTTGAACACTTTCTTCCATTCTTTCTGTTTACAGAACAATGGATCACATCATTCTGGTCTGTGGAAAGATGCGACGTAAGAGACAAAGACGACGAGATGGACNCTTTCTTCCATTCTTTCTGTTTACAGAACAATGGATCACATCATTCTGGTCTGTGGAAAGATGCGACGTAAGAGACAAAGACGACGAGATGGACTTCTGACAGAGGCGATGGTGTCGGAGTGAGAGAGGAACGACGACGAGACTCGATCGAAGAATCCCCCCCTTCGAAATCGTCGTTGTCGTGCGAGAAAGAGAGAGACCCGAGAAACAATTTTATTTTTCTCTTTTATTTTGAATCTAATTTATTTTCTCTTTTATGTTTAATGTTTTTTTTTCCTCGTAAACTTTTTTTTGGATTGCACACATTAAAAGGGTATTTTAGTCCATTTGCTTGTTATAAAATAGGGTCTAGTATTTAAAATTTTATATGAGTCATTATAGTCATTTTAAGATCAATTTGGGTCATTCCAAGTAATTCCTCTACTTTTTTTTGGTCAAACTTACTATAACAATTCATAATAAAACGAGAAAGAACAAATCATCAAGGAAATCTACCAAAGACTTGCTTCCTCTATACATTATGCTTTGTTTCCTCCACGATCGATAACTTATCTCCATTATTCGATAGTTTCCTCAAAATTTGGATCCCAATAATTTGACTTTGTGGCTATTTAGCAATAGAAAATTTGTAAGCAACAGTTGCTAAATAGAACCAATATAGCCAGTGCCGGTCCTGAATATTTATAGACCGAAAGCAATTAATAGAAAAAGCTTAGAAACTGAATCTATTATCTATCTATATATTTTAACTTTCATTAACCACTAAACTACTTAATGTTTTATCAAATATTTTGGCCGATATTTTACATAAACAAAAAAAGACCGGAAGCTTATGCTTCCTTTGTTTCCCCTCATGACCGCTACTGAATATAGCAACAATTTATCTGTAACCAAGACGTAGTTGTTTAGCTACCGATCACCGACGAAATATGTCTCTAGCTATATAGCTACGGATTATTGCAGTTAGCGACATATTTAGCTACAAAAATAAAATTATGTCTTATGTTGCTATCTCTAGCTATATTTGTAGCTAATAAATTTGGCTACGGAAATATCTTCACCAAACCTTAGCTATTTTGATGATTTCTTGTAGTGCCAAGGCGTTCAATGGCCATGTAGAGCGTATGGATATTATAGATAAGGCTTTGACACAAATAATTCACATAAAGTTATGTTTCTGTTTTATTAACTATGTTATCATTAAAGTATATGTTTATGTTTATGGTTTGTAGATAACATATGGTTGGTTTGAGAAATAAGGTTCTTCTCATATTTAAGGATTAAAATTGGAATTGATTTGTGATACATGGAAGGGACTATATCGTTTAATGGCATACAACCACCATGATTCGATCAATTAAAATTTTAATAAAGATCAAGTGAACTTGATATAAAAGTGCACATTAAAGCGATGTCAAAAAAAAAAGTGCACATTAAAGTTATTAAACTTTTAAGTCGACATAAAGGTCAAGTGGGAGAATGTAAGAATATTTTATATTCTATGTGACCTATATGTCTATTGGTTTAATATAAAGTTCAATTTCATATTAATATTTTTAGATTCTAATATAAAAGGCGTTACAGTGATGGATTGGTTTCGGTTAATGAATTAGAATTCGGGTGTATTCATTATCCTCCTACTTTACCTTTAATCTATAAATGATTTTAATCTCTTGATCATATACATATATATTATATGTATTAATAATGATATATAATATGTATGAGTATACGTTGTTGTTGTACGGTTATTATAACGAAGGGTTATGTTAGAATCATGGAAGAGTTGTGTTCCTTAACACACATGGCACAACCCTTTGACTTTCTATAAGAAGATCTCGTGCATGGTTTTACACGTACGGTAAGAGAATGAGAATCTTAAAAAGCACACAACAATAATACTGATTATTAGTAAGAGAGATTAAGGAACGTTTTTGGGATTTCTTTTCCATCAAAAAAATATCACCAAAGGAGAAGGTTATAGGGGAGAACATCAATTGGTAGGATTGCATCCAAGCATGGATCAAGGTTAATCTTTCTACCTTCTTTAGAAATGTGTTAGGATTGAATTAAGTCAAATCTAAATTAGGTCCTGGTGTTGATTCATAATTGTAATCATATAAAATAGATTAACATCTTTCTGCTGTACTGAGCCTACTTTGATAATTTACCAACAGTTACCAAATGATCAGTTTAGTGTTGACTTCACGATTTATCCCAAGATCCCAAAGTTGAGAAAAGTTGTTTTAGTTTTTTATAATTATTATTTTTAAACGTTTCTTTCTGAAACATTTCTATATAAAATTGATTTAAGTAATATA
>CAKOAT010367376.1:32555-45825 GCA_932364175.1 Eruca vesicaria subsp. sativa
TAATTATTAAGTAATATATTTAAGTGCAGATAAACATAAATTTAGTTACAAACGAGTTCAGAGTAAGAGGTTGATGCTTGTTCATGTCCATCCTAAGATGATAAAATTGCTTAGATGCATCAAAGTTATTTGTAAAGAAGTGAAATTGTTCTAGTTTTAACAAACTGTAAAGAAGATTAAACATACAACAATACTAATTTTTCAAAATTATATAACAGCTTACACATGTTAAAACATAATTTTATATAAGTTAGCATAATACATTGTATATATACTCTCTGTTATTTAAGATCTTCTCTACGGGAGTTACTTTTACCCATGCACAAATGGGAAAAGATCTTATATTAGTAACATTCATTTTTATTAAATTGTACTTGTACATCATTCTCTCTTTTAAAATATTTCTTTGAAACAATCAAAACTGTTTATGTTGTTCGAAAAGAGCTTTCGGTAACTTGTTGATTTTTTTCGTAAGACGAAGAACGATATCCAAGTGTCAAGTCACCGTGTTTTTAATATTCAGTTTATTAATTTAAATATTATTCTAAAAAGTATTAAAAGTATATAAAAAAAATTATTCTACTTCTTCAAAAACTGCTAAAAGATTAAAGAAAACTCCAAAACAGAATTATGATTTTTCGATATAAAAGTTATCTAATTAAAAATAAATTAGTTAAGAAAATTAAATAATATAATAAATCCTAATATTATTTTAGTTAACTTTCATGTTAAATTTGTGACGGACATAAGTGAGGTACATTAAATAATTTCTCCTGATTAAGCTTTAATTCAGTTATAAATATTTTGAGGAACATCTTTTCATAAGGAACTACAACAGGAATGACTATGTTGTCTTATAGTAATTAGAATAAGAATAAAAGTTGAAACTTCGAAGAACACTGTGATAAAATAATTTTATTCATTAGATAGATAAAAAAATGAATATGTGTTGGACCATGTAATGTTTAGACATGTCTTTGAAGTGTTTACATTCAGTAAAACAAGTCAACCAATTATTTTGATACTTTATATTTAATATTGAAAATTTTGTGAATAAGATTAAACCCTTGAATTTTTGTAAATGTCTGTAAGAAAAATAATGCAACACTATCACTATCATATTGTTTTCCGGTCTTTGTTTATATAGAATATAATCAGATAATCGTTTAATGAAAATAAACTTCTACATAAATGTTTTGTAATCTTAATGTAATATAGAGAAATAGTCCATAAACGCAAATAAACTTTTACATAACTATTTTCTAATCCTACTGTGTGGTTGGAGAACTAGCAACTGTGGACAAATATTCCTTTAACAGTGGAATGAGAAACGGATTGAAAGGAAGATTTGGTGTGCAGTTAGCTTCCGCTTCTAAAAAAGCTTTACAACATGCAGGACCAATGTTACCAAAATTATGGGTCATTGTGGACTGAGAGATCTCTGCAACACATCCAGGAATATTCATCAATGTAGACAAACATTTTGTAAAGTCGGGCCTTTGTGGCAAGCCAGTACCGGGTGGGATCGGAAACGGAAATTGCGGTAGTTAAGCATTTCCAGAAGCTGTAATGCATATAGCTCCTAGGAGAAATAACACATTTCGGATTGACATGATGAATATGACAAATTTTATAAAACGAGAGAAGAGAAGAATAAGAATTCCAATATACAATTTTTATTTGATGAAGTTAAGTAATTGGTTGTGAAGTTCTTTTNAATGCATATAGCTCCTAGGAGAAATAACACATTTCGGATTGACATGATGAATATGACAAATTTTATAAAACGAGAGAAGAGAAGAATAAGAATTCCAATATACAATTTTTATTTGATGAAGTTAAGTAATTGGTTGTGAAGTTCTTTTATAATGAAAACTTTAAGAAAGTACTAATTACCTTAGCATAATGTATTTTAAATTACCTTTTAGACAATTTGACGTTTTTATTCTTCTGAGGAAATATAAACTGTATAAATAGTTGACTGTGTATTAATGAGTAAGTTATTATGGCTAAATAATACCATAATATATACTTGCATTCTATTTCACAAGATCTCTATTTATTGATTTGAATAAATTTTAATTAAAATATTGACTTGAGTGCAGATAAACATAAATTTAGTTACAAACGAGTTCAGAGTAAGAGGTTGATGCGTGTTCATGTCCATCCTAAGATGATAAAATTGCTTAGATACATCAAAGTTATTTGTAATGAAGTGAAATTGTTCTAATTTTAACAAACTGTAAAGAAGATTAAACATACAACAATACTAATTCTTCAAAATTATATAACAGCTTACACTTGTTAAAACATAATCGTATATAAGTTAGCATAATACATTGTATATATACTCTCTATTATTTATGATCTTCTTTACAGGTTTCACTTTTACTCATGCACAAATGGGAAAAGATCTTATATTAGTAACATTCGTTTTTATTAAGTTGTACTTGTACATTATTCTCTCTTTTAAAATGTTTCTTTGAAAACAATCAAAACTGTTTATCTTGTTCGTAAAGAGCTTTCAGTAATTTTTTGATTTTTTCTTAAGACAACGAAAGATATCCAATTTTCAAGTCGCCGTTTTTTTAATATTCAGTTTATTAGTTTAAATATTATTCGAAAAACTATTAAAACAATATTAAAAAAACTAATTATACTTCTTCAAAAACTGCTAAAAGATTTAAGAAAACTCCAAAACAGAATTATGATTTTTCGATATAAAGTTATCTAATTAAAAATAAATTAGTTATTAAAGTTAAATTATATAAAAAATCCTAAAATTATTTTAGTTAACTTTCATGTTAAAATTTGTGACAGACATAAGTGAAGTACATTTAATAATTTCTCTCTAGATTAAGCTTTCATTCAGTTATAAAAATTTTGAGGAACATATTTTCATAAGAAACTACAATAGAAATGACTAAGTTGTCTTATAGTAATTAGAATAAGAATAAAAGTTGAAACTTTGAAGAACACTGTGATAAAATAATTTGATTCATTAGATAGATAAAGAGTTATATGTGTTGGACCATGTAATGTTTAGACATGTCTTTGAAGCGTTTACATTCAGTAAAACAAGTCAACCAATTTTTTCGATACTTTAAATTAAATATTGAAAATTTCGTGAAAAAGATTAAATCCTTGATTTTTGTAAATGTCTGTAAGAAAAATAATGCAACACTATTACTATCATATTGTTTTTCCTGTCTTTGTTTATATATAATATAATCAGATAGTCGTTTAATGAAAATAAACTTCTACATAAATGTTTTGTAATCTTAATGTAATATAGAGAAATAGTCCATAAACGCAAATAAACTTTTACATCACTATTTTCTAATCCTACTGTGTGGTTGGAGAACTACCAACTCTGGAGCAATGTTTCTTTAACAGTGGAATGAGAAACGGATTGAATGGAAGATTTGGTGTGCAGTTAGCTTCCACTTCTAAAAAAGCTTTACAACATGCAGGACCAATGTTACCAAAATTATGGGTCATTGTGGATTGAGAGATCTCTGCAACACATCTGGGAATATTCATCAATGTAGACAAACATTTTGTAAAGACGGGCCTTTGTGGCAAGCCAGTACTAGGTGGGATCGGAAACGGAAGTGGAAAAATAACACATTTCGGACTGACATGAAGAATATGAAAAATTTTATAAAACAAGAGAAGAGAAGAATAAGAATTCCATTATACGATTTTTATTTGATGAAGTTACTTTTTAGACAATTTGACGTTTTTATTCTTTTGAGGAAATATAAACGGTAGAAATAGTTGACTAAGTACTAATGAGTAAGCTATTATGGCTAAATAATACCATAATATATACTTCCATTCTATTTCACAAGATCTCTATTTATTGATTTGGATAAATTTTGATTAAAATAATGACTCGAAAATAATTATTAAGTAATATGTTTAAGTGCAGATAAACATAAATTTAGATACAAACGAGTTTAGAGTAAGAGGTTGATGCGTGTTCATGTCCATCCTAAGATGATAAAATTGCTTAGATGCATCAAAGTTATTTGTAATGAAGTGAAAATGTTTATAGGTTTAACAAACTGTAAAGAAGGTTAAACATTCAACAATACTAATTCTTCAAAATTATATAACAGCTTACACATGTTAAAACTTAATTTATATAAGTTAGCATAATACATTGTATATATACTCTCTTATATTTAAGATCTTCTTTACGGGAGTTACTTTTACCCATGCACAAATGGGAAAAGATCTTATATTAGTAACATTCATTTTTCTTAAGTTGTACTTGTACATCATTCTCTCTTTTAAAATATTTCTTTGAAACAATCAAAACTGTTTATGTTGTTCGAAAAGAGCTTTCTGTAACTTTTTGATTTTTTTCGTAAGACAAAGAACGATATCCAAGTGTCAAGTCGCCGTTTTTTAATATTTAGTTTATTAATTTAAATATTATTCTAAAAAGTATTAAAAGTATATAAAAAAAATTATTCTACTTCTTCAAAAACTGCTAAAAGATTTAAGAAAACTCCAGAACAGTATTATGATTTTCGATATAAAAGTTATCTAATTAAAAATAAATTAGTTAACAAAATTAGATAATATAATAAATCCAAAAATAATTTTAGTTAACTTTCATTTTAAAATTTGTGATGGACAGAAGTTAAGTACATTTAATAATTTCTCCAGATTAAGCTTTAATTCAGTTAAAACAATTTGAGGAACATCTTTTCATAAGGAACTACAACAGGAATGACTATGTTGTCTTATAGTAATTAGAATAAGAATAAAAGTTGAAACTCTGAAGAACACTGTGATAAAATAATTTGATTCATTAGATAGATAAAAAATGAATATGTGTTGGACCATGTAATGTTTAGACATGTCTTTGAAGTGTTTACATTCAGTAAAAAAAGTCAACCAATTATTTTGATACTTTAAATTTAATATTGAAAATTTCTTGAATAAGATTAAATCCTTGAATTTTTGTAAATGTCTGTAAGAAAAATAATGCAATACTATCACTATCATATTGTTTTCCGGTCTTTGTTTATATATAATATAATCAGATAATCGTTTAATGAAAATAAACTTCTACATAAATGTTTTGTAATCTTCATATAATATAGAGAAATAGTCCATAAACGCAAATAAACTTTTACATAACTATTTTCTAATCCTACTGTGTGATTGGAGAACGAGCAACTCTGGAGCAATATTCCTTTAACACTGGAATGAGAAACGGATTGAAAAGAAGATTTGGTGTGCAGTTAGCTTCCGCTTCTGAAAAAGATTTACAACATGCAGGACCAATGTTACCAATATTATGGGTCATTGTGGACTGAGAGATCTCTGCAACACATCTGGGAATATTCATCAATGTAGACAAACATTTTGTAAAGTCCGGCCTTTGTGGCAAGCCAGTACTGGGTGGGATCGGAAACGGAAATTGCGGTAGTTAAGCATTTCCAGAAGCTGTAATGCATATAGCTCCTAGGAGAAATAACACATTTCGGATTGACATGATGAATAT
Organism: Eruca vesicaria subsp. sativa; assembly: GCA_932364175.1. Taxonomy (NCBI): domain Eukaryota; kingdom Viridiplantae; phylum Streptophyta; class Magnoliopsida; order Brassicales; family Brassicaceae; genus Eruca; species Eruca vesicaria. The sequence continues at coordinate 38,080 of CAKOAT010367376.1, forward strand.
GACAAATTTTATAAAACGAGAGAAGAGAAGAATAAGAATTCCAATATACAATTTTTATTTGATGAAGTTAAGTAATTGGTTGTGAAGTTCTTTTNAATGCATATAGCTCCTAGGAGAAATAACACATTTCGGATTGACATGATGAATATGACAAATTTTATAAAACGAGAGAAGAGAAGAATAAGAATTCCAATATACAATTTTTATTTGATGAAGTTAAGTAATTGGTTGTGAAGTTCTTTTATAATGAAAACTTTAAGAAAGTACTAATTACCTTAGCATAATGTATTTTAAGTTACCTTTTAGACAATTTGACTTTTTTATTCTTCTGAGGAAATATAAAAGGTAGAAATAGTTGACTGTGTACTAATGAGTAAGTTATTATGGCTAAATAATACCATAATATATACTTGCTTTCTATTTCACAAGATCTCTATTTATTGATTTGAATATATTTTAATTAAAATATTGACTCGGAATTAATTATTAAGTAATATGTTAAGAGCAGATAAACATAAATTTAGTACAAACGAGTTCAGAGTAAGAGGTTGATGCGTGTTCAGGTCCATCCTAAGATGATAAAATTGCTTAGATGCACCAAAGTTATTTGTAATGAAGTGAAATTGTTCTATTTTTAACAAACTGTAAAGAAGATTAAACATTCAACAATACTAATTCTTCAAAATTATATAACAGCTTACACATGTTAAAACTTAATAGTATATAAGTTAGCATAATACATTGTATGTATACTCTCTTATATTTAAGATTTTCTTTACGGGAGTTACATTTACCCATGAACAAATGGGAGAAGATCTTATATTAGTAACATTCATTTTTATTAACTTGTACTTGTACATCATTCTCTCTTTTAAAATATTTCTTTGAAAACAATCAAAACTGTTTATGTTGTTCGCAAAGATCTTTCGGTAACTTTTTGATTTTTTTCGTAAGACCAAGAATGATATCCAAGTGTCAAGTCGCCGTTTTTTTTAATATTCAGTTTATTATTTTAAATATTATTCTAAAAATTATTAAAAGTATATAAAAAAAACTTATTCTACTTCTTCAAAAACTGCTAAAAGATTTAAGAAAACTCAAAAACAGAATTATGATTTTTCGATATAAAAGTTATCTAATTAAATTAAAATTAGTTAACAAAATTAAATAATATAATAAATTCTAAAATTATTTTAGTTAACTTTAATTTTAAAAATTGTGATGCACAGAAGTGAAGTACATTTAATAATTTCTCCAGATTAAGCTTTAATTCAGTTATAAACATTTTGAGGAACATATTTTCATAAGGAACTACAACTGGAACGACTATGTTGTCTTATAGTAATTAGAATGAGAATAAAAGTTGAAACTTTGAAGAACACTGTGATAAAATAATTTGATTCATTAGATAGATAAAAATGATATGTGTTGGACTATGTAATGTTTAGACATGTCTTTGAAGTGTTTACATTCAGTAAAAAAAGTCAACCAATTTTTTTGATACTTTAAATTTAATATTGAAAATTTCGTGAATCAGATTAAATCCTTGAATTTTTGTAAATGTCTGTAAGAAAAATAATGCAACAGTATCACTATCATATTGTTTTTCCGATCTTTGTTTATATACAATATACTCAGATAATCGTTTAATGAAAATAAACTTCTACATAAATGTTTTGTAATCTTAATATAATATAGAGAAATAGTCCATAAACAAAGATAAACTTTTACATAACTATTTTCTAATCCTACTGTGTGGTTGGAGAACTAGCAACTCTGGAGCAATGTTCCTTTAACAGTGGAATGAGAAACGGATTGAAAGGAAGATTTGGTGTGCAGTTAGCTTCCGCTTCTAAAAAAGCTTTACAACATGCAGGACCAATGTTAAAATTATGGGTCAAAGTGGATTATGAGATCTCTGCAACACATCCGGGAATATTCATCAATGTAGACAAACATTTTGTAAAGTCGGGCCTTTGTGGCAAGCCAGTACTTGATGGGATCTAAAACGGAAGTTGAAATTGCGGTAGTTGAGCATTTCCAGAAGCTGTAATGAATATGGCTACTAGGAGAAATAACACATTTCGGATTAACATGATGAATATGACAAATTTTATAAAACAAGAGAAGAGAAGAATAAGAATTCCAATATACGATTTTTATTTGATGAAGTTAAGTAATTGGTTATGAAGTTCTTTTATACTGAATACTTTAAGAAAGTACTAATTACCTTAGCAAAATGTATTTTAAGTTACCTTTTAGACAGTTTGACATTTTTATTCTTCTCAGGAAATATAAACGGTAATATTTGGCTGTGTACTAATGAGTAAGTTATTATGGCTAAATAATACCATAATTTATACTTGCATTCTATTTCACAAGATCTCTATTTATTGATTTGAATAAATTTTAATTAAAATACTGACTCAGAATTAATTATTAAGTAATATGTTTAAGTGCAGATAAACATAAATTTAGTTACAAACGAGGTTAGAGTAAGAGGTTGATACGTGTTCATGTCCATCCTAAGATGATAAAATTTCTTAGATGCATCAAAGTTATTTGTAATGAAGTGAAATTGTTCTAGTTTTAACAAACTGTAAAGAAGATTAAACATTCAACAATACTAATTCTTCAAAATTATATAACAGCTTACACATGTTAAAACATAATCATATACTCTCTATTATTTAAGATCTTCTTTACGGGAGTTACTTTTACCCATGCACAAATGGGAAAAGATCTTATATTAGTAACATTCATTTTTATTAAGTTGTACTTGTACATCATTCTCTCTTTTAAAATGTTTCTTTGAAAACAATCAAAACTGTCTATGTTGTTCGCAAAGAGCTTTCGGTAATTTTTTGATTTTTTCGTAAGACAAAGAAAGATATCCAAGTGTAAAGTCGCCGTTTTTTTAATATTCAGTTTATTAATTTAAATATTATTCTAAAAGTATTAAAACAATATAAAAAAAACTTATTCTACTTCTTCAAAAACTGCTAAAAGATTTAAGGAAACTCCAAAACAGAATTATGATTTTTCTATATAAAATTTTTCTGATTAAAAATAAATTAGTTAAGAAAATTAAATAATATAATAAATTCTAAAATTATATTAGTTAACTTTCATTTTAAAAATTGTGAAGGACAGAAGTGAAGTACATTTAATAATTTCTCCAGATTAAGCTTTAATTCAGTTATAAATATTTTGAGGAACATATTTTCAAAGGAACTACAACTGGAACGACTATGTTGTCTTATAGTAATTAGAATGAGAATAAAAGTTGAAACTTTGAAGAACACTGTGATAAAATAATTTGATTCATTAGAAAGATAAAAAATTATATGTGTTGGACCATGTAATGCTTAGACATGTCTTTGGAGTGTTTACATTCAGTAAAAAAAGTCAACCAATTTTTTTGATACTTTAATTTTAATATTGAAAATATCGTGAATAGATTAAATCCTTGAATTTTTGTAAATGTATGTAAGAAAAATAATGCAACACTATCACTATCATAATGTTTTTCCGGTCATTGTTTATTTATAATAGAATCAGATAATCGTTTAATGAAAATAAACTTCTACATAAATGTTTTGTAATCTTAATATAATATAGAGAAATAGTCCATAAACGCAGATAAACTTTTACATAAATATTTTCTAATCCTACTGTGTGATTGGAGAACTAGCAACTCTGGAGCAATGTTCCTTTAACAGTGGAATGAGAAACGGATTGAAAGGAAGATTTGGTGTGCAGTTAGCTTCCGCTTCTAAAAAAGCTTTACAACATGCAGGACCAATGTTACCAAAATTATGGGTCATTGTGGACTGAGAGATCTCTGCAACACATCCGGGAATATTCATCAATGTAGACAAACATTTTGTAAAGTCGGGCCTTTGTGGAAAGCCAGTACTTGGTGGGATCGGAAGCGGAAGTGGAAATTGCGGTAGTTGAGCATTTCCAAAAGCTGTAATGCATATAGCTACTAGGAGAAATAACACATTTCGGATTGACATGATGAATATGACAAATTTTATAAAACAAGAGAAGAGAAGAATCAGAATTCCAATATACGATTTTTATTTCATGAAGTTAAGTAATTGGTTATGAAGTTCTTTTATAATGAATACTTTAAGAAAGTACTAATTACCTTCGCAAAATGTATTTTAAGTTACCTTTTAGACAATTTAACGTTTTTATTCTTCTGAGGAAATATAAACGGTAGAAATAGTTGGCTGTGTACTAATGAGTAAGTTATTATGGCTAAATAATACCATAATATATACTTGCATTCTATTTCACAAGATCTCTATTTATTGATTTGAATAAATTTTAATTAAAATACTGTCTCGAAATTAATTATTAAGTAATATGTTTAAGTGCAGATAAACATAAATTTAGTTACAAACGAGTTCAGAGTAAGAGGTTGATGCGTGTTCTTGTCCATCTTAAGATGATAAAATTGCTTAGATGCATCAAAGTTATTTGTAATGAAGTGAAATTGTTCTAGTTTTAAAAAACTGTAAAGAAGATTAAACATTCAACAATACCAATTCTTTAATGTTATATAACAGCTTACACATGTTAAAACATAATCCTATATATATATAAGTTAGCATAATACATTGTATATATACTCTCTACTATTTAAGATCTTCTTTGCGGGAGTTACTTTTACCCATGCACAAATGTGAAAAGATCTTATATTAGTAACATTCATTTTTATTAAGTTGTACTTGTAATATTCTCTCTCTTTAAAATGTTTCTTTGAAAACAATCCAAACTATTTATGTTGTTCGCAAAAGCTTTCAGTAATTTTTTTTATTTTTTCGTAAGACAAAGAAAGATATACAAGTGTCTAGTCGCTTTTTTTTTATATTCAGTTTATTAATTTAAATATTATTTTAAAAAGTATTAAAACAATATAAAAAACTTATTCTACTTCTTTAAAAACTGCTAAAAGATTTAAGAAAGCTCCAAAACTAAAATTATGATTTTTCGATATAAATTTTATCTAATTAAAAATAAATTAGTTAACAAAATTAAATAATATAATAAATCCTAAAATTATTTTGGTTAACTTTCATTTTAAAATTTATGATGGATAGAAATGAAGTACATTTAATAATTTCTCAAGATTAAGCTTTAATTTAGTTAAAAACATTTTGAAGAACATATTTTCATAAGGAACTACAACAGAAATGACTATGTTGTCTTATAGTAATTAGAATAAGAATAAAAGTTGAAACTTTGAAGAACACTGTGATAAAATAATTTGATTCATTAGATAGATAAAAATTGATAAGCTTTAATTTAGTTAAAAACATTTTGAAGAACATATTTTCATAAGGAACTACAACAGATATGACTATGTTGTCTTATAGTAATTAGAATAAGAATAAAAGTTGAAACTTTGACGAACACTGTGATAAAATAATTTGATTCATTAGATAGATAAAAATTGATATGTGAATATCTAAATATTTGGGCCAAAACTATTCAAAATATAAACATTGAATCACAATGTTAATTATGAATATCTAAATATTTAAATTGTAATTATAAATTCAAATATCTGGAAATTGGAATCATAAAAATTACAAAATATTTGAATAAAAAAAGTTGGACTCTATATTTGTTTTTTTTTTTAAAAAAAAAAAAACCAATTGGAACCAGAACCGAAACTAAAATACATATGATCAGTATCAAAATCTATAAAACCAAATATATGAACCTGGTCCGAATATGGAGGGGATTTCGTTTAGTTTTCACTTTTCACGCCTTGATTGGTACAACAGATGATAAAGCAGTAGCAGTATGCTGCAGAAGCAGTATGCTAAAGAAGCTGTATGCTTTCAATAAAGTTTTTAATAAAGTGACTGGCAGAGCATTAGCAGTATACGATTTTAAAATTGTCATAATAATTAGTAAAATAATATATTCTTTTAAAATAATATGTATATATATAATATATATTAATAATATATAATTTTATTAAAAATAATGAATTTTCATTATATAAATTATATTTAAAATTTTAATTTTTTTAAAAAATATTAAATTATTTTGGATATAACATATTACTCATATATAAAATTATAGTTATAATTTAATTAATTATTATTAAATTATAATTTTTATTAAATAAATAATAATAATTTAAATATAAATTATAATTAATTTATATAAAATATAATTTATATAAAAAATATAATTTATTAACTTATTTATCGGCAGAGCACTAAATTACTCATATATAAAATTATCATAAAAGTTAATATATAATTTATTTATTAGTGTCTAAATAATATGTTTATATCGATAATGTATAAATTATATTATGTTATGTTTGTTATTAAAAATAATGAATGATATCTGTAATTATATAAAATATATTATATTTTAAATGTGAAATATTTTTCTTTTAAAAAAATTAATTGTAATTTTTATTTTTTAAAATATAAATTTATATTTAATTATAAAAATATTTTTTATATTTTAAACAAAAATAATTTAATTATATATAAATATTATTAAGTTTTATATTTTCTATATGCAAATGCTCTCCCAAAAGTTCTATATGAGAGCATTGAGCAAAGAGCATTTGGAGAGCATTTGCATTTGGTAAATGCTTTTCTAAATGTTTCTTTGCCAAATGTTGATTGGATAATAGAAAGCATAATGCCTATGCTAAGTAAGGTTTACTCGGTTTGTGAATCACGGTTCTTTTACTTGGTTTATTCAATTTGCACCATGAATCTCGAGTAAATCCAACTTAACCAAACCGAAATTTTATTTTTTTTAATTGTTTTATTTTAGCTTCTTTCTTACTCATAGTTTTTTTCTTCTTATTCATGTCGTCACAAATCAAACTATCATGAATCAGAAGGAAAATGAAAACCAGCGATTTTGAAAGCAGTCATGCCGCCGTCAACGACCAAGTTATGACCAGTAACATATTTACCGTCGTCGGAGGCCAAATACAGAGCAGCTCTAGCCACGTCAGCTTCTTCGCACTCGGCTCCTTTTAACACACCCATTCCTTTTACTGTTTTCTTGAGTTTTTCTTCCGTCGCCGTGGGAAAAACTTTTTGAAGGTAACGTAGAGTGAGCGGCGTCGCCACCGTACCTGGTGAGATACAGTTGATACGCACACCATGTTCGCAGAGCTCGCTCGCTGCCGATTTAACGATCCCAGGAATTGTGAATTTGGATATTGTGTATGAATGTGGGGCCAACCCTCCAATCACACCTGTATGATTTGATGAGTAGTAAAAGTCAACAATATTGTGCGTTGACCTGATATTGAGAGGAAAATAACATTATCAAAACTGAGTTTAATTCGATTTTTTTTTAATTATCTTTTAATCATGTCTTAGTTACGACAAGCTAAGAATGAATGATGTAATAGGGAGAAAGGATTATCATTCATGCGTTATTATATGTGCAATGAAAACTATATATGAGATTAAGATTATGAATGAAGACATGAAAAGATTACAACACAAATCGATTTTATTTTGCATATGTTACCAAACTAACGGGAAAATGGGCAATTAATTCCCCAAGTATTTGAAATCGGCAGTTTTAATACTCAAGTATTGCTCGCGCAGAATTATTTCCCAACTAATAGTTGACTGCGCGAAATTAGGAATGAAATAGTCAAACCGTTAACTGGTTAACGGAAAGATAACGGTTGACTATTTCGTTCCTAATTTCACACAGTCATCTATTAGTTGG
>CAKOAT010367376.1:46433-116648 GCA_932364175.1 Eruca vesicaria subsp. sativa
CCCAACTAATAGTTGACTGTGTGAAATTAGGAACGAAATAGTCAACCGTTATCTTTCCGTTAACCAGTTAACGGTTTGACTATTTCATTCCTAATTTCGCGCAGTCAACTATTAGTTGGGGAATAATTCTGCGCGAGCAATACTTGAGTATTAAAACTGCCGATTTCAAATACTTGGGGAATTAATTGCCCATTTTCCCCCAAACTAACCGTGTTTTATAACATAAAACTATTCTGAATTTTAGTCAGCCCGTAAAAACATGAAATTTTTTAAAATTTAATTTAATTTATTAAAAATAAAAAAAAGTATATAGAATAATATTATATCATTTTTGTATTTGTATTAAATATAAAATAATACTATTTCATTTTGTTTTTACTTGTGTTACGATTTCTCACATTGAACTGATATAAAGTTATTTATTTATTTTAATCCAATATATATAAGCTTTATTATAAAATTGATTAAATGTCAAGTTATTGATTTTAACATCTTATTTTTATATAGTCTTTAATGTTGTATGATTTGTTTTGTTTAAATGAATATGTTTTAGATATATGAAAATACAAATAGACTAATCTGTTAATTAATTTACTTTATAGTGAATAAGATTATTTTAGTAGTTAAACATGCAAGAAGTTTTTTTATATAAATTATTTGAGTTTTTAATCAATTTTATCAAATAATCTGTATTAAGATTAAGAAGAATACTATTAAAGTGATGAGATATTATGTTTTGTATCATAAACTATTAAATATAATTATTATATTATTTGAAAATATGATTAGTAGTATAATGTTTTTTACATAATTACTTATGAATTCTTATTTTTATTTATTAATATGATATTTATGTAATATTATACATGGTCAAGAGTTAAGTTCAATGTAATGTTTCTATTCTTTTCTTTTTTTTGTAAAAGAGCATTCATAATGTTTCTATTCTTATAAGATACTAGATTAAGTGCCGTCGATATTACAAATTTGATTCATACTCAGAAACGTGTGCTAGTTGTCAAGTATAAATTACCATTAATAACAATAAGGTATAAACCATTAATGACGATTACTATAATTAAGTGTTTAACAATTGATTATTAGGTTTAGACGTAGTTAAAAATATCAATATGTTTGATTTTAGTGTAGAATATTACGATATTTCGAAATAATCGAAAGTTTTGATTAATATCAATACCTGCTATGCTTGAAGTGCACAAAATACATCCCGATCCAGCGGGAATCATAACCTTGGCGGCGTGTTTAATGCCAGAGACAACGCCAATAACGTTAATACTCATCACTTTCTCGAACTCTTTCATATCAAGCTCCGATATGCTAGCCGTAGGTCCCACGATCCCTGCATTGTTATACATCACGTCCAGCTTCCCATGCCGCTCCACCGTCGTTTCAACGACTCTGGCAACATCCTCCTCCACCGTGACGTCGCAGCGCATAAACTCAGCCGCAACTCCTAGCTCCTTAGCGGCTTTAAGCCCGCTTTCCGCATCAGAATCGACGATCACGACTCGAGCACCATGTTGGATAAACTCGTTGGCGGTGGCTTTCCCAAGCCCGCTTGCACCACCGGTTATGAGAGCTACTTTACCTTCTAGCTTCTTGCTGCATAAACATAAATGCTATCTATTATATTAAAACATAAGTCATGCCTCACTTTATGTGTGATTTTTTAGTTTGGATCATCTTTAAAAATTTTATCAAATTTACATAACAATATCATAATACCTTTTTATATCTTTAATTTTTATTTTAAATACATATATGTTAAAAAAATTCTAACACTTTTTAAAATCTTTTAGAATCATTTCAAGATATATTTTCGAAAATTATTTGATTAAAAATTTTAACTATCATAAAATATAACTAAAATTTTAACTCGTTTTTATTTATAAAAAATAAAATTTATATAAAATACTTTAACACAATCTTAAAAATTTATTTATATATTATGTAGGTCCGACTTCATTTATTTTTTACATATATTTCAAATTTAGAAATAAAAAAATATGTATATTAGTAATGTTACATAATAATGTTCTTAAAAAAATGTTATAAAATACCAATTTTATATTAATCATATTATAAGCCAAATAAAAATTATTATAAAATTAGATAGTATACAACATCAAATTATATTTATTTATTAACTAATTTTATTATATAATTTAAAATATTTTAGTTTTAAAATATCCACACGGTCGTGCGGGTCGAGATCTAGTTTAAATTATAAAAGTAATAGCCGTGAATGATTTGGGTTAGTGTTGCCTTGAATCATATTCTATAGATTCAACAAAACGAAAAAAAAATATATTGAGTTAAGTTTTCTTTGATTAATTAGGAGTAGGGGTGGGAAAAAAAACAAAGTGAACCAAATCAAACTGATCCGGCTGAACTGAACGGCCAAAACGATTCAAACCGAATCAAAATATAATTAAAAGTTTTATCAGCCCAAATGATTCGGTTTAGTTTGATTGTAGACCAAATCGAACCAAAAAACCAAAGTATTTTTAATTAAATTAATTTAATATATTAATAATGTCAAGATTTAAGATCACCTGTGCTAATACCTGATAATATAGTTTAAAACATTTCTCCCAAGGAAAATCAAATTAGGAACACAATAAAAAAAATTTGTGCAAAACCATTAGCCTGACGATCTATCGAGTTAAGTTAGTTTATTAGTTTGAAAACCGGCTGAGTTAACCTTTTGTTAATTATATGTTCTCTTCCTTTTAAATGTGAAATTATAAAAATATATATCAATTTCGTCTGAAGAAAAACCATGAATGAGAAACACATAAAAGAACTTGCCTCGTACAAGTGCAACCTCTACCACCACCTGTGGAGTAAGCGGCTGATGACCGTTTAAAGGTTCTGACAAGAAAGAACTAAAAATTAAGCTGTTTTTAAAACCTTTCAAAACGATGATGTAACTAAAATGATTGGAACAACTTAGTAATTAGAATCTTTCAAAGAAAAATTACAAACTGAAAGATGATATTAGTTCTAATTACCTAGCGATGGATCTGATCAGTAAGGCCGCCATAGAAGAACGCTTATTTTGAGATCTTTAAGATATTATGAGTTTCCAGTTTTGGTTTTTGACTTGATGACTTAGCTGATGATCATATAAAAAGACAGTACAGCCTTGCTAGGTGGTGGCCCATGGGAGCCGCGTAAAATTTAACTCTAGCGTCACTAGTATTCTATATTAGTTTAGATAGACTAAAATATTATGATATCATTTTGGAAGTGACTACCCAAAGTAGCACCATCTATGATTTATTTTCCTATCAATCAATAGGTGCTGTCACTGGGCCCAACAAACACTAGTTCTAAGTAAGCATATAACAGCTTTGACATGCTTCTTTTGATCTTTGAGATGATGATAGTGTCAATAATTACCCCAAAACAGTCTTAATTACCAAGAGTGCAATATAATAAAATACTTAAATCAGCTTGAATATTAAGGAAAGGGGAGATTAAGAGACTTGAAACAAGTAAATCCACCATCAACAACAAGGTTATGTCCCGTCACAAACTTAGCATCATCCGATGCCAAATACAAAGCCGCTTTAGCTACATCACTCTCTTCACACTTCTCTCCCTTTAACTCTCCTCCTGCGTTCACAATCGCCACAAGCTGTTCCTCCGGAATGTTGTGACCGGTAAACACTTCTTGAAACATCCTCAGTGTTAGAGGCGTTGGGATCCCCGCGGGCGATATACAGTTGATCCTTATGCCGTGCTTGCACAGCTCACTAGCTACCGTCTTGACCACACCCGGTATTGTGAATTTAGAGATTGAGTATGCATGTGGGCCTAACCCACCCATCAAGCCGCTGATGCTGGAGAGGCAAAGGATGGAGCCTGAGCCAGCGGGGATCATGGCTCGGGCCGCGTGCTTTATCCCTAGGACGGTGCCTCGCACGTTGAGCCGCATCACTTTGTCGTATACGTCCATGTCTAGGTCCGCTATGCTTGGTGGTGATATGGAGCCTGCATTGTATAAGTAATGTTTGTATAAACACCTTTCCACGTAACAAGAAAGACGTTTAATATCCAAAACACAAGATTCATCAAAAAAAAAAAATTTAAAAAAGCAAACAATACAAAACGAAAACAGCACCTAGTTATCGCATGTACATGGCTAGATATATATCTTATATATTTTTTTGCTAAATTGTAAATATCATTGCAAAGAATGAAGGCTTGGTTACATGTTAATGCAACCCAATCTGCTTTTCAGCTATTCTGAAAGTCTAGAGGTGCAAAAAAGTTTAAGAAACCCATCTTATATATGATGTATTAATAAATTTTTGTAACGAGAGATTTTGATTATAATTCTTGTAGGAAGTATTTCTTAGTTTGGAAAAAAAGAAGTATTTCTTACATGATATTCCAGCGCTATTGAGCAATACGTCGAGCTTCCCATGGCGAGCCATGACGGTTTCCACGGCCTTAGCGACTTGTTCCTCCACAGTGACATCAGATTTTATGAAAGTTGCGGCTGAGCCAAGTTCGGTAGCGACCATACAACCAGCCTCTTCGTCTATATCTACAATGATGACTTGAGCACCTTGGTTTACAAATTCCTCCGCCGTGGCCTTCCCTAGGCCGCTTGCCCCGCCTGTTATGACCGTGACTTTGCCTTCTAACTTTCTGTATATATTTTAGGTAAAATACTTAGAATATTTTCTTCATGTGGTATTAGGAGATATAACTTTGTTAATAACTAAAGAACATTATAGAGTCGACCTTGAAGAAGAAGTTGAATAGTGGAGAACAGAGGTAACTGGCTTGGGGATCAAACCATTTGATGCAATGAGTTTAATTTTTCTGCAAAGAGAAGCCATGGAGAAGAAAATTGAAAGGATTACTAGTTATTTAATTAGATAATTAAGTACTATAGTTAATAAGCATGTTTTGTGAGTAGTTACCTTGTGAATGATCTCAGCATTTTTTTCCTCTTCCTCTTGTTGATAACTATCTGAAGATGAACTTGAATATTTTTTGGTTCAAGAGGCTTAAGCTTTTTATCATGGGAAACAACGAGAGAAAGGGTTGAAAAGCTTAAGTAAATCAACCAAGATCACATTTTATTAATATTTTTCTTTTTCTATTTATTATTCTTTATATTATTTAATGTACGAACTAGAAGTGTCATTAATAAACATATATGCGTTTAATTATAATATGATTATGAAGGGAAAATAGTTTAATATGCATACTGCATATAGTTTCAATGAATTTTATCAAAAATAATTATGAATAAATATATATAACTATGATGTTATAATACTTTATCATCATATATATTGTCTCAATGGAAAGGCTTAATTTAGATGATGACTCAATATTATAGAATTGACAGAAAATGATTCATACGTAGGCATAATTTGTTTGCTGAAATTTTCTAACATATAAAATCTAAGATATTTCACTGGTTGATTGTTGTTTACATGCAGATGCATGTGATACACATTCATGATTCAACCAATCAAATTTGTTTTATTTTGTTTTTATAAAGGTTATTTGGCAAACATTTTCTCATTAATGACATTTTAGGGTAGATATATCCCAATCGAGATAAAACTATATATGATGTTGGGACAATTTTTGATTAATTCAAACCCAAATAATGGTATTGTAACCCCATCTAGTCATCGACCGATGTCTCTATAATATTATTTGAGAAGTCAGTTTCCTATGTGTCGTTCTCAGGTTCATTCTCACGATGGTTGATTACAATGATAACCTTAATGAATTAAAAATAGTTGAAAATAATATTATTAATTCTTTTCTTTTTAGTTTTTCCTTTTCAAAAATTTCCAAAAAGATATGTAATAAAAAGGCATTTTTATATAGTCATAAAAAACAATTTAAAACGAATAATATGTATATATAATATGATTTCATAAAAAGGAAAGTTGACAAAATAGTAATAATACATTTAAAAAATATTTTTAAATAACATAAAAATGTATATATAATATAATTTCATAAAAAAGGAAAGTTCACAAAATAGTAATAATACATTTGAAAATATTTTTAAATAACATAAAATATACTTTTAGAGTAATAAAATAGTTTATAATTAGTATTATTGAATTTTTATTTATTTTTCATATATTTAGTTGACTACAATATCTTTCAATTACAGAAAATTATCTAGAACTAATATTTTACTTATATAATATTATTTTCAAATACAATCACAATTTTGTGTAGTGCTTATTTTTAAGAGATATTAAAAACTAAAAATAAATTTAACAATAAACATCGTTTGGTCAAAATAATTGTTCTAATGAGCTAGATATATAATATTTTATCATTTTTAAATTATTTATTTTATTAATATTAATTGTTTTAAATTTTATGTTTTATGTTTGTGAAACTAAATATAACGATAATCAAAATATCAAAGAAAATCTGAATTCTAAATTTAACATTATTTAAAATAAATTTCAGTTTACATTCAATAAATCTAAAGCATAAAGTTATTTAGAATTTATAAATGCATGTAACATTTTATTGATCATATGATAACTCAAAACATATTAACAAATAAAAATAAATACTAACCAACTTACAATTTTAGTTCTTTTGTAAAATTTATATATATCCATGAGACTTTAGAATATTTTCGTTATATTAATTTACGTATTTTGGAATCAGACACTTTAGTTAATTTTTAATTCATTCTAAGCACAATATATCTTAAGTTATATATACATAATTTTCCTAAAATATATTTACATATCTAAGACAACACCCACCATATGCAAATAAGTAACTAATTAAGAATTAATATATTTTAAAAATATTACAGTTGAATTCAGAGATGCAATCCAATTTATCCAAATGATAACTAAACCAACCGTAAAACAACAAAATTGATTAGATATAACATATATAAAGTTACATATAAGTAAAGTAATATAATACTATTAATATAAATGATGCATACAAATTATAAATTAATTTAAAATTAAAAGTAAATAATAATCAGTTATTATTATATATTTAATTTAAAAATATTTATACCCGTGCATGAGCACGGGAAAATCACCTAGTACTAGATTACGAGAAAGAACCCTATGGAATGGATAAGATTATAAAAGTTCTCAAAAAAATATTAAAGTTAACAAATAAAGAGAGAATCTTGGATAAGACAGAGATTCTCAAAAAGCTATAATCACTGAAAAGTTATTGACCCAAAAAAAAACCCCCAAAATACGAAAGGTAAAAGAGATTAAAATAAATTTCATGTTAGTGGCCACAAACTTGGGTTTGGTAGGTCTTGATCATGGTTTGTCTACATTTCAAGGGACAATAAAGGCAACAACGACACCGTATTTGCAGGCTTTACTGCTCCACATTCCACAACTCAAGAACTCATCTTTATGTATGGGTTTAAATTACGATTAAGATAACTAATCAGTGTCAAATTATTGGCCAATTAGGTAACTAATACTAGTACTATTATTAATTAAAAATCCTGGAAAAATCAAAACACCTTTTGTTTTGTCATCTTGCTTGTGGATTAAGACAGGCTTTAGACAAAGCAAGCTCTATTACTATGTCTTTTATTTTATCAATCTACTAGGTAATAACCCACGCCTTGCGTAGAATGAAATTATTACTTTTGTTACTTTTAAGATAAAAATGATATTATATCTGTTTAGCATGAATATTGGTTCAGTTTTATGTTGTTTTTTAATCTCTTAAAATATAACTATCATTCTAAATCTATATTTATTTTGGTTTGTTTGGTTTAAATGGTTTATGTTTTTTGATTTTTTCAATGATAACCAAAAACTATTGTTATTTATTTGGTTTCATTTTATATAAATTTTAGACATTTTTTATGTCGAACTAATAATTTCATATTATAATTTCTAAAGACATGTAAAAACAAATAAATCTAAATAATATTTGAAGAAAAAAATAAAATAAAATTTTTAACACAAAAAAATTTCACTACAATTTGAGCGATAGTGAAAGAAAAAATTAAAAAAAATTCAACTTCAATAAGAATTAAAATTCTCACTTGTGGTGAATATTTAGTTATATAGTCGTTCATGTCAATGTGTACATGTATATATATGTAAAAGTATATAAATGTGATGATAAATATATGAATATACCGTTAATTAAGATTTAAAACATTTTTATTCAAAATAACACATGATAGTAAATTTTTAAATAAAATTAAGTAAAAAAAAACAAACCTAGAAACTAATATCATTTTTCGTATGAAGAAAATAAAATTGTACCTGTAAACAATAAAATAATATATATTACAAAGTGACATCTTCATTTGGTACCTGAATTTTTCTTTTAATCAATTTTGTGATTTTTATTTATTTTTAAAGCTTTTCTGATTTCTGGTTTTTTTCTACCAATATGATTTTGTTTCTAATTCTTGATCTGATATGAAAACTTTAGAAAGATACTAATATTTGACTAAACTAAAAATCCTACTTTACGTGTTGTGTTTTTTACGTCAGTTTCGTTAATTCATAATCAATCACCTTATTTGTTGTTATTGTGTAGTGAAACCTCAACCATAACCAACTTCGGCAAGGTATGAAACTTTCAATTTCTACAAACATTATCATCGCAACATTTTAGTTGATGCGAATCTGAATGATTTGTATTTTTTTTACAATAAAGATATTATTCATTAGTTTCACGTAGAAAATTTTAATTTATTAATACAAAGGCTAAACATGTAGGAAAATGAATTAATTAAAAGAGTGTATAAACACATTAAATAATGAATTAAAAATTAGTGTTTAAACGCATTAATTATCAAATAATTGTGAGATCGACACGTGTCAATTACGGTATGAACGCATTTATTATAATGTTTCTCTTTTAATATATAAAGAATTACTGTGTCTCTCTTTATTTTTTGGCGTCTCGTTTTATTATTACAGCAACAATATCTCTGTCTTTTGCATCATTGGTGCACGTGATTTTGAATTATCACGGACCGTAATTGATTAGTTTAAGCCCAATTACATAGTCTTTCTTGGCTAATCTTATTAAGCCCATTAACATATTCAAACAAAAATCAGAGCAAATGGCGACACACATGGAAGCGCAGTCATTCTCTGAATCATCGTGTGTATCCAAGAAGGTCAAGTTTAGCTCTGACTTTGAGCTGTCATCATGGTGGAATTGTATCTGGTTCTAGAAGAACTGGAGTAGTTGCTGACAGCCATGGGAAACGAGGTGAGAGTATTCATTTACTTGCTTTTCTAATCAAGTGTGTTGTAGAGACTAGAGATAGGCCATCCAACGAAAGTTTTCAGTTGGAACAGAAACTTACACTTGCTATAAGAAGTTTATTCATGATGGGTTTCTTGAGGATGTTTTTGTGTGTATCCAAGAATGTCGAGTGATCAAGATGATGATGTAATTGTTACCCTGTGTTAAAAAAGTAATCTTTGCACATACACACTTTTTACAAAAAAAAAAAAAAGAATGTCGAGTGGATTGAATTTGTATGCTCTGAGTGTTCATCTCCTCTTGGATCCTATTCTTATGGTGGTGAGAGCAACTAGAAACCCATATATAGTGGAGTTACACTCTTCAGTGCTCGCTTGGCTCATCGATACATCTATGATATATTTAATTCCTTATTCACTTATCCCATTCTTTTTTTTTGAACTGAAAAACACAATAACTTTTTTTGATAAAAAAATAAATAAATAAATAAATAAAAAGTTATCCCATTCTTTCTTTCATACTTTGATTTCGTGATGAACATGGTTAGAAGTTTTCTTTTTTTGAACACCGGTTAGAAGTTATATTATTTTGTTTACTATGGGTTCTTAACATGTTGTCTTGTTAAATTAAGTTTTGTTCGTCACATAATCAAAATGAAATCGATTTAATGCGACAATATTGTTTGTTAACCTTTTTTTTAACCTTATTATATAGCGATAATTTTATTACGTACCTTATTATATAGCGATACTAAATTTTATGCGCTATTTATTTATATATAGTTTTTTGAACTTTCAATGTATATATGTAGTTTCTTACTTCTTGTTTTTTTACAGGAAGAGTTTGATTTTACAGCATTAATATTACAGGAAAAGGAATTTGTTCCCTTTTAAAAAGGTGCCCAATTTTCTGATTTGAAGCTTTCTAAATTTCAGGGACTCGTTTTTTGTTCTGGCATTACTAAATTCCAGGACACTTGATAAAAAAATCTTTACTTGATATAAAAATGACGTTATGACGGGTTACCAATCATTTCAAGTGTATTTAACTTTTGCTAATGACATTAACATGAGTTAAGTTAACTAATTTGAATTAGGAAATAACATCCGTTACATAAGTGCATGGACGCCACGCGTTGCATGGCTTATTAGTACATAAGCCGACGTCATTAGCATGATGTTAATACACATGACTTATCATCACCATTAGTTTTTTTACACAACACTGTCTCTACAAAACAGAGAGACAGAGACATGACAGAGAGATAAGCAAATCAGCAAAGATGGAGGCGTGACGGTAAGAAGACGGCAACGAAGAAAGCAAACAAGACACGAGAAATCAATCTGGTGTGCAAGTACTCAATCAATAAAGTTTATGATTTTTTTAAATTCAATTTGAATCTCTCTTTTTTCAGATAAGCCCACTTCAATGGATTCCTCGTGATTCCACTTTAATACCCTTCTATACAATCTCCAAAAAGATTCAAACTTTCTCTTCTTCTCTGTAGAATTGTCGAAAGCTCTCACCTTTACGATGGCCCTCGACGGAAACAACGGCGTTGTATGGTTAAACGGCGTCGGAGAGAAGCAGAATCAAGAAGAAGGTAGTGACTACTGGTTCAGTAACCAACATGATCTCGAAAGTCATCAACAAGACTTCAGATTCCTCACTTTCAATACCAACGACAACCTTCTTCTTGATCCCTCTTCCTCTCAATCTTTCACCTTAGACATGATGTCTCACCCTTCTTACAAGTCTTGTCTCCTCAACAACAACACTTTTGATAACAACAATGCATTTGATCAGTTCGGTTCTGATTCTTGTTTCCTCGGACATATCCAACAACCTCCTATAGGGTTTGGTTCGTTGGGGAACCGGGAAAATGACTTCTTGTCTCCTCCGCTGGAGTTAGAAGGTTTCGTGAAGGTTCTGAAGCCTTTAGAGGTGTTGGCATCGTCTAATGCACAGCCTACTCTGTTCCAGAAACGTGCAGCTTTGCGTCAGAGCTCAGGGATGATGAGGAAGCTTAGTGATGATGAGGTTTCCGAGTCTGATGAGGTGAATGAGAGTGGTAAAGTGTGTGAGAGTGTAGGAGGTAAAGGTAAGAAGAAAGGGATGCCTGCTAAGAATCTTATGGCTGAGAGGAGGAGGAGGAAGAAGCTTAATGATAGGCTTTATATGCTTAGATCAGTTGTCCCCAAGATCAGTAAAGTAAAAGAGTTACTTTTATCTCTTGTATCTTCCTTTAAGGGCTTTGTCTTTGTGTTTACTCTGTTTGTCTTTGTAGATGGATAGAGCATCAATACTTGGAGATGCAGTTGATTATCTAAAGGAACTTTTACAAAAGATTAATGATCTTCACAATGAGCTTGAGTCAACTCCAACTTCATCAAGCTTTCATCCGTTAACGCCAACGCCGCAGACTCTTTCTTGCCGTGTCAAGGAAGAGTTGTGTTCTTCTTCTTTGCCTACCCCTAAAGGGAAGCAAGCAAGAGTAAGGCTTTAGACTACTTCATGGTGTTTTTTTTTTGGTTATATGGTTGAGAGACATTGACTTACTTGTGTTTTTTTAATCTACAGGTTGAGGTTAGATTAAGGGAAGGAAGAGCAGTGAACATTCATATGTTTTGTGGTCGTAGACCTGGTCTTTTGCTAGCTACCATGAAGGCCTTGGATAATCTTGGATTGGATGTTCAGCAAGCTGTGATTAGTTGTTTTAATGGGTTTGCCTTGGATGTTTTCCGTGCTGAGGTGAGAATAATAAACATCATCATCTACTTTCAGTTTAAACAGTTGAGATTGTTTCTTACAAGATTTGACTAGTAACATGTTGTGTTATGTTTGTTATCAGCAATGCCAAGAAGGACAGGAGATATTGCCTGATCAAATCAAAGCAGAGCTTTTCGATACAGCGGGGTATGCTGGTGGTATGATTTGATTTGATTCATGAGCATCTGATGGAGCTGAGCTAGAAGAACTAAGCCTTTAAATCAGCAATTTTCTTTTCTCCCTTTCTTCAAATTAAGCAGTAAGCATGTATGCAAATTAGAGTTGTTTAATTTAACCTTTCGAGAACTTGTGGTTGTTAGATACATAGATTACTTCAACCTTTTTTTAGCAATGTTAACCTCATTATGTTTCATCTCCTGAAAGCAATGATGGTTTTCTTTTTCAAAAAGTTATGTTTCTTCATGAGTAATATTCTCAAATAAGAGCAAAAGATGGTTCCAACATGTCCAGGTGGTGTTAGTGAAGCTAGGCTAGACAGGGAACAAGATGTGAGTTCAACAGACAAAACATACAGATTTGGTTTTAGCAAAGTTAAAAATATTGTATCTGGTAATAATGATGATGATTTTAGAAAGAAGAATGAACAGAGAAAAGAATAGGCCCCACTGTTTATATAAACTCTTTTTTCTTTTTACCTTTAATATCCGTACAAAGATGTAAAGGTAGAGAGGAGACAAGAGTTTGATGGCAGTTAGAGACAGAAGAGATAGTGTCACGAGAACCTAGAGAATTTGATGAAGGATGATGAATACAAAGTAAAGTTTGTGGGGGCCATGGAAATTGGTATTGAATCTTCAAAAACTAAAACTTTGATTTGAGTTATGAATGAATATTTATCTCTTTACGTTGTTGCATGATTATTATTGTTATCATGTACTATGAAGTCCTCGTGACTCAAGTTGCTAATGTCCTTTTGAATGATTCAAAGCCGTTTCTTATCCGTTTTCTCTGTAAAAGTCTTTCCTTTTTGAGGATTTACATGCTTAAGATCAGTTGTCCTCGAGGATAGCAAAGTCAATAATAACTAAAAAGTAGTTTTATCCATTTATTTGTGAAAAGTTTAGTCTTTCACATGAAGAAAATGTCTTAAATGGTGTTCCATGTTAATGCTTTTTAGTCTGAGATTTTTTTTTCTTTATTGTTTGATTAGTACCATGTATTTTAAATCATTACTGTTTCATTAACTTTGGAAACTTGGGGTCTGATTCACAACTTTAGTCTTGATGAAGTGGTTATAGAGACTTGTAAAGATACAAACACATATTAACATCACATAAAAAGCTTTTGCTTCTTCTAATTAATATACATCTTTTTGATAGTCAGGTTCGCAGAATTCTCCTCCAAGATCATCGCAAGCCTCTTCTACAAAAACACTGTTTCCAAGTCCCAAAACACACACACTCAGAAGTTGAAAAAACACAAGTTCAGAATCTGATGTACACAAAGTAAAGGGATATATATTTACGTTTTGGGGTTGTTATATTCTAGGTATTCTCGGAGTACCGGTTCTGAAACCACGGGACGTGAGACGGGCTTTGTTTCAAGCTTGACTTCAGGGGAAATATCAGCTGAACATGCATATCCGCTGATCACTTCACATGCTTCGGCTGGGAAAACACTGACCATAGAGATGTCATGTTGAGTCAGTCCATAAGATAAAACAAACAAAAAAAAAGGAAGGGAAGTAAAGGACTTACGAAAGGAGGGAGTCATAGTCAACGGTGAGAGGATCAGAGGTTGAAGGAGATGATGCATTTGATCTGAGAGATGAGAGTCTTGAAGCTTTAGTGTTGGTGATGGTTTGAGGAAGAAGAAGAGTGATCTTTGGAGAAAAAAGTGGTGGTGAAGAAAGAGGAAGAATGGTTGGTTTGATGCACAAGGACCCCTGCATCTTTCTGTTGTTGCAAGGAGGTTGGTTTAATGATTTGGATATTAAGTTGTGTTTTGGAATAGTTCATGGGTATATATATATATTTATATACAGAGCCAGAGCAGAGCAGAAGAGATACTTTTCAAAAAGGATAAGGTTAGGCTTTGTTGTATGCAACTTGTGAGAATGAAAATCACCGGAAGCTTATCCTTCGCTCTTGGAAGATATTTCATCCAACCTTTTTTGGAACTTTATGTGTTGTTGTCTGAGTCAGCAGAATCATAATTGAGTCTTAATACTCTTTTCATAAATGGTGTTGTAAAACTATATGCTACACCTTCACTATCAGTTACATGGATTCCAAAAATAAAAAACAAAGCCAATGTTTGAGAGTTGTACTTGCTCACCACACTGGTTCTTTCTTTGTTCAGCTCATATGCTTCTTTGGAACCTGTCCAATTAACTTGCTATGTATTTGCCTTGATACAACCTGAAGAATTCCGCCTGAACCGGACACTACTCCTCCTGAAGTAAAAAAAAAAAAAAAAATCTAAAAATGTGCACTACAACACTAGTAGAGGAGGCAAGACTCCACCTGAAATAATAATCTTCCAGACCTCACTGTGTTTCTCTTCACAAATAGCTTCATTTCTCAGATTTAACATCTTCTTGCACTTCCATCTTTGATTCGTTTAACTGCTCTGTGTAGCTTAGTCACTTCTGATTCTCTTTTTATGCAAAACAGAGTGACGGTTACAGTGAAAAAAAAAACATTAGTTAGGTCAACTAATATATGGGGAAAAACAAACAGAGCCAACAAGATTGTGTATAAACAACAACTCTCAGATATATTTAACAATTAGGGTTTACGAAATAAAACCGAGAATTACAAAAATTGAACAACACAATAATAGCAATTTTACAAAAAAAAATTGAACAACACAATAATAGCAATTAGATCATCTCCTAGTCATAGTCAATAATTGACAATTTAATAGTAAACAGACAAGATGATAAAAAAAAGAATGTTATTGACCAAATCAGTTCTGCAAGAAACACGCCCAAGATTAAGAGAACATCATTCCAAAAGATGGTTGTGTCTGCATAATCTGCTCGAAATTTGGGGTGTGTGTTTGCATCAGAGGAGGAAGAAGATCCCAGTTGTTGCAGTCTTGTTCCCCAAGCAATAAATCCATGTAATTACTAGTACCATAATAATCTTGATCCTGTTGCGGAATTAGAGCAGTGGAGGAGTTGGGTAACTGAGTGAACATACCATTCTCATGGTTATACAACAACACTGAGAACTTGCTCGATGACGTGGATACATCAACGCAACTACTCTCGGTGCTTGTCGGATTCGATGATGGTTGATGACGAGGATCCACATTAATTAGCGAGTAAGGTAGATCCTGCAAAGGTTGATCAAGATCATGAAATCTTTGAAGACAATCTTTGATTTCCCGTAAGCGAGTCTGCAAAGAATCCTTAAGCCCTAACACCGTCTCCAAGAATCTGCCATCGTTGGCTTTAAGAGACTTTTTCTTGTCGTGGATCATCTTCTTGTTTAGAAACCCTGAGAGATTGGTGCTTTTCTTGTTTCTTTCTTGTTCGCTTAACATGCTGTATCTCTCCGCCATGGCTCTAACCTTGTCTTCTCCTCCGTCCTTCTCATCAGGCCAAGCCTTGACGAGGTTCCCTTCACGGTCGTACCATATGATACAAACATCGACATCGCATAGCTCCGAAAGTTCGAACGCTTTCTTGAGAACCGTAGCCGCTCGTGCCTTGTACAAAGAAGACGAAGGTTTCTTGAAAAGAGCATCTTTTCTCACCGACACTTTGCCCCTCTTCAACTTCTGTGTCCTCATCGTCTTCATTCTCGATCTCTCTTGCAATCTCAAGAAACTAATTAGGGTTTGGGAACACCTTGAGGAGGAGTCAACAAGAATATAGACGAACGAGGATTACTAGTGATTGTGATTGTTCAACTAAGACGTATTATATAGGATTAAAGAAAATACGAAAAAGAAAATTAAAGCAAAATTAAAAAAAAAAGTAGACGTTGTGATGTGACTTGCTAGGAACGTTTTTTAAGTCTCATTGCATATATGCCTCTACTGTACACATAAAGATTTGACACGTAAGCACACTGATTCATAGTACTCCATCACTATTTTTATTTTCTGTGTGTTTTATGGAAAAATCGAAACCAAATATGTTGTTAGATAATTTACTAAATTTCTTGCAGAAAAACAAAATCGTAAAATCTTATATATAATTTACTATTTGTTTGGGTTTTATATTTCAGCTTAATACATCATATATGGAGTCAAATTTGAAGTTTAATGAATATATTTATAAAAAGGTAAAAAATATTTTATGTACTACGGTAACCAATAATATTTTATTTTATTTTTCAGAAAATATTTGCTAGTAGGTAGTTTCAATGTTTAGTTAGACACAAAACCCACATAACTTGGATAAGATAATTTCTTAAGTTTGTAAATAAAATAGTCTTTTTTCTTTGGTAACTTAATAATAGAATAGCGTTTACTTAGTAATTTATGGTTGTTATATAAAAGTAGCCACTATTCTGAATAATTATCGTTTCATAAATGTTTCTATATATGGTATAGACAATTTTAAATAACAAAAAAAAACAGAGAAGTTTCCACAAAAGTAGATTTACAATAGATATCTGAAACGATTTACCTTGCCAATTAGCAATCACAACGGTTGAAATGAATCTAATCCAGAGAAACAATTGATACCATGTTCCTTTTCTGATGTTGCAGTCTTATTCAACATCAAAATATCATTTGTTTTTAGATTAGTTTTGGCATTTTCAAATTGTTTTTGGGTGCAAAATTATTTGTTAAGAAACTCTACAAAAATTGGAAATTTTCTATTGTTGACAAAAAAAATTGGGTGTAAAATGTACCAAATTAATTAAAAATTTCTGTTTTTAATTATTAATTTTTTGTAATCATAAAATTAATTTCTTAGTGCAAGAACATCTACTCTATTAAAATAGAGTCATTCTTTTTATCTACTGATACAAGTTGTCATTTAAATTTAGACTCTTTTTGGAATGTTACAAATAATATAAGTCATATAATTGATTGAACCGTATTACTTAAATTAAACCAACACAATTAATGTAAAGAGACGACCTTAATATAAACCACCTTCAAAATACGACAGGTATATGTGTATATCAAAAACACATATTTTCTCCTACAAATATGGAATGTTCTAAAAGAATATATATCATCAAAATATGGAATATGGAAATCTACTAATTATACTTAAATTAAACAAGTGGTTATTTATGAAATATAGTCTTGGGCTTACTTTTATTTTTTGAACAAATTATATAGTTTGGTTTTTTTGGTTCAGTATTAAGAAAAAACTACAAAAACATTGAATAAACTTTTCACCTTAAAAGATAAAAAAATCAATTATTATTTTCAGACCCAAAAGGTATTTAATATTTTTAACAAAACAAAATTATCTATTATTAATCATTTATTTAAATCATGTACTTTAAAACATGTTAATATATTTTTTATTTTAAATAACAATCATTTTGTTTTGATAAATTTCAATGGTAACTTTTAAATAATTTATTTTCTTATTTTTATTAAATAATTTACTGATTAAAAAAAATGTAAAGCAAAACCAAAAACCAAAGCTAAAAACTAAAATCCAAAACCAAAAGCTGAAAACACATGTTATATTTTTTTGCTTTGTTTATTTACAAAATAAACTATTTCAAATTTAAAAAGAAAATTGTTATCATCTTTTCAGTTTAAATTAGATGTTCGATTATTTGAGATTTGTTTGTTGGTAATATTAGTTCAAACTAACTCAGCGGGTTTAAAAATTAAAAACCCAAACCAAAAACTGAAAATGAAAAGTAGAAACTTAAAAACTAAAAACCAAAATCTAAAAATAAAAACTGAAACTAAAAACTAATGAAAAACAATCATCACCACAAATTTTGGTGAACTGATTTTATATCAAAATATTCTTTAAATTAAGACAAAACCCAATTATATAAATTTTTAATCATAAAAAATTTTCGCGCTTTCAAGCGCGGGTCAAAATCTAGTATAAATTATTAGGAAGTAAAAACAATGATAAAACTTATTTTTTACAATAGTAATAGCATCAATGTACTTTTTAGTTTCTGAACACATCAACATCACATCAAATCCTGCTTCTTTTAATAGACATCGTTTTGATAGTCAGGTTCTCCTCCTAATATACATCTTTTTTTTTGAAAGATTCCTCCTAATATACATCTTACTTGTAAGGGAAGACGACGTATTTCCACACCAGAACTATGGCATAGTAATAAATGTACACAAAGTTTCGAGGTCGTCCTAATTGCACACCGTTGAAGTTAGACAATCAATTTCCACATAATAAGAAAGTTTGAACCTCATTTCCACCTAATCTTTATAAATCGAACTAATATCCACAAATGTCGGTTTAAAATTGGTTAAAGTTCCCTAAACCTAAGGTTAACCAATCCTTACCTAACTAAACCAAAAACTATCCAATTATAACCCGATTAGAGAATAAAAAAACCGATTAAACAACTAAACCATCCCAGAACCCGATTAGAAACCCTAAATCACCAATCTGTCCTGAAGAAGAACAAACACGGTCTCTCTCTCTCTCTCTCTCTCTCTCTCTCTCTCTCTGTCGATTGTGTACCGATTGTGTTTAGTCTAGGTAATTTCGACATCTCTTCTTTGTCTCTGTCTGTCTCTCTCTCTCGTTGTTTCTTTGTCCCTCTGTGTCTCTCTGTTTTGATCTCTCTGTGTCTCTCTCTCGTTGTCTCTTTGCAGGAATCAACAATGGAGTCATTCACTGATGTGAATGTAGAGTGGAGTGATGTTCCGGAATTCAACCATGATCTCTCTGTGTCTCCTCTCGTTGTATTCTCTAATCGGGTCATAATTGGATAGTTTTTGGTTTAGTTAGGTAAGGATTGGTTAACCTTAGGTTTAGGGAACTTTAACCAATTTTAAACCGATATTTGTGGATATTAGTTCGATTTATAAACATTAGGTGGAAACGAGGTTCGAACTTTCTTATTATGTGGAAATTGGTTGTCTAACTTCAACGGTGTGCAATTAGGACGACCTCGAAACTTTGTGTACATTTATTACTATGCCATAGTTCTGGTGTTGAAATACGTCGTCTTCCCTACTTGTAACTTACTAGTCTGAGATTGGTTTACTTAGGGGTGGACATAATTAATTGGTACTCGGTTTGTACTCGCTAATTGATTCGTACTTGGTTCTTAAAGTCGAGTATCAAGTTGTTAATTTCAATTACTTGCAAATATAAGACAAGTACCAAGTACTAAAATGAAAATAACTACTTGGCGTTGTTGGCTTGTTACTCGTGACTTATTACTTGATTTATTATCCGTTTTTTACTTTTACACAAAAAAATCTCTAACTTATAATCAAATTACTTGTTTATAAAGTAAATAAATTAAAAGTGATATAGTATAGAGAATATTTTAGAGTTTTCTTTTAACTTTTTATCTATCATATATCGATTTAAAACATATAAAAATAAATAAATATTTTTTATTAAAAATTGTTTAGATTATAGTTATAATAACTAACTAACTTTTTTAAAAAAAAAATCATATTCAAGGTTTAAGTAGCTAAAATTAATAAATTATTATTAAATAATTTACTAATAATTATATAATAATTTATAAATTAGTTTAGAAGTAAAAAGTAGTAAAACGAAGCAAGTACTTGCAAGTATACCATTTTTTAGTAAGTATTTGAAAATGCAAGTACTCATTTTTAATAAACCAAGTACAAGTCCAAATTTTTATTACTCCAACAAACCAAGCCAAGTACCAAATACGCCAAAAATGGCAAGTACTTAGCTTGTGCCCACCCCTAGATTTCCTGGATATTATGTTATGATTCGGAATTATTCATGGAATGTACCAAAGTGCTTAAAAATTTCTGTTTTTTTAATATTATTTTTTGTAATCATAAAATTAATTTCTTAGTGCAAGAACATATAAATTATTATGAAGTAAAAACAATCATAAAACTTTCAAACTATATTCTACAATTAATTATAGTTGTAAAACTCCAACTTGTAAAACTAAAAAAATATAATAAAACATTATTTCAAGTTTGCTAACAAAACATAATTTCGCAATATAGGTGAAAAACATCATTTAATGTTTGGTGGTAAAATGAAAAGTAAGAGCTTACAAAATATTAACAAAAACCCGGCGTAGGAGATGTGGATTGTGCAAGATTTACATGAATGCTCTAAGTTACTGAAACTAGTCTCAGATTTTCCTCGTTATTGTGTTGATTATAATACCATGTATTTTAAATCATTACTGTTTTATTAACTTTGGGAACTTGGGTCTGAGTCACAACTTCAGTATTGATTAAGTGAAGCTAGCTTTTATATACTAATGAGTGGTTATAGAGAGAGATACAAACACATCAACATCGAGTCCTGCTTCTTTTAATAGTCAGGTTCTCCTCCTAATATACATCTTTTTTTTTGAAAGATTCCTCCTAATATACATCTTACTTGTAATTTACTAGTCTGAGATTGGTTTACTGAGTTGGATATTATGTTTTTCTTTTGTGCAACGGATATTATGTTATGATATATATACATCTTACTTGTACTTTATGTTATGATTAGGAATTATTCATGGAATATACAAGATATTTTATCCAACCCTTTTGGAGCTTTCTGTTGTTATCCGAGTCAGCAGAATCATAACTTATAGTTCTGTCTTAAATGGTGTAAACTATGCTACACCTTCATTATCAGTTACATGGATTCCAAAAAACAAAGCCAAAGTTTTGAGTTGTACTTGCGCACCACACAGGTTCTTTCTTTCTTTATTCATTTTTTCTTAGAAGCAAAGCTTATACATACACAAACCTTTCAATAGCGACGTACACTGGTTGTAGACAGAAGCACCCTGCTCTGTTTCTTCCCTCTCTTTCCTGGCTCTTTGATGGCTACAGGTGCCGTTGGTGTTCTTGATGTCACACTAGCGAACGATGTTGTGTTTGTGTTTCTTGCACCTGCAAACCATGTTAAGAGGTCACATCAGTGAAACCCTTAAGAGAATTTGCTGAGAGCTAAAACAGATGTTACCTGTGGTTGCATTTGTGACTTCACTGCTGCTGCTGCTTTGAACGTTTGTTGGTTCATTATTTAGGTTTGGAGAGTCGTGGCCAGCTGCAAAACCGAGCCTTGTCACGTGTGAGAAGGAACTTCTCTCTCCAATGTTTGGAGGGCTTGACGATACTACTGGGGCTGCAGAGTTTCCAAGGGCTAAAACAAAAAAAGTTTTCTGATTAGATATCAGCAAAACCATATACTTAACCAGAAGAGGTTCCTTTTTGTCTACCTTCAAAATCATCCAAGGAAAATGAAGGATCGTCGTCATGATAAAACTGCCCAAAACTGGCCATCAATGGTGCAAGCTCTGCAGCTGCAGCTACTTCAGCTTTTATTTTATCTTTTCGCTCCTAAGAAAAATAAAACACAACATCATAAAATAAATTTGTAGCCATGAGTTTTCCTTTTCCAGTGGGATTCAGAGTACTATGATCATATGCTATCCCTAAGCGAATCAAACACTAACAAGAGGAAGTAAATAAATAAAAACCATAGGAAGTTGGAAGCTGAATAGGTTTAGGAAAAGAGACGATGAGTTGTGAATCGTGATCATGGTTAAAAAAAGAGGAATACCTTCCTAGCACGTTCTTTCCTCTGCTTCTCACGCTTCTTGATTTCATCCATAAACGGAGCAAATGCTTCAGGAGGTAATGAGTCCCTCATATCAATCTCACATATCTGAAAAGATTATGAAAAAAGAGAATAAACCCCATGGAGAAAATGTTTAGATAAAGAAACTTGAGCAGGATATAGAGCCAAGGAGAAATCCAAGGGGGGAAATGTACCTGAAATGTAGTTGTTAAAGAAAAATGACTCAAGAAGCGGTATCGTCTCCTTATCGCTTCTGATTGGGTTACAGTCTCCATTTCCACTATCTTCCCACTCACTCTGTCGTTTAATGGATAGAAAATCAGAAACTCTATACATCCACAAATTTACTTGCATTCACTCTTATGAGTCTTGATTATCACACTAAATAACATTTTCATTAACTAGGTGACATACACCACACACATTAGAACTAGCATCCAAAATCCAAGCAGAAATGACTAGTCAATAAAGAGGATTTCCATTGAAATATATATCCTTGATTAGTCAATGAAAAGATTATTGACTCTTACCTTGTTGGAAGGAAGTCATTGCTTCCATAATGGTGCAGAAGGCATTTCATATTCAAAGAGTGGAGAATAATATGCTGCCCATCAACGGACTGCATAGGCACGCAATTAAGGTACATAAGTAAGAGAAAATTTTGAGTGTTGTGGATGTTATTTCTTTTACCAACACAACAGGAAATCACTTTGATATATTCACTGACCAGCACATAGCAAAATAAAATCATCATGCAGCTGATACTTAGTTTGCAAACACAAAAGTATCCATCAAAAACTGGTTTACCTGGTAAAAGTTGTATGCATCATCGTTGTCCTTCAGGTCTTTGCTGTCATTATGGTGCAAAAGGGGCTTTTTACTCCCATTGTGTGAGGAAGACAATAACAGTGCATCCTTGTCTACAAGAGAGTGACCATTATCACAACTCTTTTCCAAACTAGACTGAGATTCCTCATCCGACTTACCAACCGAAGAATCTTCAGTTGATTTATCTTGATCGTTGGAGCTGCTAGGCGCTTGATAACCAACTCGAGAAACATCAGGAGGCGAGGAGGATGAAGGTACATGATTCCTAGCCTTCGTGTTTGATTTGCAGCAGTTAGAGAGCCTCTGCTCCTTCCAGTACAACTTCCTCTCCTCCAAACGCTCCAAAGCAGCATTCACATAAAGGTGCTTCTCCAAGTCCTCCACAAGCCCAGGATCTGCTCTTGCAATCCAACCGTCCAACTCCGAAACTGCTTGTCTGACAGAGAGATCAACATCTTGCGTGAACGTGAACTTCGAAAACGGATCAGGAGCATCCAAGTCACTCTCATTCTTCCTAGTTGGTGCAAAAGAGTCCTTCTTCCGAGTCAAAAGTATAAACTCTATAGGATCTCCAACAGAGTACTCCTTCACGTTCTCGATATAAACCGTGTACAACTCTCTAGGAGATATCATCACAAAGCACAGAGGACACCTCTTAAAGCACTCCGACTTGTGATTCTCCTCGCCAATGAGAAGATACTGCAGAACACACGGGAAGCAGAAGATATGCCCACAGGAGGTTATCTGCGGACAGAGAGGATACTCCAAGCAGATAGGACACTGCACAGGAGAAGGAGTGGAGTACCTCACGCAGATGATGTTATCCCACTGCAGGGTCTTATCAGGATCCATGGAGTCAGGAGAATGGTCACCAGTGTCCAACACAACAAACTTGTAATTCGCCTGGAGAAACAAGTCCTTGTTATAAGGCCTCCTCTTGTGCATTTGCCTTCTCTGAGGTGGAGGAGGGGCCCTAGACTGTGGGGGAGAGATAGGATCATACTGAAAGTTCAGTAAATGGTTGCCGCTGATTGTATTGGCTCGTCTACCAGTAGGATTGTGATGCGAGACGACTCTCTGAGAGGGTCCGGTAGTGTTGTGCTGCATTTGAGAAGAAGAAGCAGTAGCAGCTCGGGTATTTCTCCCTCTCGACCTATTTCTTCGACTATCATATCGAAGATGGTCATGTCTTTCTGCATTAGGTGGGGATAAACTTTCCTTCCCTGCTCCAATTTGCGTTATCTGCAACGTAGGAAAATAATGAAGGAAACAAACATTTAAAGTTTCCACGGTATAAAGTAGAAGTCGCGTAGTAGTACACATTGTGAGAAGTATATAAACTGTACCTCTTGGGAAGCTCCACGGCTATGTTCCTCCTCAGCTGCAGCAATCGGGTCTACAGTATAAAAAATTCAAAATTAGAGAAAGGGAATTAATCTAAATAAAGCTCAATTTTTATAAGAAACACTAAACAGCAAATTAAAATTCAACCAAAATGTAAGAACCCTTAAAAAGAGAGCAAAACGAAAACCAGAGCAGATCAAAGCTCACATTTTTCAACGAAACCCTAAACAGTAAACATAAATTCAACCAAAATGTAAGAACCCTTAAAAAGAGAGCAAAACGAAAACCAGAGCAGATCAAAGCTCACATTTTTCAACGAAACCCTAAACAGTAAACATAAATTCAACCAAAATGTAAGAACCCTTAAAAGGAGGCAAAATCGAAAATTAGAACAGATCAAAGCTCGAATATTTAAAGAAACCCTAAACAGAAAATTTAAATACGAGTTCGTCAATGTTAAAAAAAAAACCTATAAAAGGGGGCAAAATATAAAACAAGAGCAGATCAAAGCTCAAATTTTTAAGGAAACCCTAAACATCAAATCAAATTCCGAGTTCAGCAATGTAAAAACCCTAATAAAAGAGGGCAAAATAAAAAAAAAACAGAGCAGATCAAAGCTCAATTTTTTTAAAGAAACCCTAAACAGCAAATCCAAATTCAGGTTCCCAATGTCAAAACCCTAATAAAAGAGGGGTAAAATCATTTAGCTGGACAATCAATTTCCCTTACCGCGAGAGCCACTTGAGAAACCATCAGCAGGGGGGAAAGAAGATCCGGAGCCGCTGAGGGATCCAATTGCAGAGGAAGGAGGAGGAGAGACAAGAGAGTTGTTGCCATGCTCAGAGCTAGGGTTTAGCGTCGAATTCGAAGAAGGAGGAGAAGATTGGTGACCTTGGATATGCGTAGGAGGCAAGATGGACATGAAATTTTTAGGGATGACAAAAGTGATTTATCGCCGGCTCAGAGCCACAGCCTTTCTTTCTTTCTTCTTCTGATTCTTTCGATTACACTTTTTTTTTAATTTTTCAAGGGCGAAAAACATGTCGGGTTTTTTTCTTTCTTTGATATACAAACACATGTACCGACATGTACCCGACCCGGGTCCGGAACCGGATAGGATGATTCCTTTCTACGCGGGTGGATATACCGAATCTTATAGTTTGATACCGTAATTCCCCCGGTTTATATTTGATTTCTTTTACTTTTGGTGTTTGAGGC
Source organism: Eruca vesicaria subsp. sativa (assembly GCA_932364175.1). Classification (NCBI taxonomy): domain Eukaryota; kingdom Viridiplantae; phylum Streptophyta; class Magnoliopsida; order Brassicales; family Brassicaceae; genus Eruca; species Eruca vesicaria. Next base: position 71,545 of record CAKOAT010367376.1, read on the forward strand.
ATAAACCAGAAAAATCCATTTCAATGCATATATTTTCGATTAGATGGTTTTCTGAGTCATATGCAGAAATATTTAACTTTTTCACTAATATAATGAAATAGTTAATTGCAATTCAAATCGAATGTAACGTTTGCTCATGATTTAATCAGGGAGGTAGTAAGTAGGTTTATCTCTTTATTCTCGCCCTACCTTTTAACGTTCCCTTAGCTTCTAGAGTTAATCTTGGCCGTTAGAATCAATACTCCGAATGGTTTTATTTATAATTGGGTCTTAATTCTTTTTATATTTAGTGAAGGTAACAATATTAGGCTTTATTGTCTCTGAAGGATTTAGGCCCATTTAAAAAGTATATCTCTATAAATAAACTTTATTCTGACTTAAAGCCATAAGATCCACTGTAGCACTGGTTAAATAAGGAAATCTCCTGACATTCCTGGTTCGAAGCCCGGCAGTGGAAATATTTTTTATATGAATGAATATGTTGAAAAGAGACAATCTTTGCTCTTGTTTCTTGGATATAAAGTTATATCTTAATTTAAAAAAAATATATATTTTCTCTTAATAAGCATCCTAATGAGTAATGAGTGTTTAAGCACCATTTTTAAAATGACTGACCATCCAAACATTTGAAAACCTAAAACTGCAACTGCAAACTATACTATGCATGAAGAACCATGTACTGATTTGTTTTGCCTTCGTAGAACCAAGAATAATATAACTATTTATTTGAAATATTACTAATGTATAATCTGAGATTTCAAAACTTCTTCTACTTTTTCAATATAATTTTTTTAACATATCTTCATGATAAAAATAACAAAATTGCTCAAGCAAGTGAACTATCAACAACAATCAGCCTCCTAACGAAATCAATCCACCCTTGAACAGTTATAACATAAATCAATTCATTCGGTATATGATGAAATGAGTCAGATGGTCATTAAACCAATCCACCCTTGAACAGTTATATAAACACATTCTCTCCCCCAGAAAAAGAAAAGACAAAAATGGGATTCAATGCTTGAATCATGATCTCTCAAACAGACCTTTAACATAAACCATGCCTTTCTCACTAAGCTGAAGCTCCTTCCTCATCTCTTCAACTTGTACATCATCTCCTTGAACCACAATCTCATCCAGTTTCCCTTTTTTTCCCACCATCATCTTCACCTTTATCTCCTCTTTCCTCGACGCCTTCTTCCAGTAATACGCTCCTCTGCACTACCACCATCATCAATTCATCATCACCAACCATTCACAAAACATTTTCATAGAGACAAATAAAGAGAGAGGAACCTTACGCGAGTGGACTAAGAATGGTAATAAAGAACCAATTATTCCCAAAGTCAGGAACTGTAATGGTTAAAACAAGACCCACACTTGCTAAACTTATACATGTACAAAACGTGAGCAGAGCAGCTTGTCCTCTACTCGGAACCATTACTCCTTCAAACCTTTTTGTCACAATCCAACAACAAACGTCAGTAACTTAACACAAAACCCATAAACTTTCCTTCCAAATTAGCCTTACGTGATAGTCTCTCCACGATCAGTAACATTAAAGTTCTTCCTTGTGAAGAAAGAAAGAATCTCTCCAGCAACTTGATTCGGCTCCTTCTTGACTCCTTCGCTAACAACGAACGTCTTCCTCACAATCTGTATCAAAAAAAGCTTAAGAGATGGAAGACTTGGGGATGAAGTTAGGGTTTTTTTGTAATTCGATTTAAAAGTTCGAAACCTTTGATTTAACAGAGCGTTTGATGAGTGACCAAAGACCTGGAACTGAGATAACGAACAAACCCAATGACGTGTAGTAGCTAGCTAACGAGTAACCACCGCTAGTCTCAGCCATCAAGAGTAATGAGTTAGGGTTTTGTTCCCACCATTGATGAATCTGAATTGCTGAAGAAGATACAGCAGAGAGTGGCTCCACTACCATGGCCGTTACGGCGGCGACTCTGTTCCGCTTCGTCTCCCATACATGTCTCCGTTGTCCTTTGATTATGACATCTCTTGAAGTCATCCATGGACAAGACAACGGCGGAGAAAACAGCTTCGTCGCCATTGTCTGAAAGTGAAGCTTTCTCTGTTGGAAAAAAAAGAAGCTTAAGGCTTTACATGGATCGTGTGTGTGTAAATGAGTCTATCCATAATCGTGTGGTTCTCATTTTTTCTTAATTTTTAAACAGAAATTTGGATTTATGACGTCATTTTAATAAAACATAACCTCTGTTTCTGTTAAGACAATATCTGTTTTTCTTTTTCTTACAAAGCTTCAATCAACAGTAATGTTTTTATTTTGTGTACTTTGTCACGTCAAGATCTTGGAAGATAGATGAATGAGACCCACTATCATTTACGAGTTCAACGTATACGGGAGAAGAGTCTTTATCATTAGATCTTTCTTTCCGACACAAAATCAGACCATAACAAGATTCGAGTGTTTGGATTCTGACCGACTTGGGCTTGGTTGTTATCTCTTTGGTAGTAAAGGCTATAAAGTATAGGTAGATTGAAGCTATGGTCAATTATTTTCCCAAAATTGCTAATTTATAGGACATGTAGCTCTGAATCTTTGGGTACAAGCATAATAATTATGGGTTCTTGAAACAGAGGAATTGTTAGAGCATCTCCAATGGTGTTACTACCATTGGAGTCCTTAGCATTATTAAATGCATTTTTTTTTCTAATTTTTTTTTGTTTAAACAGTTAAGGATTCTAATAAAAAATGTTTGTCCAATGGTGTACTCTATTTTGAAGTTCTTAGGGAAAAAAAAACTATTTATAGATTAATCCTCCAATTCATAAACCACCAACAAACACTAATCAAACTCAGCTTCTTTCTCCAAGTAACAAACTCTTGTTACCACCAAACTCAGCTTCTTTCTCCAATACATCAAACTAAGACTTAACACTATGGGAACTGAACAGCTTCAACTCGTCTGTGTGCCACATATATCTGGTCCAAACATTAGACTGCATACAAAAATAAGCACTAATCAAAATTTCTAAACACAACACCATGTAAAGACCACATAGTAAAAACATCTCAACCTAACTAAACCAAGGCAACTAAACTAAGATTGCTATATATAACCTTCAAGGAGCTAAATGTTCATTAAAAGAAGACATGAAGTTTAACCTGTAAGGAGTATCACCACCAAACTGCTTCTGGTTAACGTATCCAGAGAGGAGCTTGATGTAAGCGACACCACATTCAGTGTCTTGTTAGATTTTAACAGAGTACTGTACAACAAGAGTCCTGTTTTTGCTAAACTCTGGAATCTTTGCAGAAATCGCATAATGCTTGGCATCATTATAGGTTTGGATACCTAAAACACAAGAAGAAACTCCAAGTCAACTACAAAGATCAAAATCCAATACACTAAGAGAACACCAAACATATCTAAGAACTAAAACACTAAAGCATGATTTCAGGACAAGACATGAAAGGAGAGAGTATAGGAATTAAGATTCTCTCTCTGTCTGATTCTTCAGAGGCAACTGGTTAAAAAAGTCTAAAAGGGTAGAAGAAAGGCATCAAATTCCTTTTAACAAACCAAATCAAATCAAATCAAGCTTCCTAATTTCTTAATCAAGACATCAAATTCCACAAGAAACAGAAGGAACCACATCAAAGAAGGACTAGTTGCATAAAAACAAAGGACTCTAATTCCAAATAAAGAACGTAACTTTACTCCCAATCCGGGTTTCGTGATGATGAGGTCGTAGCAAAGAAGGGAGTATCTGAAGGCTTTTTTTGGGTTTGTTGATTCTGGATCAGGGTTTCGGAAAAGGTTGATTGCGGAGGAGGGGTTATTCTCGCGGCGGAGGAGAGAGGCGAGCTTGAAGGAGGAGGAGAGTATCTGAAGGTTTTTTTCCACTCTCTGTTTGATATGATATGAAGAGAAGAAGGAAGTCAAGAGAAAGAAGAGAATTCATCGAAGGCTAGAAAGAGAGAGAAAGATTGGGAGAGGAGAGGATGATAGAGATGAGAGAAGAGTGCCACGTCGGTAAGGATCAAATCCTTAAACTCCTTACCTAAGGATTCTTTCTTAACTTACCAAAATTTAATATTGTTATTTTAATCTGTTTTGCCTAGGTTTTTGTGCTAAGAATTAGCTAACATCCCGCGTTGCGGGTGGTCTTATCATTTTCTGCTAGTTCAACAGATAGCCAATTGGTATCTTTTGAACTTGTCCAACTTGGTTGGTTGGGTCAATATTACATGTTATGAAGAAAGTAAACTGTTAATCTTTGGTCCAAATTTGATATCTACTGGTGCTATAAGTGGATTTATAACAAACAAAGAAACACACAACATTCCACTCTTTGCTTCCTTTATTCAATAGATAATGTTTTTACAAAGGTTACATTTTCTGCAATCATTTTCAAAAGATTGTATGCTGAAAATAATTGACGAATAAAAAAAAACAAAAAACAAACGAATAATAATAGCTCACCAGTTCTTTATACCATTAAAACATAGCAGCTGTTCAGTCTTCTGATTGTTTTTTATCACAGAGAACTTATATATATATATATATATATATATGTAAACGTAGTCATTTTTAATCACTTTGATTATTTAAAAAGCTGACTACCAAGAGTAAACGTACCTTCACCCATTACTGTTGTTAAGCTCACTTCTTTGTCTAATATTCTCTCAAGCTCTGCCACAACATAACTCATTGTTGGTCTCTTCGCACTTGAAACATCAAGACATATCAGTGTCAGTGTAATAACCTCCTCCACTCCTTCTGCTGTGTATGTACCACCTAGTCTCTCATCGATCATTGCAGGTATATCAGTGTAGTCCGTTATGTTTTGCATCTGAAAATCAATAAACATCACTCCAGTGCATACAAGTGAGATTCAAAAATACACTTCATTAGCAACATTCTCTGTGATTACATAGTACATTACCCATTCGACTAGAGTTTGTGATGAGCGTGAAGGGGATGGTTCTGATGCCTCTCTTCCACTTACTAACTCCAAGAGGAATACCCCAAAAGCATAGACATCACTTTTCTCTGAGAATCTTCTGAACTCTTGAACCCTGCAAGAGAGGAAAAAATCTAAGAAACTAAAGAACAAAATCATGTGCAAGGCTGGTCATGAGCATAAGCTGGTAAAACATTGGCATATGGCCCCTAAAATTTTAAGAAAAATTTACATATATATACTCTTAAATTCGTAAAAAAAAAATTATATAAACATATTAAATTGTTAATATCCCCTAAATCTCAGGTTCGGTCCTAATCATGTGAGGCTTAAAGGTAATTACTCTGGGGAGAGGAAGATGTGGTCAGCAACAACGTGAGACGATGTACCAACATCCTCTCTTCCTAAGAAATTAGGAACTCCTGCATCAGCAACTTTGGCAATGAAGTTTTCATCCACAAGAACATTAGCAGTTTTGAAGTCCTTGTGTATCAACCGAGGACTCAGTGAGTGAAGATGTGCCAATCCTAAAGATATCAAAAGGGTCTAATACAATATCAGGACACATTTGATTCAAGAAGCTGCATATAAGTTTACCTTTAGCTGCTCCTATAGATATGGCAAGCCTGTTTCTGAACTCTAGCCTACTTCCACCAGCACCTAACCAAAGAAAATAAATATTCAAACATTCTCTACTAAACACATGTTATCAAAACTTATTAGTTACCAAATCTCTATAAGGACAGAGAGTCACCGTACAGGTGATTAGAAACATTTCCATTAGGAACATATTCGTAGACAAGAAACTGCATGTTGCTTTCTTGGCAATAACCCAAAAGAGTAACAAGATTACGATGCTTGATAGATGATAGATAACGAACCTGAAAAAATCATTTCACAATAAGCTTGTATACATGTTCAGATTCTAGATTATAACCAAAACGTTGAACAATGGAGTTATTATATAATAACCTCGTTGACGAATTCTTGTGTAGGCAAAGTGGTTCTTTTCTTGATGGACACGAGAACACCGTCTTGAAGCAAACCTTTGTAAACCTCTCCGAATTTTCCTGTACCAATGAGGCTTTTATTGGTGAAACTCTTGGTGGCTTGAGCAAGTTCCTCCATTTCAAACCTTCTTGATTCTCTCATTGACAACTCCATTGCAACATTTGTTCCTTCTGTAAACACACACAATTAGCAAAAAATTCTAAATTATGAAAGAGAGAAACTGATGGGATATGTGATTTATACATACCTTGAGTTGATGGATCAGAAGAGCCAGTCTCAGACGCATTCTTGCGACGAAAAATGCAAAACCATAGGACAAGAAGTAAAACAGCAATCAAAGCAAGAGCTCCAACAGCAACTCCAATGGCTGCTGCAGGAGTTGATGACATTTGTAAACACACTTGCCTCTCTTTGTCTCTCTGTGATGCTCCAAGCTGCTTCCTACCATGCGATAAACCTGATGAAAAAACACGAGAATGTCGGCAAAATAAAGAAGCAGAGGAAGAAGAAAAAGACAAGACAAAACAAAAAGCAAACGAGGTGACAACTTGTAAAGCTGAATGCGATTGTAATGAATGAACCACTCAAACATGCAGTAAAAAGATTTTAAAGAGGGAGAAAAAGATTTCATTACAACCTTTGACAGATGAATGAAGCTTTCTACCTCATCGGCCAATAAATATATATAAAAAAGTAGGATTCAAGTAGAAGAGGAGCTTTTGAACATCAATTCTTCTAGAACTCGAAGGTAAAGGGAAGAAAAATAAGAAATGGAGTATTGTGTCCGAACACAGACAATGCCGACAGAAAGTGACATCACGAAGACAACAACTCAACACACTCTGTCTCTCTCTCTTTCCTAAGACTGAGATGCACTTACTCAGAACTACCACCAACAACAAGAAGAAGAAGAATCAAACCATTTACTAATGTTTTTGTTTTGGGATAATAAAAGAATAAAAAGAGACACAAGTGAAGCAAGTGAGTCACTTAAGCTAGTAATTACTTTGGTCAAAAAAAAAAAAGTTAGTAATTACAGCTAAATGTAATTTTTATTTTTTGGGCTTACCAGAAAGAAAAGGAGAAACTTTTTTTTTTTGCTTAAATTTGGAAAAAAGGAGAGAAACTTGAACTGCCGTGTAATGCAGTTTCAGCCGCCGTAAATCTATAAGAGACGGCAAACACACGAACACAACTCTCTGTCTCTGGCTCCTACTCTTCTTTTTACTTGGTAAATCTCTCAGTTTTTCCTTTCTTCTTTATCCTTTTCTTTTTCGCATGTTCTTTTTTCAGATGGTTATTTTAAACACTAGTAAACTAGGTAAAGAGAATTCTATATACAAATTATTTTATATATTATTATTTATATTATGTCTTTTACATATTATAAAATAAAAACATATATATATATATATATATTGAATAACTGGTGGCAAATATTATATATAACTAAATTAGCATGCTCACATAAATAGAAAAATCACACTTATTTATTTACAATCACTCTATATAAGTAAATCTAGAAAATAATATATATATATATATATATATATATATATATATATATATATATATATATATATATATATATATATATATAAGTTTTATATCTATTCAATGAAGTTTCATACTTATATGGTTTTATGATAATTTGTATGTTTATAACAAAATTTTTAAGCTATTAATAACAAAATTTTAAACCATTGATAACATAAAATTTAATATGGAACGTTTAATATTTATAGTAATTCATAATCATTTTAAAAAATTAAATAAAAGTTTGAAACTAAAGTATTAAATTCTCTAATTTTTCAATGTAAATTTTGAAATTAAAACTTTATATATTTTAAGATGGTATATAGTTTAATTTAAACGTCATTAGAGAATTATATATATATATCAATCTGAAGATCTATTAAATGATATTTTCTACTCACTGATTGTATAATCATTTCTAATTTTTTGTAATAACAAAATTATTATCACAAAAATCTATGTTGAATTTAAAAGGTTTTTGTTAGTTTATAGTTAATTTAAGAATTCAAAATATAACATATACCAAAAATCTAATTTGTTGTATTATATAGTTACTGTGATTGTTTAATTTATTTTCATAATATAAATTTAACAAAAATAATAGAGGGAACATATTTATATCAAATATTTTTTATTAAAATCACTAATGATCATATATATATAAAATTCTGTAACATTTATTTAACGAAATAATGAAGAGTATTAATAATAGTTTACTGTCAATTTAATAAAAAGTATATCATATATTTATATGGACCAACATTCTTTCTCTAGAAATATTGAAAATCATTTTAGTAATAACACGTGTCATAATAAGAATGTTATAATGCTTCTTTTTTAATATTTAGGAAATGTGTCTGCTGAGTTTACTTGAATGTCAAACTACAAAAAAAAAATATTTACTTTCACAAAATAATGTAACCGGTGACAGATAGAAATTAATAAGAAAAAAAAACTAAATCATAATTCTTAGAATTTGTTTTTTTTTTTCCTTCTGTCAATTAGCGTAACTGGAATAACTGTTTATGATAATAAATAACCATGCTTTCCATAGATTTAAGTTAATGTTATTTTTAATGATATTATATAAGATGTTAGTAAATTGTACTAATTTTATAAAACCAAGGTTCAATCATTTCATTTTTTTTTAAATTATACTATTACATTCTTCAGTTCAATCAATTTTTCGTTGCTTAATGATTTCTACTATAATAATCGTAAAGTTCTATGCAATTTTTTGTACAAACGCTTTTAATTTTACATTTTAGAGTGTTATTACTTAATATTAAAACTTGAACGCACCAATATGATGGAAAGACAAATTTCTACTAGTATGCTTATTTTATAGATTTTTTTATGAACTAGTTTTGTTTAACTGGTACTATTACAAAAAAGAAATGGTTAGAAAGCAAATTAAATAATTAATGGTGATATTAATGACGAATAGATATCCACCGAACAAATATTCTTTAAATATAAAATCAACAATCTTACTTTTTGACGAAATAAATAATGAGTAGGAATGAGTAAAAGGAGAGAGAAGAGAGATAAGAAGATAAGAGTCGCCGACCACTTCCTCGGCCGATGATGGTGGGCTTACACGGACACGTCGTTGGTCGGGATCTGATATCGTTGCTGTAGATTGTTTTTTCTTTTAGTTTTTTTCTTTGTATCCAACGGCGCACGTTTTATTCGGTGGTCGTCGGCTCTTGTCGCCGTCGTTGTACCTGTTTCGATAAAGGTAAATGGTCGGTTTAAGGCTAAGCGTTGCAGTATCTTTTCTGTCAACGGCTTCTCTGTGTTAATGGTTGATGATTTGTGGTTTGAAGGTTTGTTTGTCCCGGATGAGATCTCAATTCAGGTTGATGGAAGCTCTCTGATGGATTAAATGAAGGTTCGTGAGATGTTGATGATGATTTGTAGGTGTCTGGAAGTGGTGGCTTTTTGTTAAGGATGAGATCTCGAATTTGCGAAATTCTCCATCAACAAAAGCTAAGGAAAAGAAGATGTATTCACCGTAGGTGGTTTCCGTCCGGTGAAATGCCGTTTATGGTTCTCGGTGATGTTCTCCCGGCGGCGGCGCAGTAAGGTTTACATCTCATGTGTTCTGTATTTAGGGTTTGGATGTTTGTTGTTTTTTTGGGGTTTGTATGGATTTATTCTCTTTAGGTTTTGGCCCATTATATTATTAAAAATTGATGGAAAAAACAAAATAATGAGTAGGACCACATTCTACATTGCAGAATAAAAACGTAGGGGTACAAGACCATAATCCAGCTATATATATACATGTTCGGCGTTCGTTACTGACGCTAATCCAGCTGCTTGAATGTTGGTCTTGACTTTTTATTACTCCACTATTCTTTTTCTTCTAGTGCATAAAGCAGGTGACCTGCATGGCGTTTGTACCCTCACCGCTTTTGATGTTGTTCTCCTCTTCCACCCTATTTTTAGCCAATCGATAATTTTGGTTGATTTAAATTAATTCCAAAAATTGTCATTTATTAACTATAAATAGAACTTATTACTGCCTACTAGTTTCACACATACGCTCATTCAAAAGAAAAAAAAAATCTTAGACAACAAAAATAAAATATTTATGTGTGTTGTGTGGCAATTAAAAGAAATGTTGTAGTTTGTGTTGTGTTTTGCATTATTCATTTGCTCTAGTTTGAAGGTTAGATTATCTTATTTTTATTTTGTTAAATTGTATATATTTATTTATATTAATTTTGATCATTAATTCAAAAAATTCTTCTGCTAAAGGGTGGATGTTACAAAGAAGACTGTTGTAGATTTGTGTTGTGCTGTACTAGTAGTGTTGTTCCTCATTTCTTTCCAACATAAGGTTAAATTTTTTTTTGTTACTTTATTTATATTAACTTAATCATATTAGATATTTTTGATCAAAGAGAATATATCATAAGAAATATATTTATTTGGAAAGTCTCTATACATGATACATTTTAGTGTTTTTGAACATTTATATTTTAGAGTTTTAGAGAGTTTTAGCTCTATTTTATGCATGTAAATAAATAATATAACTGTCTATATATATATATCTATATATATATTAACTTAAAATAAAAAAATTATCATATTTGAATGAATTCAACATATTAAAAATTAAATTTATATATAAAGAGTGATACTAAAAAAAACAATTATGAAAAAAGGATTTATATAATGTATACCATATACATGTAAATTATTAGAATAATACCTTATAGATGTATCAAATGGAATAAGATATGTGTTACACTTTAATTTACTTAAAATGTAAAATAGAAAATAAATAAATATAGATGACATTATATTTATTAAAGAAAATAGTAATACATATATTATTAAGATATTATTTCTAAATTTTAAATCATACATTAATATGATTTTGTATTGTTGACGAAAATGATTTTGTATCATAAACATGAATGTTGAAATAAAATATATTTGGAGGTTTTAGCTATAACAAATTAACGCGCTGATATGGGCTTTATGAACTTATTAATTAAGCTTGTTGAAAAGAAAAAAAGACTTAAATACCTGAAAAGAAAAAATACATACACGAGATAAATTAACAATTGAATGGGGACAAAACTCTAAATTAAATTAATGTGTCTTTTCAGTCCTCATCATTTTCTGTTTGTATTTTTCTGGTGCATGTGCATATATATATATATATATATGTTAGAAAATATCTATTTAAGAAAACTATATTATAAATATTAGAAACATTATTCAATAATGATTTAGAAACTACTTTGTTTTTTTTTGTAATCAACCAAATAATAAAGAGTGGATTACTTTTAATCAACAAAGCTAATAATAGTTATTACATAATTGTAGATATGACGTCAAATCGCCGACAAAATACAACATTTTCCGATGAAAAAGATGTGAATTTACCTACAGAAACGTCATTACGGGTAAGTACTTGATAAATTCTTAAATGTTGTAGAATAATTAATAGTAAAGTCAAATGCTTGTAGTTTTTTAAAGAAAAAATAGAGGGAAGACAATTTTAGATGGAATCCTAACCGAGAACGAGTATTTATTGAGTTGTACGATCGAGCAATTGCCATGGGTGATTACCGTTTCAAATATCCTACACCCGCTGGTAGAGATTTTCTCGTTGATACGTTCAACCAAATGATTAATAGTAACGTAAACTACTGGTTCTTCAAAGAAAAACTTGATCAACTAAAAAGAAAATACAAGAAGTATAGGCATCTTATGAAAATTTCTACGGGAATTTCGGTTAATCCCACGACATCTGTGATATATGCGTCTGATTCATGGTGGAAGATCATGAATTAAGTACAACAACATCTCTTAAAACCAGCATAAGTTTAATAAATGACCAAAACTATAATATTTGTGGTCTAAAACCTATATAATCCTATTAACATGTAGACATGATTGTAAAATCATTTAAATGAAAGTCGCCAGAGCTTTGGGATGTGATGCAACAATGTTTCATTTTATATGACGTCCTCTTTGAACCAAAGAAGAGAAGAGTTGATGAATGATGGTCAAAACAATGATGAAGGTCACCAAATACTCATTCAATCTGAGAAGGATCAGCAGCAGGTGAAGAATTCTAACGCAGATTCTCACGGATTAACTCATTTGAAGGACGCATTTCATCATCAATATCAACACGATAGACTTCTTCATTTTCTTTTGTCTCAGGAACCTGAGTGTGTTGCATATCACCACCATATGTTTTTGAATAAAAGTGACCTTCATCATTGTTTTGACCATCGTTCATCAACTCTTCTCTTCTTTGGTGCAAAGAGTATTGAGATTGTGATTGGAAGTCATATAAAAGGAAACATCGTTGCATAGCTCTGGTGGATTTCGTTTAAATGATTTTACAATCATGTCTACCTGTTAATAGGATTATATAGGTTCTGAGATTACAAATATTATAGATTTGGTAATTTATTAAACTTATGTTGGTTTTAAGAGATGTTGTTGTACTTACTTCACGATCTTTCCACCAAGAATCATACGCATGTATCACAGATGTCGTAGGATCAACCGAAATGCCCATAGAATTTGTCATAAGATGCTTGTACTTCTTGTACTTTCTTTTTAGTTGATCAAGTTTTTCTTTGAAGAACCGGTAGTTTACGTTACTATTAAAAATTTGGTTGAACTTATTAACGAGAAACTCTTTACCAGCAGGTGTAGGATCTTTGAAACGGTAATCACCCGTGGAAATTGCTCGATCATACAACTCAATAAATACTCGTTCTCGGTTAGGATTCCATCTAAAATTGTCTTCCCTCTAAATATTTTTAAAAAAATTCAGTCACTTTATTTTACTATTACTTATTCTACAATTTTTGTAAAAAAAAATTAAATACTTACCCGTACCGATGTTTCTATAGGTAAATTATCGGAGAATGTTGTATATTGTCAGCGATTTGACGCCATATCTACAGTTTTAAAGTAATGCAATCTTTATTATTTGGTTGATTAAAAAAATCAAAGTAATTTCTAGATCATTGTTGAATAATTTTTCTAATACTTATAGTATATATTTCTAACAGATATATATATGCACCAGAAAAATAAAAACATATAATGACGATGAATGGATCTTTTTATCATTTCATTGACACATTAATTTAATTTAGAGTTTGTCCCCATTAATCTGTACATGTATTTTCTCTTTTTAGGTATTTAATTTTTTTTTCTTTTCAACAAGCCTAATATTATTAAGCTCATAAGGTCTATATCAGCACGTTTATTTGTTTTCACACTAAAATTTGATTATTACAATAATATTTTAATAATTCAGCACGGTCAGCACGGTCATATATGTATTTATATATATGTACGTTTTTTTTATTGTGCTTTGCATGTGAATTAAAATATAATATATCTTCCTCTAATTAGCATATATATATAATCTATTGTAATGTTAATTTACATGTATACTAGTATCACCGTATGCATGGATTTCTAAGATATATTTTAATATTTTCATAGTTTTAAGTTTTGATAACAATAAATATTAATTTTTACAAAACTTTTCTCAACAGTGTCACATAATATTAAAGGTATATACATGTTTGTAGTATTTTTCCGAATAAATAAAATTATGAAAATAAATAATACCTTATTTCAATTAATGTAAATAAAGATACAATAAATCTAAAACATTTATTATTATTTTTAAGTTTTTTCAGTTTAAACTAATGATTTCACTGATATTTTATGTTAATTAACCTATTTTTTAAAAAGAACGCATTTAAACAAAATTAACCATGTTTTAATTTTGATAGTTTCTTGAAATTTATAAGACTATTTGTTTTAATTTTTATAAACTATAATGAATTTTTCTTAAAATTGATTAAAGTAAATCTACCTTTTGGTTCATAAAAGAAAACTTTCTTATATGTCTATTTTGCTTTATGGTTGAGCTCAATTGTAGTAGAGAACACTGAAAAATTATTGATTCAAGCAAAGAAACATTAATCAACAAATAAGAAAGTAGTAAATAGTGGAAAATAGGCAAAACCTGATATTTTTCTCTTTTAATACCTTTTGACTTTGCACGTATATGAATGTACTTATGGGTTTTCCATGAAAAGAATTTTACTTATGCTCCATGCCATCTCTTTAAACCATGACTTCCTGTAAATCAATCGAAAGAGAAATTTCTAAGTTAGATATACTAAAGTGATCTAAAATTGAATCTATTCAAAATAACTACAATATGACATCAATTTATAGATGATAATTTTTAAAACAGCATTTATTAATATACGCATGTATACTTTAAACATTCTTTAAACTTTTAACTGTAAAACAAAAAAAAATGAAAATATTAATACATGTACTCTGTATTTTAATTTCTATGAATCAAAATGTTAAATTTTCTACTTTCAGTTAATACATTTATATCAAATTTTTCAATATATTTACATGCATATACTATAGATAAAAAACTATATAATATACTATAGATATAATGTTGTAGTTACATTTACTCTATTTACGATTACTAGTAACATATCATATTAAAAGAAATTATCATAGGAATGAAGAAAAAAAAGGAAAAGTAATATGACTTTGAAAAACAAGAAGAGAGCACAATACATTTAAGTTGATATGTTCTTGATAGTGAATGAGTGATGGTGTATGTTAGTTGTTTATATAAAAACAAATGGATATTTTTAGTTTAATTTTAAATTTACAAAATTCACCTATTGGTTAGGTAAAAGAAGCAGTGCATGAACTGCTCAAATTGCTATGCGGATAGAAGAGCATGCAGGAGACCTGCTTTTACTTACAAAAGGACAAAAAAATGGTCCCTATGCAGTTGTCCTGCTAAGTGTCATGCTTTTTAGACAAACACGTGAATGGCAAAAATATATGAAAAAAGCCAAGTGCAGGAGATCAGTGTTTGTCATGTCGTCCCATTCACAGCTTAACATATGATTTTGCTACAAACACTAACTTTAAATATATTTATTTGATTTTATAAATAATGTATAATGATTAGTTTAAACAATATAGTTCATACTAAATACTATTTGTCTCAATTTTAAAATTATAAACATTTCGTTTTTAAAATTATAAGTATGACATCCAGTCACAGACAAACACACAAAATATCAACGAAAAAATATAAATATCAACAAAGAGTTTAATATTAGTAACATGCCAGTTTTTTGAAGATAATTTTGATTAACTAAAACAAAAATAGGAGAAGTACAAGCATCTTATGAAAAATTCAATAAACATTTCGGCTGATCGTAAAACATTTAAGATATTTATTTTGATATTTTGGTATAATCTTTTATTGTTTGAATATATGATTTATAGTTTTGAATTGGTTTTGTCATTCATAATTTATGATAAATTGTTTGATCTGAATCTCTCCTGCATGATTCGCTTGATCTGCATTTGTCCAACTTGATCTATACTTGTCCAGTTTAATCTGCATGAACTACTTGATTTGGACAGCTTGATCTGTTTTTACCCTTCGAAGCCTTAGGCTAATGTGCGTGTTAGTCAATCAAAACATGGGCTATATAGCCAATTTCTTGAGCCGTTCAGTATGATGAGCTACTAATAAAAGCAACGAATCAAACCGGGTTTTGTTTCATCGTGTTATATATGTATGGCTTAACTCAAAATATTCTCATATCTAGAGTCTGATTGGTGTGTAGGCTTTGAGGGTTTTGTGGTTGTGTAAAGTAACTAAAGCCAAATATTTGCCAATCACTTCTTTTATGCTTTAGAAATTTGTAAAGTCCTAAAAGCCCATTTAAAAAAAAACTGTTTTTTGTTTGTTTTTTTTACAGCCACTTTTGAGACTTTACAACACTCTCTCACTTCTTTTTCTATGACAAAAAAACGCGATTTGTTTTTTTTTTTGACTTTTTGCTCATTTCTTACTAATATAAAAGAAATAATAAGTATAATGATTAATAAATTCATTTTTATTAGTTAGTTTACGTTTTACCACCAAAAAATGTCATACCTTATTATTAATAGACTATTAATTTGTTGAAGACTAAAAAATATAAATAATTGAAAACATTTAGGATAGATTCAAAAAGTATAATAATTGAAAGAAAAAATAAATACAATGATTTATAAATTCATTTTCATTAGTTAGTTTAAATTTTACCATCAAGAGAAAATCATACCTTACTATTAATAGACTATTGATTTGTTAAAGACTAAAAAAATTTTTATAAATAATTGAAAACATTTACGAATGATTCAAAAAGTATAATAATTGAAAGAAAAAATAAATACAATGATTTATAAATTCATTTTCATTAGTTAAATTGGGTTTTACCATCAAGAAAAAGTCATACTTTACTATTAATAGATTATTAATCTGCTAAAAACTAAAACTATTGTATAAATAATTGAAAATATATATGTTTATTCAAGAAAGGTAGAGTACCACATACACTTTTTTAAATATCGAATGATAACTATGAAAATATATATGTTTATTAAGTGAAATAAATCCTCGTTGTTGTTTTTTCTTTCTATAATTAAATAAACTTTTATTATTTTATCTCTTAATACAGAATATGGCTCTACTATGGAAAATATTTGAAGATGAAGAGGGTGATGGCTTTTTACTCGAATCAGAAGAAACTAATCAAGATAAAAGAATCACGAGACTTTATGTTCAGATGCTGACCGTGGACGGCAACTTCTTCATGATATGATCAATGGTCACCCCACACAATGCCACAATATGTTAAGAATGTGGCCGGAGGTATTTACTAAATTATGCGGTGATCTCCAAGATATGTATGGCTTGTGTGATACATATAATATGTCTGCAAAAGAAAGTGTGGCTATATTTTTACATATGTGTGGACATAATATAACACAACGGACTGCAATGCATACATTTGGTCATTCAGCAGAAACAATTTCCAGAAAGTTCCATGAGGTACTTGTTGCACTTGTATCAATGGCTATTGATATGTTTGCTCCCGATCCGGCGTCTCTTATGCAAGTCCATCCTAAATTGCAATCAAATAAGTATTATTGGCCATATTTCAAAGGATTTATTGGTGCAATTGATAAAACTCATGTTTTATGTTATGGTGTCTGGAAGAAATCAACGAAGATACTGGAATAGGCACCGAGATACATCTATGAACATCCTTGCGATATGTAACTTAGACATGTTATTCACATATGCTTATGTTGTAATTCCATGATCTGATCATGATGCGAAAGTTCTTTCCCTTGCTATCGAAGCTGATACCAATTTTCCTCATCCACCTGATGGTAAATATTATCTAAGTGATTCAGGATATGCATTACGTTGTGGATTTCTTTGTCTATATAGGGGAGGGCAGTATCAGTTCAAGACAATACATGGAAGGTGTTCGAGATGAGATTGCAAACAACATATGGGCTAGAACCCGTTAATTTTTTAATATTTTTTTGTTTTATTTAAGAAATTTTAATTTTTAATAATTTTTATTTATTTAAATTATTATCATATTTTAAATTTAAGAAAAATAATTTTTTTGATTACAATTTCAAATTTTTACAATAAAGAAATAAAATATATTGTTGATAAATTTGATTGATTTTCTGTTTTTAAACTATCCAATATATTTTATGAACGTGTATAAATAAAAAATAGGCAATACATTTTGAAAAATGAATTATAAACATATATTTATAACAGTCACAATTTTTAAAGTTTTGAGTATCAATCAGGCTTTTCATTTTCTCTAAAGTAACAGTTACAGCCTTTAAAGCCAAAATCTCTACAACCACAATTCTAAAGTCAAAGTCTAAAGTGAAAGTCATTATCAATCGGGCCCTTAATCTATTAAAATAGAAGTACAATTAGAATTTAACCCTGATTTTTCCTAAATAGTTACAAGAGATTGCCACTGACATTAAAACAAATCATAAGGCATAATAATAATCAAACCGGTTATACATATTCCCATATTCCGTAAAATATAAGATACCTTAGGTACCTCTTTAAATTTTAATAAGACATTACCATATTTATCAAGCATATTGGTTTTGTCTTCTACAGTTAAACCTCTATAAATTAATAATGTCGGGACTTTGAAATTTTATTAATTTATAGAGATATTAATTTACCAAAGTTTCCTTATTTAATTTTTTTATTTTAAGATATATTTATTCTTAAAAAAAAAAAATTGATGCTAGGGTATAGATATTTATTATCATTTTTTTGAAATTTGACATTTATATTAAATTTCTTATATTACTTGGTGTATATAATATATATTTCATAGAATTTAAATATGGTTTTAGATATAATATTACTAAATCCCATCAACAATTTATTAAGTGTCAAGAAAATATAAAGAGAATTTCCTTGTAAATATAAAACAAACAATATAATAATAGATTATTACTTATATAAAATATGTATAATATAAATTATTAATTTATGATTTTAATGGGACCATATATTTACCGGCCCAAGTTGGAACCGGCAAAATTTATTAATTTAGAGAGATTATTAATTTATCGAGTATTAATTTATAGAGGTTCTACTGTACCAATATATTCCAATTCTTGATATGATCACACCGTAGAAATAGACAATTGTTCAACAAAATATTCTTTATAGTCTATTCCTTAATATTTATTACTAAGAAATAAATCTTTACAAACCCATGTAAATATTTATTACTAAAAATATTAAATAAAAATGGTTTTTAAATGTGTTGTTTCATGCATATTTTCTATAACTATATTTGTATGTCAGTGCGACATTTAGATAAATAAATAAAATTACTAATCTAATTGACAGTTAGATGAATAAATAAAATTTACTCATATAAGGAAAAAATTTGGTGTATAAATTAGTACGGGCCTATTCGAGTTTTGGATTTTCGGGATCAAAAATTTCAGTACCGTTCAGATATTTATAAATTTTGGTTGGGGTTTAGTTCAAATCTTTGTGGGTTCGGCTCGGATTTGGATAACCCTTTAGATTATTTTAAAATTTGTAAAATTTATTTTACTCTTTTAGATTTCTGAAAATCTATAAACAAAATGTTATATTTCATATAAATTTGAATAACATATGTTAAATATCTAAAACTAACATATAAACTGGTTTGGTTTGAATACTTGGATAGAGAGTCAATATATATTTTAAGTATTTTACTTTTGACTATTTATATATATTTTAAAGTATTTTTGATAATTTAAATGTATCTTATATATTTTGGATGTTTTAGTATATATATTTAATCTAAAAATAATAAATATGTTTATGTATATAAATCTATTTCGGATACATTCGGGTACCCATAATACTGCGCTTTGGGTTGGGTTGGGTTCTCTAAATACCAAAATTTTGAACTCATTCTGATATTCAATCAATTTCGATTCAGTTTAGTACTACTTTTTTAGATCGGATTCGGTTCGGTTCTTCAAATTTGCAGCCCTATATAAATGTTATATTAAGTAAATATTTAATACATATAAATGTAAAAATATACTCTACCAAAAACTATAGAAAATATTGATATATATATATATATATAACTCTACAAATAAACATCCGCACGGACGTGCAGGTCAAATTCTAGTTCCCATTTAAAGCTAAAGTTTTATGAACTTAGAGGTGTTGAATCTTGAGGCTGTTTGGTTTTCTTATTTGTGAAAACTAAGACCATTTTTAATAGTACATCATTTTGAATCAGATAAATAATGCATTTTTTTGAGGAAAAAAATGAAAGAATACATTTTTTTTCAACTAAATACAATTATAATTCTGAAAATATTATGAATTACAAGAACACAAAAAAAATTATGCGTAAATAAAATATTTTAGAACATAAGTAGTAAAAATTACGAAGTACTATATTATTTCCGAAAATATAGAAACTGTCTTTTCTTTTTCAATTAATATTATTTTTTATTCGACAACTTAAATTAACAACTTTTGTTCTAAGTAATGAAAAGTAAATTAATTTCATTAACACCTAATTGACAAAGTAGTAGTTTAAAATATTATATATTAGTGACTAAAATGGTGTAATACAATTATATAGTATTTAATAATTTATTACAAGCCTAAATTTTAATAGATTAAATAAATGTGTATGGATGCATAGATCAAACTCTAGTTTTAGATTTAAAAGAGCATATTTCTCCAACTAGAACCATATCCATACCAGAGTTATATCCGACTTTATAATTGATTGTTTTGTCTGGCTTCGTATATGTTTAGTTTAACTAAATAAAACACTCCTAAATGGACTCACCAAGTTCATTATATATCATCCTCATGATATATAAAAGTGTATAAAAATTAGGAAACGTGAAATAGAAAAAGAATAGAAGATGGGTGGTGGTTATTAAAGAATTGAATGCTCCCCTTGGTCAGCTCTTACATTTGTCCCCCGGAAAATTCTCAGCTTCTGCTTCCTATTGATGGCAAACACCCCCATAACCATTCCTTCTCTTTTTTCTTCTTTGAATTTCAGTTTCCTCTCTCTTTAGTTCTGGGTAAAAAAAAAATGAACTTCATCATTGAACAAGATGATTCTTCGTGGAACCTATGCTAATGTTTCTTGCTGACACCAACAAACCTACAAACACAGAACCTTTTTAGAAGCTGCATTTTTCTTGTAATTAATTTCATCCTCTTATTCTCTCTCTTTTCTTGTTCTCTGTTTTTTTTTTCTGAATTGTTTTGATTTCATTATTTGTAGGTTTATCAAAATGTCTAATCTTTCAGCACGAACAGGACGAGACCGTCAACGTTATGACAACAACTTCCGTCTTGTTTCTGGGTATTAAAATCTTTTTTTCTTTTTCTTTTCCTTGCGGTTGACTTTATCAATTCTTGAATAGTTCTTGACATGATGTGTTTTTACTTTTTAGTTTCATTTAAATGGTGGAAAATTAGTAAGTAATAATTGATGTTGACATATTGATGACAGATGCATTCCGTATAGACTAGTGAAAGATGAAGAGGACTCAACTGTTGACTTTGAAAACAAGCTCCAAGTTCTTATGGTTTCATCTCCTAACCGACACGATCTTGTCTTCCCAAAGGTTTTTGTCTTTTTTTTCTTGTATCTATTTCTTCATGTTTTAATGCATTTGAAATTTCAAAATGCTTTGTGTACTAAATCTTCAGGGAGGATGGGAAGATGATGAAACTGTTCTTGAAGCTGCTTCTCGTGAAGCCATGGAAGAAGCTGGAATCAAAGGAATACTAAGAGTGAGTTCTCTGTTTCCATCACAGATCCTTCATCCAAGTTCTTTGTATAGATTTAGACTTGAATATTGTTTCCTATAGGAAGATCCATTAGGAGTTTGGGAGTTTAGAAGCAAGAGTAGCAGTATGGAGCCTGACTGCTGCCTAGGTGGATGCAAAGGCTATATGTTTGCGTTAGAGGTGACTGAAGAACTTGAGACATGGCCAGAACATGAGAACCGCGAGAGGAGATGGGTACGTAGCACACATTGCTGCTTTTGTATGTGCTTTATAGTAAAAGTTACTGATATGGGTTTGTTGTATAAAAACACACAGCTGAATGTTAAAGAAGCTTTGGAACTGTGTCGGTATGAGTGGATGCAGTGTGCTCTTGAAGAGTTTCTAAGAGTAATGGCAGAAGATGGAAGGACAAAAGAAGAGACTCTTGCGGCTGCTTCGAGCATTTCAAATCGAGAAGAGCGTCAAATCGGTTCTTCAGTACTACTCTGTAGTTAATTAGTTTCTGTTAGGCACATCAAACTTCTTCAACTGTTATTATATTCTGAATTGTTGAAAAGCTTCTTCTGTAAGCAAAAAACATGAGGAGCTAAATGATTAAGACTCAGTTTGTTCCAAGTTTAGCATGTGATTCCCAAAGAGACATATAGAGAGGCTACTACTCCATTAAGATGTTATTATTGTTAACTAATAACACAATAGGAAGTATCTTTGGAGTTGTTTTCTCATGAGAGGTTGACTAAAGAACTATATAAAATAATATACTTACCCTAATACTTGAGAGATAAACATCTTTAGATAAATAGTTCATTCAACTCTCAGTGCTGACATAGGCAGAACATGAAAGACATGTGGCTTTCCCATCTGTACAAAGATCCGTTCAGATATCATCCCAACCAAAAGATTGCAGTATTGGTCGTCTTGGAGCATTTGCAGATATCTTGACCTCAATACCTCACGAGGTTAAAGCTTAGAAGTGCAGAGAAGAAGGCTAAGAAAAACAAAAAAATTGCTCCAGCCATTTATACACACAAGTGCTTTAGCGATAGCTAGCTAAACACATTATTTTCCAATGCAGTAAGAAATCACCACACAGAAAACTAAATACTCAACTTCGAAGGATAGACATAAATGGCATTAGCAAATAACTTATTAGGGATTAATAGAGACAGGAGCAGTAAATGAGACCATGCAGGACCGGTCTTAAATATAAAAAAAAATTGAGCTTTTGTCTATATTATATTTTTTAAAAAAAAATTGGGGACTTAAAAATCCTTGTTTTATGAGACCAGTGTAATGATCAGCGTGAAAGTGAACAAGGAAATAAGCAGAAACAACCATAGCGAAAGGCATGTTCGTGCAGATAATCCACACAGAAATGTGGTGCAAAATTAGCAATACGAGAAAATAAATGCGAAAGAGGAAAAAGAGTAACAACAGCATGGAAGTTTCATTGGTCAATGGAGATCCTCTCTAAGTTTTTTCTCGAAGCAGTCGACGTCTCCGGTCGTCATTGACCAGAACCAATACCTTCTTCTTCGTCGTCTTCATTAACATTATCTGGAAAAAAAAAAGTGAAAACGAAAGGTCAAAAGGGTCAACTTTACTTTCAAATAAACATTTTTATCAAAGGATGCTTTTCGGCCATTGAGAGAAAGAGAGTGGTAAAAAAAAAAGCCCAACAAAACGTGAGGAGCAGCATGAAGACAAGATTAAAAAAAAAAACGACAACATCAATTTCTATGTTCGAATAATCTCTTCGTCGTCTTCCTCTAAATCCCGTCACCGTCGTTGAGAAAATTCTCGGCGACTAAGTCTTCTTCTTCCTTTACGAATAAAAATCAAAACTTTTTTTTTGTTTATAAAAGTGAAATAAATAAATATATATATCCAACTTTTTATTTATTCGACAGAGGAAGAACTTGTCATTGCTCTCTGCTCTGCTGTTTTAGAATCAATCTGGATCTGAACCTCTTCCATCATCTCCTTCCCAGGTTTCTCTATGCTAATCTCAGATAACCCTTTTGCTTCTGCATTGCCCCAATTTTAAATCTCTTTATCATCTAACCAAAGCTCCAAGCTTGTTGTGTCTTTTTATCTCTTTTGCAATAATAACCTTTAATGCTTAAAGGGTTTCTTCTCTTTGCAGATTTCTCAAGGCTTAGTGATTGATTTGCGTCAAGTTTGAAGCTTTTTAGATGATTATTAATTGAGCTGCTGTCTCTGTTCTTTTTAAAACCATGGGAGAGTGGGTCATTGGAGCTTTCATTAATGTTTTTGGAAGCGTTGCTATTAATTTCGGCACTAACCTTCTCAAATTAGGACATAATGAGGTTTTGCATTTTTTGCCTCTGGTAAATACTATCTGGTGTTTTACATTTTTGATCTCCTGAACTTTACTTTTGTGTGTTTATCAGAGAGAGAGGTTGGCTTTACAGGATAATGTTGGAGGAAAGACGCCGTTGAAGTTGAAGCCGATTGTACATTTTCAGACATGGAGAGTTGGTATTTGCTTTTGTCTTTTTAAACGCCTTTTCCCCTACCTTTGAAGTTTATGTTATGACGCCTTAATGTTGTTGGAAAACTTACAGGGATCCTTGTCTTTCTTCTTGGGAATTGTTTCAATTTCATTTCCTTTGGTTATGCTGCTCAGGTAGATTGGTTTGATTTTGATTGTTGCATCTCTTTGGTTTTCTTACCTTTAAGAACTCTCTTTGCAGTCTCTTCTAGCAGCTCTTGGTTCAATTCAATTTGTATCCAACATAGCGTTTGCTTATGTTGTACTTAACAAAATGGTCACCGTTAAGTACGTAACCATCCTCGCTTTGCAATCTTTACTAATCTACTTTATCCATCCCTCTCTTCTAATTTTTGTTTGGTATGCCTCTTGTCACAGAGTACATGTTGCTACAGCCTTTATAGTTCTTGGAAACATTTTTCTTGTAGCATTTGGTAACCACCAGTCTCCAGGTAAACTTTTCTTCAACAGTTTTGGTTTATCGTTTTTTACCAAAAAGTGTGAACTAATGCAAAGTCTTTTATGTGCTCAGTTTTCACACCTGAAGAGTTGGCAGAGAAATACAGCAATGTCACATTCCTGGTGTACTGTGGGATTTTGATTATAATCGTAGCCGTAAACCATTTCCTCTATAGGTAAGTCTTAGCATTGCACTATCTTACAAATATTGGCCCTCTTTTGTGATATCTTTGATTGGAGTGTATAGGAAAGGAGAAGTTTTGTTATCTGTACCTGGACAAGAGATTAGCTCCTATTGGAAACTGTTGCTTCCTTTCTCATATGCTGTGGTCTCTGGCGCTATAGGATCATGTTCTGTTTTATTCGCCAAGTCACTGTGAGTTTGTCAATCTGCTAGCTTTTTACTTTAACAAACCGATAAGTTATGCTAATTTGAGCTTCATCTTGCAGCTCAAACTTGCTGAGGTTGGCCATGTCTAGTAGCTATCAGTTGCACAGCTGGTTCACATACTCTATGCTTCTGTTATTTCTTAGTACAGCTGGATTCTGGGTAAAGCCTTAAAGCTAATGAAGTTTTAGTCTGCTTTGTTGTGCCATTGAGACAATTAAGTTACTAAAGTAAAGATCTTTATAATGTGCTTTTTGTTGCAGATGACAAGATTGAATGAAGGATTGTCTCTGTATGACGCAATTCTCATAGTTCCAATGTTTCAGATTGCTTGGACTTTCTTTTCCATCTGTACAGGATTCATCTACTTTCAAGAGTTTCAGGTTCATCTTACTAAAGAAGGTTCCTTAGCATGATTAGTTTGGTTATCTTGTATCATCAGGCTTATCATCCTCTTCTTCTTTAAACAGGTTTTTGATGCTTTAAGAACGACAATGTTCATATTAGGAATGATGTGTGTATTCATAGGCATATCTTTACTAGCACCTGATGATACAAGAGGCAACGAGACAAAAGAGAATCTTGACTCAATAGTATCCTCCGAGGAGGACAGGTTGATATCACAATCATTTGAAGATGGACATAGCAAAGACACAAGAGTAGCTGTACATGGACAACATATGAAAGCAGCTGATCTAATTGCCAAGACAAAGGTACCCCACAAAGCAAATATATCTTCACTGGTAAGCTTTATCAACAGTACTAAAACAACAAACTTAACCCTTCTTCTTCTTTTCTGTGTTGCAGACTGCTTGTTTAACAGCATTGGGCTTTGGTGAAGACTCTATCAACGCATCTGCTATTCTTGTGATGCCAATGGTATCTTCGAAGATTACAGGGTTTAGAGGAAACGTGCTTGAGAGGGCTAAGATCTTGTCCATGAGAGGAGGATCAGGATGGAGCAAACTAGCTATGGAAGAAGAAGGAACAAGAAAGACATCTCATCACCCTTCAAAGGCTTAAGTAGACAGTTTCTCAGGTACATTCTTCTCTTAGCAATGTTTTTAGGATCCATTACACGTTTGTGTATTCTTGTAAAGACCAATATGTATTATTGCATTACATCTATGTATATTAATTTTTTGTTTATATGTTTGAGACCTGTTACGAAGAGTTTCATAAAGTACCAAATGTAAACAAGTTTAAATTGAGTTTAATCATTATTACAAATCCACAACTCAGTGCTACAGTTTATACAGTCTTCACCGATGTTTTGAGAATCAGAAAACATGAGAGACAAGTTTTGATTTTCATTACAGACCACTTCCAGTTGTTGGCAACATTGTCAGCCAAATCAACAACTCTTTGTGAGTAACCCCATTCATTATCATACCAAGCAATCACCATAGTGAGTGAAGAATCAATGGTGGACGACACATCTGAGCATCTGAAATCAACATACACTAGCGGTTCAT
Organism: Eruca vesicaria subsp. sativa; assembly: GCA_932364175.1. NCBI lineage: Eukaryota > Viridiplantae > Streptophyta > Magnoliopsida > Brassicales > Brassicaceae > Eruca > Eruca vesicaria. The sequence continues at coordinate 97,608 of CAKOAT010367376.1, forward strand.
CGCAGACTTCAAGGATACTGATAGGTTCAAGAAAGTATATGTTCGAAGAAAGAAGAGAGGAGAGGAGAAAGAAGACGTTGAAGTGGAGGGAAATGGTTCAAACGAGGAACCTTCTGAATAGGAGAGAGACTTTAAAGAATAAGAAGAGTTGAAGAACCTCGGGTGGAAAGAGAGGGTTAGCAGTTATAGATTAAATCGTCTAAGTCAGATAGTATAAAAGGAAGTAGTCGTTGTGAGTTGTGTTTATGCTTTGTTTGTTGAAACTCTTTGACGTTATGAGTCTAGAGCTAACAGTCGTTATGAGACTGACGATGGAGATGAACTCGTGATGAGAGTGATTCGAAATCGTACTTCAAAGCTGTAAACACTTCTATATTCAAAGTAATACAAGAGAAGATTCTTTACAAGATTAACAATAACTAGAGTCTATCATTGGTGCGGCGAAACTTGATCGGAACCACCGCGAGCGAACGAGATGGTAGAGACGCGTAACGGAGGAGATCAAGAGAAACAGATGACGACGAACTCGGGAAAATCGTCGGAGATTCAGCTGATTCTTGACGAGCTCGAGTTATCGAAGATTAATTACGAAAAATTGGCTCGGAGTGACCGCGCGACGACGGCGAAGTTCGAGGAGATCAATTCGAAGATGGATTCAATGGCTAATGATTCGCTTTCACGCTTCGAAGCAATTGAGAAGCAAATGACTCATATTACTGATGTATTGGTTCGTTTAGAGGACACTGCGGTGTTTACTCAACGTCCTGGGAAAGAGATTGCGTCTTCTTCAAATCCACAGAAGGATCAGGTACCTATCTCTTTATCTGAACCGGAAAGAGCTCAAACACAGTTAGGTTATCGGGGAATCCTTGGGAATCTAATGAATCGTGATAAAATGTTGAGGAAAATTGAGATGCCTGTGTTTTCTGGTTCTTTGCCGTTCGATTGGATATCTCGTGCAGAAAGATTTTTCAGGATTGGTAACTTCAATGAGGAGGAGAAGCTGCATCTGGTGTCTTTAAGCTTGGAAGGTCCTGTTCTTCAATGGTTCAACGGTGAATTTCTTGATGATCCGTTTGTCAGTTGGGAGCAGTTTACGCAGCGGATGCTGGACAGATTTGGAGGTCCTATTGATAATGATCCGGCAGCTCGCCTTTTTAGAGTCAAACAAGAAGGGGAGATTGAAGAGTAGTGCATGAATTTGAAACATTAAGGAACCAAGTCACAGGCGTGGATGAGAAGAATTTGATCAAGGTCTTCTTTAACGGCCTCAAACCGGACATGAAGGAAGTCATTCGTATGAAAGAACCGGTTACCTTGACTCAACACAAGCTTGCTGTTCTTAAAATGCAAAGCACTACGTTCTGTAGCGTGATAAGCTCGGCCGCTGGTGAAGGGCGGGGAGGCTATCAACGACAGACGTCAGTGTCTCGTGCGGCTACTTACAACACTAAGACGCAGACTGAGCCTTCTAAAATCACTCCGTCTGCAACCAAAGAAAATGTTGCCCCTCAACGCAACAATGTGAGACCACGCTTGCAACACTCTGATGCAGAACTTGATAGGATGCGTAGAGACAAAATTTGCTTCAGATGTAAAGCACCTTGGACACCGGCTCACAACAAAGATTGCCCGAACCGAATGTTACGAGTCCTCACTGTGATCAATGGCTTAGAACTTGAGGTGGTTAATTCTGAAGAAGAAGAAGAGTTACCGGAACAACCACAACAACAAGTTCTCCACACATTGTCATTAAACTCATATTTGGGCATCAACTCTCCGAAGACTACGAAGATGAGAGGGTACATTAACAACTTAGAGGTGATCGTCATGCTTGATAGCGGAGCATCTCACAACTTCATATCACCAGAAGTTGTGACCAAGCTACACTTGAGAGTTTCTGCAGATAGTAGCTTGGATGTGTTGTTGGGAAATGGGGTTACTGTAAACGCATTAGGAGTATGCCAAGCAGTTAATTTCCAACTCAATAAAACCAACTTCACAGGCGATTTCATCTCTCTTGAACTGGGGAATGTTGATGTGATACTGGGTGTTCAATGGCTTGAAACTTTAGGTGTTTGTGAAGTGGACTGGAAGGAGCAGGTCCTTTCCTTCACCTATAATGGGAATCGCGTGACTTTGGTAGGAGAAAAGGCTCTACATTGCACACGATTCTCTTTCAAATCATTGAAACCAGTCTATACAAGTAGCAAGATAGGAAGGGAAGCGCTTCTTGCTTCTTCTATAGCTACATCACCAGTCCCAGAAGTTCGTTTCCTTTACTCCAAGATACTCCAAGATTTTCAAGACGTGTTCGAGATTCCTACTACATTACCACCTTTTAGGGGACATGAACACGCTATAAATCTGATTCCCGGAGTGTCTTCTGTATCTGTTCGACCGTACAGATATCCTCATGCTAGCAAGGTGGCCATGGAGCAGATGGTCACAGATATGTTAGCTACGGGTATTATACGTCCCAGCACAAGTCCGTTCTCTAGTCCAGTGCTTTTGGTCAAGAAGAAAGACGGGTCTTTACGTTTTTGTGTGGACTATCGAGCATTGAACAGAGCTACAGTTTTGGACAAGTATCCAATTCCAGTGATTGATCAACTGTTAGATGAGTTACATGGAGCATCAGTTTTTTCTAAACTGGATCTTCGCTCTGGTTATCATCAGATCCGGATGGTAGAAGAGGACATTCATAAGACAGCATTTCGGACAGTGGAAGGCCATTACGAGTTCCTGGTTATGCCGTTTGGATTATCGAATGCACCAGCAACATTCCAGGCTCTTATGAACAAAGTGTTCAAGCCTTTCCTCCGCAGTTTTGTCTTGGTTTTTTTTGATGACATTCTAGTCTACAGCAAGAATCAGGAGGATCATGAGATTCATTTACGTCTAGTGCTGCAGGTCTTGCGTGAACATAAACTCTTTGCTAATCAGAAGAAATGCACTTTTGGTGTAAAAAGTGTCGAATATCTTGGTCACATTATTTCTGAAAATGGTGTTGCTACCGACTCAGTTAAAACTGCTGCAATGACGTCTTGGCCTATTCCAAAAACAGTCAAACAATTGCGTGGGTTCCTTGGTTTAACGGGGTATTATCGACGTTATGTGAAGGATTATGGCACCATTGCTCGGCCGTTAACAAGTCTATTGAAGAAAGATCAATTTTGTTGGTCTCAGGAAGCTCAGTCCGCATTGGATAAACTCAAATATGCGATGGTTCATGCACCTGTTCTCGCTCTGCCTAACTTTCAAGAAACTTTTGTGATCGAATCTGATGCATCGGGCTTTGGGTTGGGGGCTGTATTGATGCAGAACAAGCGCCCTATTGCATTTTTCAGTCACGCTTTAACACCTAGAGAACAGTTGAAACCTGCCTATGAAAGGGAACTAATGGCGATTGTCATGGCGATAAGGAAATGGAAGCACTACTTGTTGGGTCGTAAATTTCATGTGCATACTGATCAGAGAAGTTTGAAGTTTCTCTTGGAACAGAAAGAAGTGAATCTTGAATATCAGAAGTGGTTGACAAAGATCCTTGGTTTTGATTTTGAGATTTTTTACAAGCCTGGTCCTGAAAATAAAGCTGCTGACGGATTATCAAGATCAATCTCAGTGTCCACCTTGTTGTTAGCTCTGACAGTACCGACGGTCTTACAGTGGGAGGATTTGTACCGTGAGATCAGTGAGGATAAGCGGATTCAGAGTACTATCTCGAAGATTCAATCAGGGGTTTTGAAGTCAAAGAAATATCATATCAGTGAGGGAAAATTATGGTCAAAACACAGGCTGGTCATACCAAAGACTTCACGTTTCATTCCCTTGATATTAAATGAAGCTCATGACAGTAAGATGGGGGGCCATTCCGGAGTTCTAAAGACAGTGAAGCGCATTCAGTGTTCTTTTGCTTGGAAGGGCATGTACAAAATTATTCAGGAGTATGTCGCAGCTTGTCACGTTTGCCAAACACACAAACATTCTACTCTGTCTCCGGCAGGACTTCTCCAACCTCTCCCTATTCCAACGATGATTTGGGAAGACATCAATATGGACTTCATAGAAGGACTGCCTCGTTCTAATGGATTCAACTCTATTCTGGTGGTTGTTGATAGATTGAGTAAGTTTGCCCATTTTGTGTGTTTAAAACATCCGTTTACAGCAATCGAGGTGGCTCAGAAATTTGTTCAGGAGATAGTACGACTCCATGGGTTTCCAAAGAGCATCACTTCTGATCGTGACAAGATCTTTCTCAGTTCTTTTTGGAAGGAAATATTTCGCCTGGCTGGTACCAAACTGCAGTATAGTACTGCTTTTCACCCTCAAACCGATGGACAGTCCGAAGTTTTGAATAGGTGTTTAGAGACTTATTTGCGCAGTTTCTCGTCTTCACATCCGCGCACTTGGCAATCGTATGTGGCATGGGCTGAGTTGTGGTATAATACTACCTTTCATAAATCCATTCAAACGACTCCTTTCAAGATTGTCTATGGCCGGGATCCACCTCCTTTGTTGCGTTTTGAAATGGGTTCCACCAATAACTTTGAGCTTGAGCGTGCTTTGCGTGATAGAGATGAAGTGTTGGTGGTTCTGAAGGATAATCTTGCTCGCGCTCAAGAGATCATGAAGTTTCAAGCTGACAAGTCGCGCAGAGATGTTCACTTTGAGGTTGGGGACATGGTGTTTCTGAAACTTCAACCTTACCGTCAACGCTCGGTCAAGAATAGATGGTGCCAAAAGTTATCAGCAAAATACTTTGGTCCTTACCGGGTGTTAGAACGTATTGGGGCTACTGCGTACAAGTTACAGTTACCACCAGAGGCTAAGATTCACCCTGTTTTTCATATTTCACAATTGAAAGCGGCGTTGGGGTCTCATGAGCAGAGTGCATTGTTGCCACCGGGTGATCTTACAGAGGCTGAAGAGGCTGTACGTCCTGAAGAGATTTTGGAGAAGCGTTATAATGCGCAAGGGGAGTTGGAGTTGTTGGTTACTTGGCAGGATCGGTCTTTCCTCGAAAACTCTTGGGTGCCATATCAGGAATTCATCACTTGTTTTCCTGATTACCAGCTTGAGGGCAAGCTGGATTTCGTTGGGGGAAGTATTGATAGGTTCAAGAAAGTATATGTTCGAAGAAAGAAGAGAGGAGAGGAGAAAGAAGACGTTGAAGTGGAGGGAAATGGTTCAAACGAGGAACCTTCTGAATAGGAGAGAGACTTTAAAGAATAAGAAGAGTTGAAGAACCTCGGGTGGAAAGAGAGGGTTAGCAGTTATAGATTAAATCGAACCTTCTGAATAGGAGAGAGACTTTAAAGAATAAGAAGAGTTGAAGAACCTCGGGTGGAAAGAGAGGGTTAGCAGTTATAGATTAAATCGTCTAAGTCAGATAGTATAAAAGGAAGTAGTCGTTGTGAGTTGTGTTTATGCTTTGTTTGTTGAAACTCTTTGACGTTATGAGTCTAGAGCTAACAGTCGTTATGAGACTGACGATGGAGATGAACTCGTGATGAGAGTGATTCGAAATCGTACTTCAAAGCTGTAAACACTTCTATATTCAAAGTAATACAAGAGAAGATTCTTACAAGATTAACAATAACTAGAGTCTATCAGATACCTTCTAAGCTTTTTCTCTGCAGAGTCTCTGAAAGCATCGTTAACTTCCTCAGCGAAAGTCTTCTTGGCGACCTGCACAACGAGATCAACCACTGATACATTTGGTGTTGGGACACGGAGAGCTATTCCATTGAGTTTTCCTTTGAGATTAGGGAGCACAAGAGCCACGCGGCTTTAGCTGCTCATGTAGATGTGGGAACAATGTTTAAAGCAACTGCTCTTGCTCTCCTTAGATCACGGTGGCTAGCATCTAGTAACCTCTGGTCACCAGTGTATGAGTGAGTAGTTGTCATTGTACCCTTTATGATACCTAAGAATAATTACAAAACATGATTAGTTACTAGTATCATTGGTCTGAAAGGACTAAAGAGAAACCATTGCATACCGAACTTCTGGTCTTGAACTTTGACAAAGGGAGCAAGACAGTTAGTAGCAAGAAGCATTGCTAATGATCGGTTCATCAGGATTGTAATCATCAGCGTTGACACCAACAACATAAGTTGGGATGTCTCCTTTGCCTGAAGCTGTAATGATAACCTTCTTAGCTGTTAATGGAATTCCTCTCGGTCATAAAGCTGTTAAAGTATTGATGGATGTTGTGCATGAGGACGGAACATATTTATGGAGGCCTACGATGGATTTTGCATATCTTGAGGACTGCTTACACACTTTTATATCATTGTCTGCTCGAAAAGTTGTCTTTGAGAACCCACCAGCAGCAACAAGACAACAATCTCCTACTCCAAACAATGTCTCTTCAGTAGGAAACAGAAGAGAATCAGAAATCAACATTACATCTGAAGGTTTTAAGTCTCTTACTGGAAAAGCGTGACAAATGGTGCAACATCTGCTCCTATTGAGGAGTCTCCACCAACTGATCAGGTATTTTTTTCACACATGTGCAATCATCTTGTTATATTAATCTCTGTTTTTTTAAGTTATGGTCATGCTTTTATAAAGTATCAGTTAAAGCTTGGAGCTGTGAAACTCATTTAGAAGTCCAAACTGATGGACATTGGTGGGAGGAAACTAGTTGTTGCTGAAGGACGTGTGCATTCAACAGACCCAGCTCAAATGGTCCACTTTGTACGATTAGATCCGAAAGCAGCTAGAATGTGGGTAGATGCAGTGCTCGAAAATGATGCAGATGTTTGGAGGAAATCAAATGAGATAGAGTGTTTGAAAGATGCACATGGTTCATCAATTGCCTGGCCAATTGATAAATTGGTCATCTTTTAAGCTGATGTAAGTGTTGTATTTTGTGTTATAACCTGCATATGTAATTGCCTTGACTGATCCGAGTTTTTATTGTTGCAGCCTGCAAGGGGGAATGAAGAACTTAAGTCCAGATTAGCTAGTTTTAAGATAGGCTAATGAACTTCATGTATGATATTATTTCTTAAGGCTTTGGTATCTGTTTTCAATCGGCATCAGGTATCTGTTTTTCATCGGCATCAGTAATGACTTATGTATTGAAACATATTTTTTATGAATGGATTTGTTTGATTATGAATTTCTATTTTCGTGAAACCAAATATTCGAAATAATCATTGCTCTTAACAGCAGTAAAAATAGCTAAAAAAAAACTGTTATAATAACACTCATAGCATTTTAAATTACATGTAATTTAAACAATAATAACTTATATTAAAGCTATCAAAACTTTTAGTATAGCACTTATCAACTACAATTACCAGAAAAAAGTTTTGCTAGAAGACCCTACCATAGCACGATATATGTATCGTAATCATTTTGTAACAGAAAATAACCGTGCCATAGATTCGCTAATAACATCGATCAGTTAACGGTATCGTAAACCTACATTTCTTAGCATCACAAAAAACGCTACCATAGGGGGTATCTATGATTGCTGTCGTATACATAGCATTTATGAAAACGCTATCAAACATCTAATATAACATATAATTCGGGTTAACAATGTACATATTTCTTGTAGTGGATATTTCTATGATCACAAATCATCAATCCTTGACCTCATTTTCAGTTTGGGCTTTACACTTTGGGCTTGTTTCTTTATATGTGTGTGTGGTCACAGTAAATAAAGAAGATAAACACACAAACCTATCATATGATTTTGAACCATGCAATATAATACAAAGATTATTACAACTATTGTATTTGTAACAAAGAAACGTAAGGAAAGTAACGTTGAAATTGCCAGCGTATGGCCTTGAATTAGCATAGTAATTGGTGGAAAAATCAAGATAGAACATGAAGAACTTCTTACACAAATTCTATTGAAACTTTATGAGACAAGCTTTTAAACTTTATGAGACAAGCAACGTTTGAAAACAAACGCATACAAGAGAGTAGAGACGCAACCAGCTAAAGAGATGTAGAATAGAATTTTTATTTGGAAATTTATTTGATAAAACTAAGATATTACATAAATGCAGAATGTTGGTTTTGGCTAGGTTTGATTTGAGCAACAGAAATCTCAGCTTGAGTCCTAGGCAAAAGATTTTGGGTTTTTTGAATCTGATTTTGGAGCAAAGAAATTATCCCAACACATCCATAAACAGGATCTTCAACTCTGCATGTTGCTTCAAAGCACAAAGATTCCACTGCTTCAGCTCTTGTCTGAACAGGAAGTTGCTGTCAAAAATCCACCATCAGTATTTATATATAAACTATTGATACAATTATGTTATCTTAGATGTGGCTTTACAACAGATACACAAAAGATCTTATATACCTGAAGCATTTTGGAAACATTTCCAGCACCATAGATTCTGTGGACACATGCAAATTTATCAGGATTGTTTGGAGGGAAATAAGGTGAGAAAACGCAATCTTTTGGACATCTTCTTCTCAGATATCTGCAAGCAGCACATCTTTTAGGATTCATGGCAGATTTTATGTTGAGAGAAGAAAGATTGTGAAAATCTATGAAGAATGATTTGACTTATTTGTATTCTCTTTTGTTTCCTTTTCTTTTCCAATTATCCAACGGCTACTTTCCAGTTTATGAAAATTTGAGTGCATTTACACAAGGTAAGCTTATTAATGTTGATTCTCAATGTGACTAATTAGAATATATTACCGTTAGAAGCAGCTTCTTGAATCTTGATCTTCCAAATCTCATAGCTCCAGTTTTGTATAGACGTCAAATACTTTTATGAAATATAATCTCGTCTCCTTACAATATTTATACATGAATCAAAATATAATTTACATTTAGTATAACCATTTCCTCCTGAGAGATCTTGAGGTTGCAAGATATACTTAAGTGACTATAGGGTGTCTGTCTCATATGCCATAGCTAATCAAATATTTGTATTCAACCAACCTCACCACCAGCGAAGAGCAACATATCTTTCCCTTGGAACACATTAGCCATGAGAATCTCTTTCTGTATCGTGCTAGCTACGTGAGTTCACATCAAAATTGCACCTGAGAATTCAAGAACTGAAAAGGCTGTGACTATGGTGATTGCCTTCTCTGTTTTTTTGACAAAATGTTAAAGGCTTGAGACATACATTCCAGATAAGTCACCAGTAGCTTCTGCATGGAATTTTTCATTTGATTCCATGGAATTGATAGAAGATTCGTGAGAACTCTGTATCTGTTGATCGTCATGGTGTTTCTCAGCATAAGAAGAGAAGCTAGCTAAAGGACACACGAGTTTCAAGGGAAGAGAAGTGTGTTTCTGAGGAGGAAGGAATAGGGCATTGTTTTTCTTGAAGAAAGGAGGAGATTCCTTGGGAGAGAAACAAGCGAGAGGTGATCTTGGTATGCAGAGGTGAGAAGGCTTAAAGCGAGTGGTTTAGAGAAACCTGAAGGAAGAGTCATGTCTTAAAAGAATATCAAGAGGGAATTAGATGTATAAGGAATGAAGAGGAGAATCTACAGAGAGGAGATATGAGCAGTGGATGATGATGAAGAAGATGTTGATGATGATGATGATGATCAGGAAATCACAGCTACCACTCACTTGTGAAAAGAATCACCAAAATTAAAGGTTGGGAATTTTTGTTCTTTGGATGTAGACTTGTAGTAAGAGAAGAGAATTAGGTGGCACTTGTTAGAATTTCTATATGAAAGTGCTATAATACAATTGGCGTTTTTCTATATCAGTGAATGTTGTGGTAATGAGAGAAGCAAGGAGGTGTTTGAGTTGTTCATGCTTAGGCAAGAAGGAGTTAACCTTTCTAGGGGTCTTTACGTGCTTCGTACGCGATAATGTTGAGCTCGGTTTTTCAGTATTTCAGTTCTATGACCACCAAATATCTTATGGAACATGATGATTGTATGGTTGAACTTAAACGTTAAGTATGGTTGCTTGCATCAGCTTGAAAAAATTATCCTATTGATGCCTTTTGCTCTACCTGCTTAAACGGCTTCATGAGCGATCATCACTTTCAGCCACCATGTATGAATCTTAGCAAAAGAGATTGTGTCATGCAGTAAGATCCGATCACATGTGTTTAAAAGGATTTGCAGACAAACCTGGTGTCTTTCAAAATGCATGTCTCTATTTGTTTTCATTGATCACATATTCTCTTTTTTCCTCATTTTAATTTACTTATGTTCAGTTTGTTGGTAAGTGTATGTTCCATACAGTGCTTTGTCCTCAGTATTTTTTTCTATGTGAATTTGTGGTATTTGATAACTTGTAAATTGAGATTATTCAACTGAAAAAGGATGGCTTCTGTTTGTTTAATACTACTCTCTTGTTTCTGAATCCTGATTTTCTCTAACGTTACTCTATCAGTTTGTATTGCACAAAGACTTTTCATCACTGATGGTATACTTTTTTCTTGCATTTTGAACTCGTTATTTAGTTTAATGTCTTGATATGAAGTTAACTGGTCATGGTTTCTTATTTGTCCTCTTCACTCATGTGTTTGCTTGCTCTGAGTCACCCCTTAAATGAAGATAGTAGTAAGATATCCGTTAATTAATTAATAAATGAGTCTGTTTTACTTCTCACATCCATAACAATGTTCAAATTGAAACCATGTGGAAGGACATATGTATCTACTCCCAAGTCTTTTTTTCTATATTGCGGTTTGTGGTTTTATATCTGAGGTTTTCTAATCTCTGTGACCAGTTGTTAGATATGTCAAAGCAAATTCTTGTACATTTCCTTGATGAGGCATATAAACCTCATTGTTTTACTCTATAAGGTAATTTATTCACTCTCAAAATTTTATTGGGCAAAAAGTATTTTTAAAGCCAAAGTAGATAAAAAAGAGAAAACGAAGTAATTGACGTGGTCCATGATTGGAGACGCATGAGATGTTACATGCACCACATGTCTTTGGAGTTTGGATGAATAAATAGAAACACATCCCCTATATATTAAAAGAGAAACATTTGAAAAATTGTAACGTCAATTTTGTAATAATTAAAAAAGGATCTCATGCTTAGGTGTCACTCAATTAGGTAGTCAATTACATTCAATTGAAAATTAAGTAGGTCCACATTGGATTTTTATATGCCGCTAGATATATTAGTTGGTCAAACTATATGACATGATGATATAATATGATATTTACGATAGAAGCATTTATGATTGTTTCCTTAGATATAATTACTATTTTATTTTATTTCCTTAAATAAAACCTACAGAATTACCATAAATGACTAATATATATATGATAATTAATGATTCTAATAATAAATATTTGATAACAATTTATGTCTCCTCCATCATATTTTCTTTAATTTTATATTATTAAAATAAATTAAACAATCAAATTAGCTATAAAACTAAACTTTAGATTTTTTCGTATATATTATATTTTAAATTTTACAAAACGAGAATAAATGACTAAAACTATGAAAATTCTTATGATAAAAATTAATGATCAATAGTTTAACATTTTTATTATAAAAAGATACACATGATTTTTAAACCATATGAGTAAAAAGTATCATTCAATAATAAAGCAAATATATATATATATATATATATAGATTAAACTATATACAATATAAGATTAAATAAATATTTTAATTTCAAAAATTTCAATGAATTTTCAAGAACATTTATAAATTATAAACTTATTTAATTTTTCACACTGAAATTTTTTTGTTATCAATGAATTAAATATCTTAGCTCTTTTTTTCAATTTTATATTATTACAAATATTAAACAATCCATAATATGTTTTTTTGGTATATATCATACTAACCGAATGGATGTGATTTTATAAAAACTGTAGGATTTGGATATGGTTTAATTTATAAACGATTAAACTGAAACATATAAATATGTATATATTTATAATGTCGCATGAATATCTATTTGTTATATGAGTTGAACTATAATTACAATTTGTAAATCACTTGAATCACTTGAACTATAATTAACTAACAGTTTACTGCAACTGAGGCTTCTTACTTTTTTAATCTTTTTTTTTATATTTTTGCTTTATTTTAACAGTAATTAGATCAAAGTAAAGATTATAAATTTGATGGACAACAATTAGTTGAAATTCTTTACAATTTTTTTTTTATCTTTAAACAAACAGAGCTGTGTTCAATCGAAGACATATTAATTTGATGAACACTAAATATGGAAGAATATAAAAACTTTTCTCTCATTCTGTTTTGTTTTTTATTTTTATTTGCAAAACTTAGAATTTTGATATTAATTCCATATTTCATCATTTTATTAGATGATAGAAACCTTTTTTGTTCTTTTATTTAAATATATAATATATTTTTAATAAATGACTTTTTGACAATATGACTCTAAATATAATCATATTATATATTTGTATAATCTATAATATGATCTCAAAATAAATAATTATGTTTTTTTGGTATAAAACTGAATAAACTGAAAACCGATGGTATATAAACCAAATTGGATTTAAAATAGTAGTTATATTTTAATAAACAAAATACCAAAAAATCAAACCGAACTAAAACCCGATATCCGGATTGAACACCCCTAATCCAAATGAACCGAACTATTGTTTTATTTTTGAAAACATAATAAAAATAACAATTTCATCCCGCGTAAGGCGCGGATCTTATCCTAGTAATAACATTATTTGCCAATGCATAGAAAGAGGATAACACTTATTAAGAGATTAATTAATAATGTACAACAATTAGTCATCACCCGTTAATGAATTTAAAATGCGAAGTGACATTTACACACTAACCACTTATTTTGGAGTAAGCTGTTTATATAATAGTCCTATTGTTGATCCCAATACCAAGTCATTCTTAGTATTCTAATCTAAATTCTTTGTCCACTACGTGTACTTAAACATATAAAACGTTATCTGTTTTGGACTTTCGGTAGTATTCTAATCTCGAATCTTTGCCTTGTTCTTGTTTGTTCTAATATATACACTTAATGAGAGAAAACATGGATTATATAAAAGTTATGATACTAATCAAATTATACTATAGGTTGGACGGCAAAGCATGAAAATATATTATTTTGACAAAAAAGCTTGCGGCTACTTGGAATTTCATTGCAAGAATTACATATATATATATGTCCATGAGACAGGAACACATAAACTGCTCTACACCATTTCTCGTGTCTTGTAAAAGGATAATAACTTTTGAAAAATTGTAAACCCTATCTAAAAAGAATCCAAAAACGCATTTGCACATGCATATATGGTGCACGTATAAGCGACGGCGACCTCTTGTTTTATTGTTTATGCTTAAGGAAGTATTAAAGTTTGTAGAAATGATTAGATGCTCTCATTATTTATATACATTACCTAATCGGGTTGTCTTTTTCGTTTGATTAATTATGAAAGCGTAAGTTTGGTTAGCCTCATATCCCAAAAGCATATTCTTCTTTTCATATTTGTGACGCAGTGCTCAGTATTTTTTTGAGCCTTTTGCAGTCTAAATTAATCAGGTTTTTTTCTATTCTAATCATTCAATTATTTTTTTCATTTGTCTGGATATATGTTCTCTCTTTAGCAATGTCACGTCTAAGAATCGATTAACTTGAAACATAATTATTCCAATTCATATAAAAACTCTGTAACCATAAAACAAAAAAAAAATCTGTAGTCATTGCAATTCGACAGTATTATTTTGGAGGTTTTTCATCTATCATAGAATTATAATTTTGCTGGTAAGTTGCTTTAAGTAAGCTCCATTTTGAGATCCAATTGTTCTAGATAAGTTTCACAAATGTAAACGTGAAATTCACTAATTTTGTTAGCTCTCATGCGTACTTAAGGGTATTTTGATATAAAGCTTTTACGTATTTCAGCATCTATATAAGAGTTACTCATTTGATTTTTAATGTTGGGAACTTAAGAGGTCAAAAATCGCCACCGGCCATTCTGCCAGGCCGGCGATAATGGAGAAAAGAAAAAGCTTCGCAGGCCCGTTCATTATTGCCTTCTATTATAATTAGTTTGATTTGACAACAGTGAATTAGCATATTTTGGTATATTTATAGCTCATATATAATCTTTTGAACAGTAATGTTTTGGTTTTAACTATAGTTTTTTTTTCTGAAAAAGGGCTTATTAATATCTTAACAATAGTTGCTCAAATCTATCTTATTTCCTTTTCGTTTATTTTAAAAAGAAACAATAACAATAGAAAAGAAATACAAAATGTAGGTGATATGACGACAAAAGAAAAATCAACGGCTGTAAAAAGGCAAGATGCATAATCTAAAGAAGGGTTGCTTATATTTTCATTTTTTGAAGCGAAGACACAGTTTATGAGAAGAGTGAAAGAAATCAAGAATTAGTCTAATGATAAATGGATTGCGACTATAACTATCGTCACTTGAATTTAATTTGTATTGGAAATATATTTTATACCAAAAATGATATTAACGCGACTGATCTCATATCTAAAAGATTTTAGATCGAAGATCCAGATACCTTTTAGTTAATAAAAGAAAAATAGAAATCAAGAACTATAAGAGCATCTACATTGATGAACTCCCCTTCGGGAGTTCACACAAATAATTTTTTTTTTTTTAAAATTTGTGTTTACTTTAAAAAAAAATTAATAATAGACCAATCACTAGCTGACACGTGGTGAATCCAGAGTCATCGGGGTTCACCGCAGTAAACTTTTGAGAAAAGGGTTCACAGAAATCTGATTTTAATATTATTTTTTTTCTTGGTTTGCATGTGAATTCCCTCCATCATCTCTTGATAGGGGTGCTCTAACACTACAGGAATGTGAGAAGTAAAGAAAACTATTAAAAACACTTCAACAAAAGAAGAAGAAGATGAAAACAATTAAAAACTTTTTTCAAAAAAAAAAGATGAAAGCAATTAATCAGAATGTTCAGAAGATAATGAATGGGTACAAAAGAAAAACATGGGAAAATTAAGGAAAGTAAGGTCTAAAGAGTGGGAGAGGGTAAAGGACAGGTTGGCACTTATGATTGGTCGTGACATAGCCAGCTGTATCCCATTCACTAACCAATTATCGCTATAAACCGACCGACACGTGATCACAACGGGATCCACCATGTGACTTCTCCTTCATTAATTTGTCCATAATCGTCGCGGTTTGATAGCAAACCGGTTTTCTATTTCGGTTAGACCCGTATCACAATCTTGCAACCGGATCGATTCTAATCGAACAAGGCAATTACAACCACTCATTCATTTCTATTCCTCTTTTCTTTTCCGCTAAAAAAAAACCAAAAACATCATTCCACAATTTTTACTTTCATACTTTCAATATAACTTTTACGTACCAAGCAATGCATGAATTTTTTTTTTTTTTTTTCTAACCAAGTATCAAAGCGAATAAGGACACTGCCAGGACATCACCATGTGGTTCATCTATAACGGTCTTCGGTCTCGGATTTTTTTTTAATTAACATAAGATTAAGAACAAAAGAAAATCATCAATTACATTGTTTTATTTATTACTGTCAAAATATTGTAAATAGTCATGTTATGCAAGATAAATATATCCGACTATATTGGTAAGATATGTAACTTTTCTGTTGACAAAAAAAAAATGTAACTATCTATGACAGACAATTCAAATTTCTTTAAAATTTCTCGTATTTCTATAAAACTTTTTGGCTCACATATTTTATTTTATTTTAAAAATAATTGTTTATATTATAAAAGAAATGGTTCTATCTACACTCTGATTTAACACACACTTGGCTATATATATACCTAAACACACGAAAGAAAAGCAGACCAATCACTACTCTCAAAACGTTTAAACCTATAACCAATTAAATCTCTCCGACCATGCCGACCAGAAACATCGCCATCGGTGGAGTCCAAGAAGAAGTGACTCACCCCAGCGCACTTAGGGCGGCCCTCGCTGAGTTTATCTCGACTTTGATCTTTGTCTTCGCCGGCTCAGGCTCCGGAATCGCTTTCAACAAGCTCACTGACAATGGAGCCACCACTCCTTCAGGCCTTGTTGCCGCTGCCTTAGCTCATGCCTTTGGTCTCTTCGTTGCTGTTTCCGTCGGTGCTAACATCTCCGGTGGACACGTTAACCCTGCCGTTACCTTTGGTGCCTTCCTCGGTGGAAACATCACTCTCCTCCGTGGTATCCTCTATTGGATTGCCCAGCTTCTTGGCTCAGTCGCCGCTTGCTTCCTCCTTCAGTTCGCCACCGGTGGCTTGGTAACGTCATTTACTTATTATTACTATACTAGATTGGTTTTAATGTTTTGGTTTCAGAGATTTGTCGCTAAACTATTGAATAAATTTTGTACAAATGGTTTGGTTTGGGTTCAGTTTTGGTGGACTAAACTATATGGTTAATAAAAAAAAGAAACTAAGTTTAGGTTTGTGATCTGGTTTATTGTTAGAAAACTAATTAAAACATTATGTTCGATTTATAGTTTGAGTTTTTAATAATTTGTTCATGTTTAGTTTTTAGTAAAATATGTTTTAACTCACATAAGAAATTAAATTTTTTTGATTTGATATTTTTAGTTACATAAAAAAAAAGTTACATAAACATTCCAACTAAAATCACACTTTTTGACCTAACTTTTCCGACAAGCAACTAAACCTACTTTTTTCAAAACATTTAATTTTTCAGGCAGTTCCAGCGTTCGGTCTCTCCGCAGGAGTTGGAACCTTAAACGGTCTTGTCTTCGAGATCGTGATGACCTTCGGGCTCGTCTACACCGTCTACGCCACAGCCATCGACCCCAAAAACGGTAGCCTCGGAACAATCGCACCAATCGCCATTGGTTTCATCGTTGGAGCTAACATCCTCGCGGGTGGAGCTTTCAGCGGAGCCTCCATGAACCCAGCCGTTGCTTTCGGACCAGCCGTCGTGAGCTGGTCGTGGAGCAACCACTGGATTTACTGGGTTGGTCCTCTTGTCGGTGGTGGACTCGCCGGACTCATCTACGACTTTGTTTTCCTCATCGAGAACGGTCACGAGCAATTACCCACCACTGATTACTGAAGACGCCAAAAAGTTAATGTTGTGATTTGATTTGTTTTTATTTCGCATCGTTTCTATGTGACCGTTGGATCTTCTTTTAGATGAATCTTGTCGGTTGGTTTGTGTTGTATTTGTGGTTTGTTGTTGGAGTTGTAATTTGCCTTGAAGGTTTTTTAGATGAATGTGAATTATGCATGCTTCTACATTATATTTTCCTCTTCTAGATTTCTTGTTTTTATGAACTTTATAAGCCTTATTAGCTTTTTATTTTTTTTTAACACAATAAGCTTTATTAGTTATCTTTCAAGCTTTCATTTTTTAGAGCAAACACTCCATATATGGATTATAAAGGAAAACGAGCTCTCTTCAAAAGAGACAATCCATTTACAAACATGGAACAGAAGTGGCTTTTGGACCAAGCTAAGGAATCATTGGCTTCCGGCCGATTTATTATAACATCAATTTCGGTCACAAAATTTTAAAAGATTCCTTTATTCTAGTGGTAAATTATCATGGCTATTAACTTTTCATGCCCCCAACCTAGGTTCGAGGTGTAGACAAAGGCCTATTTTCTAGGACCGACTCTGCATGGGAAAGTAATAATGAATAAAATGTCATTGCTACAAAGAAGAATCAACGAGATTGAACGTTAATTTACATGTCGAAAAGCTTTAGCTAGTTTTAAATGAAAACAAATTAAGGGCAAGTATTAAATGACATATTTTATGAATGTAATTCATTTAGAGAAGAAGAAAAAACAGAAATATCTCCACAACTAGAAGTCCTGAGCGTTTAATTTTTGAAATTTCTCCATTTTAGCTTTTTATTATAGCTTAATTAAAGATCATTTCATAACGACATGTTGGACTGCTCCATGTCACCCAAATGCGATTTATTATTTTTTCTTCCAACATTTCGGCGGGAATGTGTGGACACTTTCGTCATTTTGATTTCAGTTTGTTTGCTTTCGAAACGTGAATAGAAGATGGATGGGGATAGCAAGATTCGCTAAATCCTTTGTGGGGTAAATGGGATAAGGAAGTTCGTGAAACAAGTGGACACGATCCATCTACTTCTATGCCTATCTACACCATGTGTGTTACATACTTGTATAATGTATTAAAAATAAATATCTAACGGAACTGTGTCAAATATAAATCACAGTATAGTTTACTATGCGAGAGCTTAAAGATGTCTTGCCTGAAATCGTTTGACTTTAATTATTGTAGCATAAGCATCTCCTAGCTGTAATGGATTCAAAAAAACATAAACTGCTCTCATACTTATGAGGTTATCATAATATTGGGCAAAATAAAAGACCCGAAAGGCACAAAATGTGTAGAGACCGGTTTAGTCGGCCAAAAGTTATACGAATTGATTACAGAGAGCTTTTTCTTTGTCTTGTGATATGCATCAACTTGATTTTGATAGTTTATACGTAAAAGTTTGCAAAGATAGGCTATAACTAACACCAACCATCTAGGCTTAGGCATACCAAACCACGATCAAATAATTGAAGACAAGATTATTTACACACATGCAGAGATATGCATTCGTAAATGCAAATTGCCATGTGCTACGTTGGACCATTCGTACACCGCACCATTATTTAATTTCACATACCTTCCCTTTTTGTTCTTTCCATATAAATCTAATCCAGCTTATATGCCTTGGCATTGATGGCAATTTTCTTATAAACACAAATTTGACGTCGGCAGTTTATAAGAAAAACCCAAAAAGAAGTGTTTCTTTTGTTTTTTAATATATATTTGGAACCAAAAGCTAAATTAATCATGAAATCAGTGCCTGTTATGTAATCTTAGCAGTATGTTTTCAAACAGACTTAAAAG
Organism: Eruca vesicaria subsp. sativa; assembly: GCA_932364175.1. Taxonomy (NCBI): domain Eukaryota; kingdom Viridiplantae; phylum Streptophyta; class Magnoliopsida; order Brassicales; family Brassicaceae; genus Eruca; species Eruca vesicaria. Next base: position 116,441 of record CAKOAT010367376.1, read on the forward strand.
TTACACATTAATTAATCAACATCTAACTTAAGATTAATAGACAACAATCATAATTCTAGTTCAAATACATATGCTCCTCAAAGATGATGCACAATTCAGTTCAAAAATAAAAGATGATGCACAATCCCACCTTGGAATTTTTTTTTCCAAACTGGACAAGGTTGTAAACCACATCAACAATGTGTTTTTGATGAATTTATTCGGACAT